>CM055122.1:458832477-459311214 GCA_029206835.1 Rana muscosa
CAACTGCCCTGACTCCCCCATACCTTGTTGGCCCCCTTCCCTGCAGTGCTGCTAGCTTCCCTCCTCTTCTCTCCCCCCGGCTACTGAGGGGGATGTTTCAGAACGCAGAGTGGTGGAAGGGGCAAGTAAATATGTAATTTACCAGCACCTTCCTTTTGTAAATGAACACAACAAACACACTCGCTCACTGTGTCCATTCATAACTGAAGCATAGTAAGCTGTGTTTACTAAGCTTCAGTTTGTGACTGAACAGGAAGCTACTCAGCACAGACCAATTCATTCACTACCCCATGCAGCTGAGGCTGCAGAGAAAGGCATGTGTGTTTGAGATTTGGGGTGCACACCCTAATTCAGTAGGCTGCATGCACCTATGCCTGTTTTGCTGCAACTGTTACTGAAAGTGTTATTACCAGACATCCCAAGTCTCCCCTGAGTTGCAGGAGTCTCCCGCATTTGGTTGCGGGCTCCCAGACACCTGCAAGCGCTGGGCAATCTCCCGACTGGGCCTACGTTCTAGGTCGGGTCAATTCAGCAGGGAAGGAAGGGGGGTGGGCACCAGGCGGAGGCAGCGAGAAGACTGGCCGCCGCCATCTGCAGACTGTAGCAATTTTTTAAAATATTTTTCCCAGTCAAATTGACTATTTCTCCACTTTTGGGTGCCGCAGCTCAGTAATCACCTGTGCGAAAAGTACATGACAGTCCCAGACTGCCCGGCGGATTGATATAGAAGAGGCCGGGACTGTCATGTACTTGTCACACAGGTGATTACTGAGCAGCGGCACCTGAAAGTGGAGAAAGAGTCAGTTTGACTGGGGAAAGTTTTTTTTAAATTGCTACAGCCTGCAGATCGCGGTGCCCAGTCTTCTCTCTGCCTCCACCCATCCACTTCCTTCTGGGGAATTCTCTGTCTGTGATGGCTCACCGGGTAGTGCAAGCGTGTAGTTAGGATTGGTGGTAAGTGCGCACAGGTCTGGTGGTGACTGGCAGAGCACAGAGAAAAAATGGTGGAAGGAAGGAAAATTGGGCTGCAGGTGTAGTGAGTGGGGAAAGAAGGTGTGCAGGCTTGGTGAGTGGTGAAAGAAAGTGCTGTAGCAGAATGGCTCACCAGCAGCCCAGCTCCAGCAGCCAGACCCCAGGCCCCAAGACCAGCATCCAGACCCCAGGCCCCAGGACAAGCAGTCAGACCCCAGGACCAGCAGCCAGACTCCAGGACCAGCAGCCAGACCCCTGGCCCCAGCAGTCAGACACCTGGCCCCATAAGCCAGGCCCCAGGACCCAGGACCAGCAGCCCAGCTCCAGCAAACCCCAAGAGCCATATCCCCAGGCCCCAGGACCAGCAGCCAGACCCCAGGACCAGCAGCCAAACCCCAGGACAGGCAAGCCAGTCCCCAGGCCCAAGCAGCCAGACCCCAGGCCCCAGCAGTCAGACCCCTGGTCCCCATTGCCAGACCCTTGGCCCCAGCAGCCGGACCCTTGGCCCCAGCAGCCGGACCCTAGGCGCCAGCAGCTGGACCTCAGGCCCCAGCAGCCAGACCCCAGGACAGGCAGCCCAGCCCGAGCAGCCAGACCCTTGGCCCCAGCAGCCAGACCCTTGGCCCTAGCAGCCAGGCCCTAGTAGCAAGATCTAAGGACCAGCAGGCCACCCCCAGCAGCCAGATCCTTGGCACCAGCAGCCAGGCCCTAGCAGCCAGACCCCAGGACCAGCAGCCCAGCCCCAGCAGCTGTGTCATCAGGCTGCATTCCATGGGCACTGGTAAGGCTGCATTTCATGGGTGCTGGTAAGGCTGCATTTCATGGGCACTGGTAAGGCTGCATTTCATGTGCACTAGTAAGGCTGTATTTCATGGGCACTGGTGTTGCTGCATTTAATAGGCACTGATCAGGCTGCATTTAATTGGCATTGGTAAGGTTGCATTTCATTGGCACTGGTAAGGCTGCATTTTATTGGGGATTGGAGGGGGGGGGGTTCGGCACCGACGCAAAGTGTCACCTCCCTTAAATGAGTTTGCCACCTCCCTAAAATAAGTTTTTGCAGGTTGGGATGTCTGTGTTACCAGTGATACCCACAGTATGTTTGCATGTACTTCTGTAACCTTTTGGCATACTACTTTACTTTCCATACCTTCGCTGGTCTTTGTGTGAGTGTTCTCCCTGTATTGGGTACTCCAGACCCTGGCCCTGCCCACATAGGTGTCTGTTACACAAAAAATTGCTATCTGCTACCTGCTTAAATCTGTGTAGCATTCATGAATATACAGTGCCTTGAAAAAGTATTCATTCCCCTTGAAATTATCCACATTTTGTCATGTTACAACCAAAAAACGTATTTTATTGGGATTTTATGTGATAGACCAACACCGAGTGGCACATAATTGTGAAGTGGAAAGGAAATTATCAATGGTTCTGATTTTTTTTTTACAAATAAATATCTGAAAAGTGTGACGTGCATTTGTATTCAGCCCCCTTTACTCTGATACACCTAACTAAAATATAATGGAATAATATTTGAAAAGCATTTATCATTTTCCTTCCACTTCACAATTATCTGCCACTTTGTGTGGGTCTATCACATAAAATACCAATAAAATACATTTACGTTTTTGCTTGTAACATGACAAAATTGGGAAAATGTCAAAGGGTGTGAATACTTTTTCAAGGCACTGTATAGGTAGGGATGATTTTCAAGTTTGCGTTGAACATGAGTGCAATCTAAATTCATCTGCAGTTTGCTGATCTGGTGAACAAACAGGCTATATTTGGCCAATTTACCCACCTAAACCTCCGACTGAAGATTACAAATAAATGTCAGCCAGAAATCTGTCATTTAGGGGCTGTAGCAATACCGCAACTAAATGATATGACATATTCCCTTCACTGCTGGCATGTAAACAACGGCATTAGAGATCTTAGGTGAACTGTCATTGTGGTGGTGGGACATTATTGCTGGGTGCCACTTGCCATAATTGATGTTGATCTACATCACTGAATCACATGATTGACACTGGATTTACATTGGTGGGTATTGTTTATTTTATATATACAGTATCTCACAAAAGTGAGTACACCCCTCACATTTTTGTAAATATTTTCTTATATCTTTTCATGTGACAACACTGAAGAAATGACACTTTGCTACAATGTAAAGAAGTGAGTGTACAGCTTGTATAACAGTGTAAATTTTATGTCCCCTCAAAATAACTCAACACACAGCCATTAATGTCTAAACCACTGGCAACAAAAGTGAGTACCCCCTAAGTGAAAATGTATAAATTGGGCCCAATTAGCCATTTTCCCTCCCCGGTGTCATGTGACTCGTTACTGTTACAAGGTCTCAGGTGTGAATGGGGAGTGTGTTAAATTTGGTGTCTTCGCTCTCACTCTCTCATACTGGTCACTGGAAGTTCAACATGGCACCTCATGGCAAAGAACTCTCTGCAGATCTGAAAAAAAAGAATTGTTGCTGTACATAAAGATGGCCTAGGCTATAAGAAGATTGCAGCCATAGCCTCTGTTTCCAGTCGATGCCTCTTACAGGGAAACACGTCAAATGGAGCTACTATCTATGACGTCACCACACACCAGCCTGCAGGACAAGATCCACGGCTGTGTTTGTCTGAATTTTTTATTTTTCTGTAAAGTGCAAAGGGAATTTATTGTTCAAAAAACATTTGTTTACATACTGCACTATGAATTTAATCCCTTCTTAATATCTCCTTGTTATGGAGAGCACTCAGGAGGACTATCTGTAGAGCTGCGAGTATATTAGAAGCATTTCCATATCCAGGCAAAGTTACTATTACAACAAGAGGAAGGTCTCTCAGTGGAGTTGAATGAGTGGAACATCGCACTTGGTTTTAATTACAACTAAGCGTGTTTGATCCCTGTAATCTGGGATCCATTCCTTCTTGGCAATTGACCTGTTGGGTAAGCAACTTTCCAATGTCACTGCTGAACTGTATTTGTTAAATTATGCTTGTGTAGCGGGGTCTCTAAATTTAGGTGGGACACTCAGATGTAACTATGGGAGAAATGGACCATTTGTGTTCGTGGAGGATTGGATAGTGTAATGATCTCCTTGGCCTGTGGGTGGCGGGGTACCCGTAGGCTCAAGGTAGATTTGCCGTCACAGTGCTACCCTTTTTGTCCCTTCCCGGAGATGATACGGCGAGGGCGAGGAACCTGCCGTGGTGTCGAAGGAAGGAGATAAAGGGGGGAGACGCGCTAACCATGAGGTCTTTTGGAGGATCTTCTTCACGCGCCCAGGCACCTTGGGCCTGGGTGCGGGCGGTTCCGGATTCCGGTCCAGGCGCCCTAGGCCTGACCGGAATGGAGTTGGAGTCCATCCCAGGCACCTTCAGCCTGGGGTGAGGTACTAAACCAGGAGGCCTGGGGCCCAGTGACTTTGACTGGGTCCAGCGAGGGTGGAGAAGTCCGAGGGTCCCTGAAGTGGATGGGGCCCATGTCTGAAGTGAGGAGGCTGGGGAGGTTACCCATTCGGAGAGTCTGGAGCAGCATCAACCCAGTGACGGATGGGCCTCTGGTAACTCCCTTGGAGGGACATCTTCCCCTGACAGGGGCCACAACGCAGCAAAGGTACTCCTATCTATGTTCTCTTGAGTCGCTGGTAGAGACTCTCAAGTTCTAAGTCATTTCTAGCTAAGGCTATAGTAACCGCTGGCGAGATCGCAGTGGTTTAGCTGACAACCAGGATAGTGCCTCGACCTGCTTATCCCCTGTATCAAAATGTTATCAAGTCGCAACCAGTTGGCTACTGAAGCACTGTTTATTGTGAGATATGCAATAAAACAAGAGTTGGACTGTGATCGGTGTGTGGAACTCTGGTTAATGGGAGGAAAGGGAAGTGTTGGCGCAGCAGGACTTAATTCTAGACAGAAGCACACAGGCCCGAGGAAATATCTGGTACTGGCCTTCACCTCACCCACAGTTATGGGGAGGACATTGGCCGTAGCGCATCTCACCCTGTCGTGTGACATACCCCTAGACAAAAGAGATGGGGTGAGGCCGCTACACGTGGGGGCTCGTGAGTCCGGGATGATGTGTGTTTTGACTTTGGAAGTAAGAATGGCTGTGTCTGGACTTTGCTGCCCAGGGGAGTTCCGAGAAGGTCGGCCATGTGATCGGCCAAAGTGCATCCCTGCTCAAAGTCGTGGAAATGACCCTAAGACGGGAAAGGCCCATGCAGAGGAGCGAGAAGAGGGAGGAGTCCAGCCGTGTGAAGTACTACACGTGGGGTCTTTTATTGCACTGCACCACAAGGCACCCCGTGACTGCGCAGTTCGTGGGCGGAGCCTGATGGAAGCCCGAGAAAACGTGCAAGTCGTGGGAGGAGTCTGGCCATGTGGAGGAACTCACGTGGAGACTTTGGCGCGTGGTCAGTGCGTGATGGAGCAGCAGACAGTCGGGATGGCCTCAAGCTCCCCGTGGATTCCGGTTCCCTACCCCAGGAAGATTACTACGTTTGCTGCTCCCCTTACAGACACGGGGATAAGACTTAGGCCCCGAGGACAGTTGGCTCTGTACACATGCAGAGACACGGAGGCCCTCGGCGTAATCTGTCCCGGATGCTCGGGACTGGTGGTCCACCTGAAGCCATTCGGGCGTTGCGAGGCATGCAAAGAGTTCTTGTTCGAGGTGGAGCCAAACACAGTAAGGATCCGGGCCCTTCGCCTCAACAGCCTCACAGGTACCGCTACTCCGGAAGGGGAGATCCAGGCCTTTGCGGAGGTTCCCGTATGCACTGACCAGGGCGATGTGACTGCCCAATCAGAGACTGAGAAAGAAAAACCAGAGGATGCTGCTTCGGGCACCACAGATTCTCTGCTCCCACCTCCGAAGAGGAAAGTCGGCTTGGTGCAGGCCTCCTATGGTCGTGGAAGAGCTTCACCCCGTCGCTTGCCTGGCCTGGATGGATCCGGTTGGAAGAGTCCTGGACATCCCAGTTCTACAAAAGGTCAAGGTGAGCCAGGGGCTGGGACTGTGGTGGTGGTTGGAGGTGTCGGGGGTCCACAGTCGGTGGAGCCCGCTAGGGAGGGTAGTACCACGTCTACCAAAGACTACCTTCCCGCCGAGATGTATGACACTTCCGACCTGGAGTCACTGTCGGATTGTGGAGATGACGGTGAGATCGATGAACTGTTTCACCAGAAGGGCTGGGACAAACGCCCATTACCTATGCTACGTGCACCGCAAGATTCCCCTATGTCAATAGGAGACAGCACGCCCCGGGTACAGGCCCCGGAGTTTGCGAGGAAGCCTAGTCCTCAAATTACCTTCCCACATTCTACAACATCGCCCGTCTTGGTGGCGGGAACGCAACGCGCATCACTACGAGCACCGAGAGAAAAGCCATCAGAGGTAGTGAAAGTACCTCGGCACCCGGAGGCCATCGTTCAACCCGGAGAAGGTGAGCGGGATGCCATGCCTCCTTTGGCCAGATTGCGACGACTTTTCTCACAGAGAGTCGCCCGTGAGTATGGATGGGAATATCCCTACTTGCCTCGGGACTTACTTTTTGAAGTTGAGGTCATACGCCAGAGATGGTATGACAAATTTGTTTGGGAAAAGCTCAAAGTGCCCCATGCACGACGATACTTGTCCTGTTCACCCTTGGTGTCGAAAAAGTTTACAGAATGCAGAACAGACTGGATGTGGGGTCGCCATATCCACGCAGACAAGGTGCGCATCTGCAGGAAAGATGGAGAGGACGTTGACTATTCGATTGAGGTTTTCGATAAACATCTGAAGCCCTTGTTCTTGCCTGACCCAAGGTTTTATTTGTGAGAAGAGACTCACTTGTTTTTTTTTCTGTGACAACCTTCTGGAAGTGTTCTTGCCGGAGCATCCGAACTGTACCCTAGTTTTTTTTTATTTGTTTTTTTTTTTTTTTTTCTACTCTTTTGGAGGAATGAGAGCAGTTTTTGTTTGTTCTCTCTTCTTCACAGTTCAAAGACAGACTTTGGGGGTAGAATCAGTGTAGGGACGCAGGAAGAATGAAGATTTCACCAAGTGTCATTACCGCGGCACTGTCACCAGGTGGCAGTGTTGTGCAACGGCTGTTTATTTTTTTTCCACACTCGCATCACTTTACTCATTGGAGCGAATGGGTCTATCGGCTGATGGATCCATTCATTCCAAATTAACACAAAATGTTAGGATGTTGTGTTTTCTTTTTGTTTCCCTTCTTCAGGAGATTCGTCTGTCAAGACTACTGAGTATGGGGTGGTTCTTAGACAGTGAAGGGAGGGATTGTATATGTGTACATGTTAGATGGTTTTATGGAAAAGTTTTATTATGTTATATTTCCCTTCCCCGTTGAGCAGGTCTTGGTATGGTTAAGGTTCAAATTTTTAGTGGATAGCCTCGGGGGCCAGGCTTATGTCACCACTCCATGGGAGACATGGGTTTGCACCAGACGCTGGGGACCAGCGTCAAATCACAGGGGGGAGTATGTAGCGGGGTCTCTAAATTTAGGTGGGACACTCAGATGTAAGTATGGGAGAAATGGACCATTTGTGTTCGTGGAGGATTGGATGGTGTAATAATCTCCTTGGCCTGTGGCTGGCGGTGTACCCGTAGGCTCAAGGTAGATTTGCCGTCACAGTGCTACCCTTTTTGTCCCTTCCCGGAGATGGTACGGCGAGGGCGGGGAACCTGCCGTGGTGTCGAAGGGAGGAGATAAAGGGGGGAGACGCGCTAACCACGAGGTCTTTTGGAGGATCTTCTTCACGCGCCCAGGCACCTTAGGCCTGGGTGCGGGCGGTTCCGGATTCCGGTCCAGGCGCCCTAGGCCTGACCGGAATGGAGTTGGAGTCCATCCCAGGCACCTTCAGCCTGGGGTGAGGTACTAAACCAGGAGGCCTGGGGCCCAGTGACTTTGACTGGGTCCCGCGAGGGTGGAGAAGTCCGAGGGTCCCTGAAGTGGATGGGGCCCATGTCTGAGGTGAGGAGGCCGGGGAGGTTACCCATTCGGAGAGTCTGGAGCAGCATCAACCCAGTGACGGATGGGCCTCTGGTAACTCCCTTGGAGGGACATCTTCCCCTGACAGGGGCCACAACGTAGCGAAGGTACTCCTATCTATGTTCTCTTGAGTCGCTGGTAGAGACTCTCAAGTTCTAAGTCATTTCTAGCTAAGGCTATAGTAACCGCTGGCGAGATCGCAGTGGTTTAGCTGACAACCAGGATAGTGCCTCGACCTGCTCATCCCCTGTATCAAAATGTTATCAAGTCGCAACCAGTTGGCTACTGAAGCACTGTTTATTCACTGTTTATTGTGAGATATGCAATAAAACAAGAGTTGGACTGTGATCGGTGTGTGGAACTCTGATTAATGGGAGCAAAGGGAAGTGTTGGCGCAGCAGGACTTAATTCTAGACAGAAGCACACAGGCCCGAGGAAATATCTGGTACTGGCCTTCACCTTACCCACAATTATGGGGAGGACATGGACCGTAGCGCATCTCACCCTGTCGTGTGACATACCCCTAGACAAAAGAGATGGGGTGAGGCCACTACACTTGCTATAAACTTTTGTTATGTGTTCTTGTGTTTTATTTGATCATTTGTCTAATATAGATTACTCCTCCTGACGAAGCGGTGTTCATCCCGTGAAACTAGTAGAGGACTGGTTAATCTATGAGAAACACTCTATCAACAGATTTCTCTTGGAGAAATCTTTGAGTATTTGTACATTGTTTATTCAAATAATTTTAATGTGATTGTTGTATGTTGTTTCTTTTATATGTAATAAATTAATAAATTTTTATCCAAGAATTATTCTTCTGTTTATCAGTACCGAGATAGTCCACCACAAAATTTGTAGGTTTGAGCACATGGATAAAAGGATACTACAATCAGCGTGGCTCTACCTACTAGTATCACTCTGCATGTATAAAACCAATGTGTATAATAATAGCAGCTGCTTAAAATATAAAATGCATAAAACTATAAGACAGTAAAATTCAAACTTTCCAAGTAAAAAGTCCACAATAACACTGTAGCAGCGCTACGATCAAAATGGAGTTTTGAGCGTCTTCTATATAATAGTTCATATATAGGTGATAAAGATAATAAATGGACGTGTGGTTGGTTGTGATTGGTCACCACTTCTAGACTCAGTGCTCCTTCCACCAAATGCTTTATCACCGCGTGGGGGGTAAAATTCCCCTTTTGGGGATGCACTCACCAGATGTAGTTTAAAACTGAGCATTCATATACCATCCACCTCCAGCAATCACTGCCTTTTCATCTGTGTAATACAGCTTGTATAGGTACCAAATGTCATGCGAGAAAACAAACAAATCTCATAGGGTAGTACTGTTTAAAGGAGTAGTAAAGGTACATGTTTTTTCACCTTAATGCATCCTATGCATTAAGGTGAAAAAACATTTGACAATACCGGTCCCCCCCCCCCCCGAGCCCCCGTTTTACTTACCTGGCCCCTCAAAAGTCCCGCGCTCGCTCCCGTCATCCTCCGAGTTCCTGTGCCTGGCCGTTGATTGGCTACTGTGGATGGATTGAAAGCAGCGCAGCCATTGGCTGGCGCTGCTGTCAATCACATCCAATGACGCGGCATGTCGGGGGGCAGGGCCGAGTGATACAGTCGGCGGCTATGGCCGCCGCTGTATCACGGGAGCGCGCCCGCAGTAACTCCACACCATGCAAGCTCGCTCGCATTATGGTGTGGAGTCCTTGCGGGGAGGAGCCGAGACAGCCGCCGATGGACCCCAGAAGCGGAGGATCGGGGCCACTGTGTGCAAAACGAGCTGCACAGTGGAGGTAAGTATAACATGTTTGTTATTTATTTATTTTTAAACGGGAACCTGTAGTGTTCCTTTAAGGAAAGTTTTATTATACAAAGACCCCTCAGTACCCCTCTTCATACAAAATGCGTACCATAAACAAGTTAACCTGGTTATCACACACTGCATATATGCCCATAGCTTATCCCAGCCTGCCTAGTTTTTAAAAAATGTCAGTGAAATGATAAAGCAAATCATCTCACTTATATAATTAGGCTCAGTAGTTAATAGTGGGATATAGTGGGTTAGATGCATGCAACCTCAAGATCACACTCTGATTGTCAGCATACCACCTAATGTTCATTCATTTCTTGAGATATTGTGATTATAAGTAGCCAGTAGCAGTGTTTAATGAATCAGTAAAGGTTGGATTAATGCATATTTTAGTGAAACAAGCTCAACCTAATTATATGCGTAATGACAAAAGTGATTTACTAATATATATCTACATGATTAACATAATGGGAACAATGTATGAAATAGTAATGTGTTACCCACGTCATGTGTCACCGATGGCCAGTTATCAATTTGAGCCTAAAGCCTCGTACACACGACCGAGTTTCTCGTCCAAAACAGTCAAGGAAAGTGCCGCAAGAGTTTTTTTGTCTAGAAAAACGTTCGTGTGTATGGTTTTACGACGAGAAAATTGCCGAGAATCTCAACGAGAAAATAGAGAACCTGCTCTCTATTTTCTCGTCAGGATTCCAGATTTCCTCGTTGGCCTGTTTTGTGACGAGAAAATGGTTCGTGTGTATGCTTTTACGACTCTTCCAAAAGCGCGCATGCTCACAAGCAACTATGAGACGGGAGCGCATCTTCTGGTAAAACAAGCCTTCGTAATGGAGAGAGCATATTCGTCACGCTCAAAAATATTTCATCGTTTAAATGTTCTGCATTGAAATCTTCGTTAGAATGTTACATTAATCAAAACGAGTGACCTTCTTTTGCTGCTGATATTCACACAGAGTTATGCCTTATTTGTAACCTTTTTCATGCTGCTCTTTATAAGATTTATGTGTATTATATCGTGCAAGTTTTTACGAATAATTTAAATGGTTAGATTTTTCAAAATGATGTTAATTCTAATTTCTCAATGTTTTGATAGTGATCTCCCATTTAATTTTGGAATCTATATTATTTAAATTTCCCACCATGTTTTTGTGCTAATCAGATTTAGTTATTCTTTTGGGGGGGTGATATCTGTCCCTTTTATTGTCAGTCAAATGTATCTGCTTACTCCAAAGCTTGATTTTGTTTATTTAAAAATACACATAGTCAAGTATGAACTTAAACAAAAATCACATTTATTCATGTTTATAAATTAAATAAAGAGAAGGCAGCGCTGGAGAAGCTGCTGCCATTTGTGCATCCCAGGGACCCCAGAGCACACAGCAACCCTGTGTGGACACTAAAATTGGGAGCTTGAGAAGGCCAACATTTCTGAACACAATCTGATGCTGGCCTCCCAGAGGTCAGGAACAGCAGCAGGTGATATATATGTCCCAAGTGCGTGGTACTACAACAGGCTGCCTTCTGTCCGACCACAATGAAGCAAGGCCATCACTTCCTCTTCTTCCTGGCAACCTTCCCTGCAGCCTTTCCTGAAGCCTTCCCTGCAGCCTTTCCTGAAGCCTTCCCTGCAGCCTTCCTTCTTCGTTTGGCTGGAGGCTGGCCCACTGGAGGGGTACTCCTGTCAGGAGGAGGAGGTGGAGGTGTAGCAGAAGGGGGTGGGGCAGAAGAAGAAGGTGGAGGTGTAGCAGAAGGGGGTGGGGCAGAAGAAGAAGGTGGAGGTGTAGCAGAAGGGGGTGGGGCAGAAGAAGAAGGTGGAGGTGTAGCAGAAGGGGGTGGGGCAGAAGAAGAAGGTGGAGGTGTAGCAGAAGGGGGTGGGGCAGAAGAAGAAGGTGGAGGTGTAGCATAAGGGGGTGGGGCAGAAGAAGAAGGTGGAGGTGTAGCAGAAGGGGGTGGGGCAGAAGGTGGAGGTGTAGCAGAAGGTGGAGGTGTAGCAGAAGGGGGTGGGGCAGAAGAAGAAGGTGGAGGTGTAGCAGAAGGGGGTGAGGCAGAAGAAGAAGGTGGAGGTATAGCAGAAGGAGGTGGGGCAGAAGAAGAAGGTGGAGGTGGAGGTTGAGGTTGGGTCAGTTGGGCCACCTCACATATGGCAGTATTGGGGGTAATTTTCTCCATCACCCCCTTGTTGAGCAAGGTGATGAGCAGGGGCTCGCATAGGAGGCGTTGCTCCATGCTCATCACCTTGAACTTAGCCTCCACTAGGCCGGCAATGGCCTCTTCAGGGGATGTGGGCTCCTTGAGGGTGGCATGGGCCTCTTTAATAAGGGCCATTGCTGCCTCACTGGTGGTCCTGTCCCTCCTGCCTCTTTTGTGAAGCCGGATAGGAGGCACCTGGGATCTGGTGCTTCTCCTTTGCCCTGCCACCTCCTGTCTGCCACTGGGCCCTGCCACCTCCTGTCTGCCACTGGGCCCTGCCACCTCCTGGCTGGCACTGGGCCCTGCCACCTCCTGGCTGGCACTGGGCCCTGCCACCTCCTGGCTGCCACTGGGCCCTGCCACCTCCTGGCTGCCACTGGGCCCTTCCTCCTCCTGCCTGACAGTTTCCAGACCCTCCTCCTGGCTGATTTCATCCTGTCTTTGAAAAAGGAACATAGTTTAATATGTTGGTTTAATCTTTGCATCAAACTTTGTAATCCTGATTGAAGCAATTAGAATGTAAATCCATAAATATTGCTTTAAATTTACCACTACATCAGATTGACTATTTAGCACCCAATTTAGTGCAGAATAATGTCTACAGATCTTGATTTCACTTGTGGAATCCAAAATAATGTATGTTTCTCATCTTGACATATTTGTCAAACATTAATTTTATCCCAATACATTTTCAGTTAATACTATACCTGGCTCCAGATGGCCAAATCAGGATCATCCAGGATGGCTGCCTCCTCTTGCTCCAGAGAAGGCTCAGGTTGGCTGCAGGGAAGTCTGGGGGGAAGGGTGGAGAGTGATGGCCTTGTCTCAATGTGGTCATCCAGGAAGGACATCCTGTTGTAGTACCACAAAATCGGGACATAAACATCATCTGCTGCTGCTCCTGACCTCTGAGAAGCCAGCACCTTAGAGCGTTCAGTCCTGTAGGTACCTCTCGAGGTCCCAATTTTAGTGTCCACTTGTTTTGCTGTGGCTGTGGGCACCTTGGTATGCACAAATGGGAGCAGCTTCTCCAGCGCTGCTTTTCTCACCCCTCTTTTTTATGGATGGGGTTTTTCGTCTCCCACAGAGCCGGCAGCTCCCTTACACGGTCAATAAATTCCGCCAGGAACTCTTTGTCGCTAATAAAGACTTTCATATTGTATCTGCAAGTTAAATAAATTATATTTAACTAATGTGAGGCAAACAGTCTAACCTCCTTAACATCCTAGTCACCATATATATCCTCCAACAATCTCAAGACAGTATAGGCCAACAATTTTTACAAGTCACAAAATCACATACCTTTGTTCGCACGTCCGTCACTTGAACTCCTCTCTCCGCACACCGAACGTACTATAGTCACATGTGTGTTTGCTATATACACACCACGCATGCGTCAAAATTCGAACACGTCGCTCCGCACACGTCGCCTGCCCATGACGTTCTAACTAACATCTTTTCCCCGCCCCTTCTCTTTCGGCGAGCAGACAGATATGGCGGAGTTACAGCAGGTGTCTGATAATTCCGCAACTAACGAGGAGACAAGCCCGGAGACCGAGGACACGTCACGATCAAGGAGGAGATTCAAGGCATCGAATATGTCTTTGGCGGAGATGGCGGAGATGGTGGACATCTTGCTCAAGGCTGATTATGATGCCAAGCATGGGCCGTATAGCAAACCAAATAGAAGGAAGGCCAAAATCCTCACTAAAGTTGTGAAGAGTCTGAAGGCGAATTTCGGGGTGAAACGCTCAAATGAGCAGCTCAGAAAGAGGTGGTCAGACCTCAAACTGAGGGAGCCAGACCAGTTGAGGAGCATAAAGAGAATGCTCGCTAAAAGTAAGTAAAATGTAGACTTTTCTGCTATTAATCTTTTTATAAACTGACATGTTTTTTTTTTTCTCATATTGGACTCCCTTCCAAAATGTAATATTTTGAACTTGGTTGGGCACAGTAATCGTTCGTTACGTTACCGACACTTCGTTCGGCCACTATCCACGGTTTTGGCTTATTTTAGAGCCACAAAAGTAATTAGACATCTGCCATTTTTGATCGATAATTTTTAAGTCTAGATGATGTGTTTGTAAAGAGAATGAAATGCAAACTTTTATCAGTGTAAAGGAGAGGACACTCAGCAGCTGCTTCCACATCTGTACTTTGGAGCACTATAGTGTGGGCCACCAGACCCGCCTTTTTTGGGTGTCCCACACAGGTGCATCAGAGAATTTTTGTGGTGCCTCCATGTCAAAAAAATTACATCCAAATGTGAATACTAAACATATTTTGGGTCATAAATAATGCATTCTTCTTTAAATTCCGCACAAACACACACTTGTACCCCACTTCCAAGCAATTTAGCCTGTTTTTATTTTAACAATGAGATTTACAGTGTGATAAATAGACCTTTTGTTTTATTCTCATAGGGGAGAGAAGACTGGGAGGAGGACACTCCAGGGAGCACATGCACCCCACAACTTCCAAGCAACCCCAAACTCCCAAAGACCCACAACCGAAGGATGTAGAGGAAGTTGAGGTGGAGGAAGGAGAAGTGCAGGAAGGAGAGGTGGATGACGTTGGGGATCTGGTCACCACAACAGGTCAGTATCTGTCACCACAGCTTCAGGTAAGAGAGGTAGGCCTGCAGAGTTATAATACATTTTTTTGGGGGTTTTTAGGGGATGTAAATGTTGTGAAGGATAGTACACGGTTCTCTGCTGACAGTGCCCTCCGCCTCATCCAGCAAGTGATGGAATGTAGCACGGAACTGGACCTAATTAAACAAAGAATCCATGTGATGGAACAAACATTTAAAGACATTCTCGATGTTTTGGGGAGAATTCAATAAGCCAATAAAACACATTTGTTTTTACATGTTAGTTTTTGTAATTTTTTTAATTTTTTTGACTATCAAATCAGCCAAAAATTGAATATGCACAGAGTGTGTCAACATGTGCTATCTGCCATCAGGGGATATCCATGTACGTCTTTTGTGGGTGCAACCCCTTCCTCGTATCTAAAGTCGGTGAACTGAGGAAGGGGATGCACCCCCAAAACACGTCCATTGATCACCCCTGATGGCAGATAGCACATGTTGACAATAGGGATCAGGATTGTAAACTTCCTAGATGAAAAAAAATCCCAAATGTGTGCATATTCAATTTTTGGCTGGGCAAGGGGTGGCAGTACCCCATATTAGGACGGGCACATAGAGACATAGTTTGTGTAAGTGAATGTCTCTGATTGCTCAGAGGTATCCAATGTTGTAATTTTTGAAATGCAACTGTTATTTTTGTATTTTCATAAGCAAAAAATTGCCGGGTTGGGGCCAGGACAACCCAAAATTAAAAAAAAAAAAATGAAGAGAATGTGCACAGAGTAAAATATTTGACCACAAACAACGTGTAGCTTCTTTTTATAATACCCTGTAAGCTTATTTGGTTCTTTTGTAAGGTTACATAGTGAAATGGTTGTTATTTACTAAAGTAAAATACACTTGCCACTACAAATGCACAAAGACAAACTAGGAGACAGGAAAGAACAAATAATTAAAGGTTTAAACAAGCTTTTTATTGGGATACTTAGACATAGGCTGGCATAGGAATTGCCCCCCTACCCGTGAAATACTCCATGTATTTGTCCCGAACCTCACGGGCATTTTGGGGGGGCAAGCCAGGACGGGCAGATTCCAGGCCCGGCAGGGGATTTGCAGGGGAAAGTCCAGCCTCTGGCAAAACTGAGGCCATATATGAATTCGATTTGCGGCCAATAAAATTGTGTAGCACACAGCAGCATAACACTACATAGTTTATTTTGTAGTCCGCCAAGTGGATGGAAGTCATAAAAAGGCGGAACCGGCTGGCCATTATGCCGAAGGCATTTTCAACGACTCTTCGGCCCCTGGCCAGCCGGTAATTGAACACCCTCTTCTCTGGGGTCAGAGTCCTCTGTGGAAATGGCCTCATAAGATGCCGTCCGAGTCCGAAGGCTTCATCAGCCAAAAAAACAAAGGGGAGTCCTTCAATATTCCCTGCATCCGGTGGCAATGCAAGGTCGTCACTCTGGAGACGGAGGGCAAACTCCGTCTGGATGAAGGATCCCCCATCGGACATCCGGCCATTTTTCCCTACATCAACATAGAGGAATTCATACCGTGCTGACACCACCACCATCAGCACAATGCTATGAAACCCCTTGTAGTTGTAGTAGTAGGACCCAGAACGGGGTGGCGGCACGATGCGGACGTGCTTCCCGTCTATGGCACCACCGCAGTTGGGGAAGTCCCACCGCGTGGCAAACTCCGATGCCACAGTCTGCCATTCCTGTGGCGTGGAAGGAAGCTGTGGAGTGAAACAAGATGAAATAATATTAGAAAAACAAAGTCATACATTACAAGGAAATTCTATCCAAAAAAATTAGAGGCCAACATCAATCAAATTATACGTTTATTAAGGTGTTTAAAAAAAGTATAATGGAAGGCTCATTTATCATATTCATCACCCCCTCTGATGGGCCATTACTAAATTATTTTGGGGGGGGGGGGAGATGTGTTTGGCCACAGGATAGCATTGCAGTGGCGGTGCGTCCAGAGTGGGCGCTGGAGCACTGCCCCCTCTCTCCTGTGCCCATCACTCAGAACAATACATAGGTTCATGCGTTGCATGAACCTATGTATTGTCTATGCCGCACACTATTCAGGTGGATGGCCTCTTGTAAAGCAACCGACATATGAATCATTGCGGCATTTAGGGGGTTCAAATTGCATAGCAGAAACAGGTAGTAAAATAGTCTTGCACATTACAACCTGAGGGATGTAATTGGCTTCCTAAAAGTAAAATCGGGGATGCAGGGGGGGGGCATTCCTTGGGTAAACACTGACAGCATAGGCGTGCGCAGCCTATTGCATTAGGGTGTGCACCCCAAAGCTCAACACATACTACCGATCACTCACGATGAAAGGGAAGGGGCCGGTAAGTTACATATTTACCTGCCCCTTCCCCCCACTCATCCTAAAACATCCCCAGCCAGCAGCAACAGCCAGTGATAGAGGAGAGTAGGGAAGCTGGAAGCGCTGCAAGGGGCAGTAGGGGGAATCTGTGCTGCACAGTGTGATTAGGGTGTGCCTGGGCACACCTGGCACACCCTGTGCGCACGCCTATGACTGACAGGCTGCTCTGCCAATCATGTTCACCAAGTCTGTTTAATGGTAACATGATTGGCTGATGCAACATGAAGGGAAGGAGAAGACATCAAGGACAGAAGAAGGATGGCGCTGACCACAAGAAGGTAAGTGCAGGGCTGGGGGGAAACTGGCTGCATTAGAGGGGACTAAATGGCTGCATTTGAGGGAACAAAATGGCTGCATTGGAGGGGACAACTGGGGGCGTTTAATAGGCACCAGAGCAAAAAAGGAGGAAGTTTATTTCCTAAATTGGGGTTTGAACCCCCAAACATTTGGAGCAACAGGCGCCCCTGCTGGAAAAGTTAGTGAAGGGAAATATTTATGGAGGAGAAAAAAGGGGCAATCTAAAGCTTCCAACATGCATGGGGACAAAGGGAACATTCTCAGGATATTACAATCATGGTAATTAGGGAAGGATGAAAGAAATACAATACATTAGCATACATGTAATACATAAAATGTGATGTTAAGGGAGCAAACTTACCCTAATATAGTCCTCCTGCAGGACTTGGATGATGGCAGAACAGGTGTCTGGGATTATGAGGCCCAGAGCCTGGGGGGAGATGCCTGTGGTGAACTTCAAGTCCTGAAGACTTCTCCCTGTCGCCAGGTAACGCAACGTGGCGATGAGCCTCTGCTCAGCACTGATGGCTTCCCGCATAACGGTGTCCTTCCTGGTAATATAGGGGGACACCAAAGCCAACAGTTCCTGAAAAACGGGGTCAGACATCCGCAGAAAATTCCTGTAGTCCTCAGGATTATTCTCGACGATCTCCCGCAGCAGAGGCATGTGGCAGAATTGGTCCCGCTGGAGCAACCAATTCTTGGTCCATGAACTCCTCCTCACACCATTCATGGACTGGTCTTGGTCCAAAACAAGCAGACCAACACCAAGCGCACGCACAGCACGAACTCGACGACGAGAACGTCCAGGCGACATGGCTAGGAAACGGTCGTCTAATCAGAACGTACAGAACAGAACGCACTTTAGAACAGCAAGGCCTATGAATAACGAACTGAAAAGCAGAAACAAACAGGCAAGAACGCACTGTAAAACAGATACGACCTGCCTAGACGCCCTGAAAGTCAAGATACGAACCCACAAGCACAAACTGAACGGCAGAAAATGATCTGAAAAGTACGAAGACTGAAAAGCGCGAATCGTCTCTTCCCAAACTTTTACTTCACACGCGGTAACACGAGATCAGCAAAAGCAGCCCAAGGGGTGGCGCCAAGAAAAAAGATCTTCCCCTTTATAGTGCCGTCGTACGTGCTGGACGTGAGCACGGAGAACAACGAGGAAATTGGGAAATGACAGTGTGTACGCATAGAAAGCTTGACGAAAAAAATCGACAAGCTTAACAAGAATCTCGTCGAAAAAAACGACGTGTTTTTTACGACGAGAAACTCGGTCGTGTGTACGAGGCCTAAAAGTGAATATAGGGTGACAGTTATCTTGTTCAACATAGAGAATTGTGCCCTATAATGTATAGCATGCGCTTCAGCTGGCAGGCAGTCGGGACTGTAAGCATACAAGTACCGACAGACACACCAGCAGAATACTTCCGCCCACGGTCTGGCAAAGGCAGTGACACTCGGAAGCGCCGGCATGATGACGCACGGCGCTGATGTAGTGACTCGTTGCCACCCATTGGCGGAGGATTCATCTATTTACATTCCGGAAGCTGTGTGTGTAGACCACGCCCTCTGAGGAAGTCGGAAGAGACGAAACGTCAAGGCAGTTCCACACACACAGCCGGTAGTGACGTCTGCGCTTCAGAAACCTGCAACCTGGAGACTCTGGAGGAAACTCTATTGAAAGATCATCAGGGGTAAGTGCTTAGAGCGTACATGCTCTAATTTTGCCTATTTTAACTTGTTTATGGTACGCATTTTGTATGAAGGGGGGTACTGAGGGGGTCTTTGTATAATAAAACTTTCCTTAAACAGTACTACCCTATGAGATTTGTTTGTTTTCTCGTATGACAATTGGTACCTATACAGGCTGTATTACACAGAAGAAAAGGCAGTGATTGCTGGAGGTGGATGGTATATGAATGCTCAGTTTTAAACTACATCTGGTGAGTGCATCCCCAAAAGGGGAATTTTACCCCCCACACGGTGATAAAGCATTGGGTGGAAGGAGCACTGAGTCTAGAAGTAGTGACCAATCACAACCAACCACACGTCCATTCATTATCTTCATCACCTATATATGAACTATTATATGGAAGACGCTCAAAACTGAATTTTGATCGTAGCGCTGCTACAGTGTTATTGTGGACTTTTTACTTGGAAAGTTAGAATTTTACTGTCTTATAGGTTTGAGCACATGTTTGGCCAGCCTCAGCAGCTGCCCTTAAGCTCCTACCCCTCCCCCTTTTTCCCCTTCTGGTAAGAGGCTTAATTTTTAACTTGTTGTGAGAGAACATACCGTAGAAAAGCACGGATATTCACGATTCTACAGAAGAGCACCTATGGACTATTCGTTTGAATATTAATGTGGACTATTTATTTGTAAAAAAATGTTTCTATTTTTAGGATTGCACACTTATTGGTATATACAGTATCTCAGAAAAGTGAGTACACCCCTCACATTTTTGTAAATAATTTATTATATCTTTTCATGTGACAACACTGAAGAAATTACACTTTGCTGCAATGTAACAAGTGAGTGTACAGCTTGGCACCTCATGGCAAAGAACTCTCTGAGGATCTGAAAAAAAGAATTGGCCTAGGCTATAAGAAAATTGCAAAGACCATAGTGAAGTATGTCAAAGCCAATTTATTTCAAACCAACAAAAAACCTTCAACCATTGCACTTACATCACTTCAAGTAAAAAACAGCATATCAGACACAACACACGGGAACAAGTATAACAAGTAGCAGCCTCAAGAGATTATGCGGTGAGTTGCGGTCACGGCGGACCCAAATAAGCTGTTCGTAAGGTCTCACCCTCCTCTCCGATCACTCGCTCTCTCTCAAACTGCAGCAGCCGATGGTATGGTAAGTCAGGAGTCACAGGTGATTGCCGTGCTGACCACGCCCATGCTGACCTAGGTGCAATGGTTGAAGGGTTTTTGTTGGTTTGAAATAAATTGGCTTTGACATACTTCACTATTAGAGGCACTTTTTTCATTTTTATGTGGAACGTATGATTGAGTGAACACCGTTGGAACGAGCTTATTAACCCTGGTGGGTTCACTTTTGCTGTTTTGCCGAAACACGAGAGTGTAAGGCATATATTTCTGGTGAGTTCATTTCTTATGGGAGAGGAATCACAAAAGGTGTGGGGAAAGTCACAGTTTTAAAGAAGATTTATTCATTCACTTGGATTTATTTTTCACGTGGACTGGAACTTTTTTTCTTTTTTTCTTGTTTTCTTCTATTTTATTATTAGTTTTCATGTATTTTTCCTATATGGATTATTTCACTTTTTTACACATGGACACTTTGAAAATTATTTGTCGTTGTTAGGAGTGTTTGTTACACAATTTTGTGTTTGCATGATATTTGATATTTGTATCACTCATTATCATATATTTTGTTTTTAGTTGAGTTTATATTTAGTATAAACATAGCGCCACTATTTAATTACATTTAAATATCACCAATATACACTCTTTTATTTTCAAGTGGCAGCTTCAGGGTTATTGAATCCTAGTGCGCAGTGGTGGTTTGAGAAAAAGAACTTGAGAATTGGGAGGGCGCAAAGGAAAAAGTTTTTTTCTTCTTACCTGCTGGTAAATATTCCAACATTATAATGACCCCAAACACACCTCCAAGACGACCACTGCCTTGCTAAAGAAGTTGAGGGTAAAGGTAATGGACTGGCCAAGCATGTCTCCAGACCTAAACCTTATTGAGCATCTGTGGGGCATCCTCAAATGGAAGGTGGAGGAGTGCAATGTCTCTAACATCCACCAGCTCCATGATGCCGTCAAAGAGGAGTGAACGAGGACTTCAGTGGCAACCTGTGAAGCTCTGGTGAGCTCCCTGCCCAAGAGGATTAAGGCAGTCCTGGAAAATGATGGTGACCACACAAAATATTGACACTTTGGGCCCATTTGGACATTTTCACTTAGGGGCATACTCACTTTTGTTACCAGTGGTTTAGACATTAATGGCTGTGTGTTAAGTTATTTTGAGGGGGAAGCAAATTTACACTGTTATACAAACCGTACACTCAGTACTTTACATTGTAGCAAATTTCAATTTCTTCAGTGTTGTCACATGAAAAGATATAATAAATTATTTACAAAAATGTGAGGGGTGTACTCACTTTTGTGAGATACTGTATATAAGAACATTGCCAAGACCCTGAAACTGAGCTGCAGCATGGTGGCCAAGACCATACAGCGGTTTAACAGGACAGATTCCACTCAGAACAGACCTCGCCATGTTCGGCCAAAGAAGTTGAGTGCGCATGCTCAGCATCATATGCAGAGGTTGTCTTTGGGAAATAGACAGATGAGTGCTGCCAGCATTGCTGCTGCAGAGGTTGAAGAGGTGGGGGGCCAGCCTGTAAGTGCTCAGACAATACGCCGCACACTGCATAAAATTGGTCTGCATCATCCCAGAAGGAAGCCTCTTCTAAAGATGATGCACAAGAAAGCCCGCAAACAGTTTGCTGAAGACAAGCAGACTAAGGACATGGATTACTGGAACCATAAACGTATTTGGTTCAGTTGGTGTCAAGCGCGTGTGGCGGCAACCAGGTGAGGGGTACAAAGACAAGTGTGTCTTTCCTACAGTCAAGCATGGTGGTGGGAGTGTCATGGTCTGGGGCTGCATGAGTGCTGCTGGCACTGGGGGGATATAGTTCACTAAAGGGGAACCATGAATGCCAACATGTACTGTGTGGGTGTATTTATTTACATTTTTTTTAAAATAAGAAACAAGGGGTATTATGTACCTCATACTCATTCATGTGAGGGGAAGGAGGGACCGATATCTGCGGGCCTACTTATTCAAGATTCTGATAAGTCGTCGTCGTCCCCTCCCCCCCAGGCCACCACATCCCTTTTGGGTATGTAAGTCCAACTTCATGTTGTCCAGCAATGTATATACGGCAATGTAGATCCACATTGTCAGTCATAATAAGGGATGTGCAATGATGCTAACCTGCACCATGACAATGCGGCCCTGCTGCTACTCCCTTTACAAATGACAGCTCCCCAGTGCTATAGAAATGTAAACACAGCAGTGGGGATCCTGGGTAATGCCATTGACAAAATACAGTCATGACCATATTTGGTCAATGATGTCACCCTGGCCCATTTGTTTACAAACAATCTGGTGGGGATCTGTCATTTGGAGGTGGTAGTGCTACCGCCTCCAAATGACAGATTTTCTGGTTTATTGAGAAATGCACTTTTAACAAAAGCTTGCAAACTGGTGTTAAAAAGGCCCAAAAAAAGTTTCAGCTCCCATAGACGTCATTGGGGTTCAGAAATTTGCTCGGGTTTAGCAGATATTTTGCCGAGTTCACAGCAAATAAAACATTTTTACAGGTTTGTTCATCCCTACAAATATTTGCTAAATATTCAGTGGAGAATAGGGTGTGTTATTGAAAAAAAAAATGTAACTTGTAAAAGCAGCTACTCTTTCAAATGTCTAGAAACAAACAGGACTACAGTTAGCCCTATGTTGTAAAGCATTGCGCAAACTGTTTGCGCTGTATAAATCCTATATAATAATAATAATAATTAATAATAATTAATAATTGCATTTTTAGAGCAAGCCAATTAAATCTTAACTTCAGGCAAACAGCTGTGGGATGTGTAACGGATTTTTAAATCTGTTTAGCCAGTTTTATATTCTAGCACTTTGGCACACGTGGTTAAAATACATATAATATAGGTAAATTGATTTACTTGACAAAGGATTTGCAGTTTCATTCAGCAATTGTGTTTTTACACATCTGTGTAAGACAGCACAGCCAGAAATGACTGCATTATTTCCAGATTTAGATGTGCAGCTTCCTAGGTAACCTGCCTGCTTAATGGACATTGTAATTGACAGAACAATGATGCTGACTCATTGTTCAGTGGAAAGGTTTGAGAGAAGAAAAAGAAGCTATACATTAGAATCCAGAAATATATAGACGTACAGTATGCAGCTGATCCTGAATGAGATTTTAACAGTAATTGCAAATGTTGGCAGTGTTTTTAAATTCCAGCAGTTTCAGATCAGTTGGCATAAATCACTATTAGTAGTATCCACTATCCACAGACACCATACATCAACTAGAGATGAACAAAATAATGGGACAAATCTGGAAATCCCATCAGACGTCATCTTTCAGTAAATCATAATTCAATGCAATTGCACAGGAAAACTTGTGTAATCTGGATATATTCATGCACATCATGACTCCTGATTGCTTGGATCACCTGCTCCTTTGCAGGAACAACAAATCGGCCTGTACAGTCAGGAAAACAAGTCATTTGCATTGCACTGAAAGCAATGCCCATTTGTAAATCAATTTGTTCCATGTGCCCCTCTATGGGTTATGCCTGTTAGACCTCGTACACACGGCCGAGATTCTCGTTGAAAAAAACATGTCGTTTTTTTCGACGAGATTCCTGGACAAGAAAATTGTCCCGGCCGAGTGTACACACGCTCGTTTCAAAGAACCCGCGGTTCTTTGAATAGAGCGTACGCGGTGACGTCATCGACTATGACGAGCATGCGCTCGTCACATTCGATGCCGTCGCCGCCATCTTGGTATACCCTACGTATGCCTAGGAAGCTACCGCGCATGCGTCGAATTCATTTCGAACATGCGCGGGCTTCCCGGCGGACAGGTAAGTGTACACATATGAAAAAGGGGGGGTGGTAGATGTGGCGCTGTCCAGATATGCAATGTAATAGACAAGGACATTTTAGGTGATGGTATACCTATGACGGTATCCACTTTAGAGTATTATAAATACAAGAAAAATAAATATATAAATAAAATAATAAATTAAAATAAAATTGAAATAAAATTGAAAAAATTAAATTGGCTCAGCCGGGTGTTTGTTAAAAAGATTTTTTTGTTAAATTGAAATATTTTGATTGGGTGTCTTTCCGGCAAGACGTGTCCCTCATGTGTGAAGCGAAAATTTTATTTGAAAAAGTGAATAAAATACTTTTTTAATGGAAAAACATTAGTGAGACCGATGGTCGGCCGGGTGTTTGCTAAAACAAAAAATTGTCCAAAATGTGTTAAAGATGTGTTCATAAAGAGATGTGTGATATTGGTAATAGTCTATGCTAGTAAAGGGGTAAATAAGCTGATATGGTCTCAGCCGGGTGTTTACTACTCCTAATATGTTCAGAAAAAAGTGCTGCCTTATAGCATTCAAATGAAGCTTAAAACTATATAAAACATGCGATATACATAGTATAGTGATAACAGAAAAGTCCAATAATTAGGTGGCAGTGAAAAAATTTGACTTTTTCTTGGTATGCTTTATGTTCCTTCAGTTTTCTTATGAGTGAGACAATCCGTAAGAGTTTAAATATATGCACTCACCAGATCCTTCATACCCTCTAGGGGTATGCTGCAGCCACAGTATGTGCCACTGTGTAGCAATCAGGGGATGGTTCCAGGGGTTCCTTGCGGTTCTCCGGGGTGCAGATTCCGAGATGATGAAAAAGTTGTTATAGGAGGGAAGAAAGGATGTCCATAGCGTGAACCCATTATAAAATGTTTTAATTTTAAAATCAGAAGGGGGGTACTTACAATACGACAAGTAAAATTGAGCCTTTTTGTATAAAATGGCGCTCAGCCAATACAAAGTGATTCCAAGTAGGAAGTGATGTGCCGTCAGTCTGACGTCATCGGGAGCGTAACGTCGGTCTGCACTTCACTCTAGAATTTATAGCCCTTCTTGCGCATGTGTGATAAAACTTTTCAGCCGCCATTTTGGATGAGATTTTGAGGACAGAAGTCCATGGCTGTATTTAATAGGTTTTTTGCAAATCAGAACAGTTTCTTTCAGGTCTAACAGCAATCTCATTACTAAAAAGTGCTCTGAGGGGCTATAGCATTCTAATTTGCAGAAACATATATATATGTACACTTATACTTTAATATAGAATATTTGATACAAATTTCATTAAAATAAGAAAAAATTAAAATAAAAATAAAAGTAAAAATGAACCATGTAATATTACGGGAACTTAGAAAAAATCAAGAAATGTTAAAATTATTCAATCTCAGTGTAGACAAGATTCGTAAAAAACACAGCGACCATCTTATGTTGGTGCTGTAGGTACCAAAATGCTTGTATTGAAGTACGATTAAAATACAATTAAAATAGGTGTAAATCCTACTGTGTGAGCAATATGTGTATTAAAGGAGGAAAAAATATATCTGATTAAATGGGAACTGGATATTTTGTACCTTTGAGGATAATTGGTGGATAATTGGTGGATAATTGGTGGAAGAAGTATGGATATTTTAAAGCAAAATTAAGTTAGAATTATATTAAAATTTCAGTTGAAAATTATTAAAAATTGGTGAGGAAGCAGTTAAGGTCGAGATCAATGTTCATTCCTGTTGGTTGGAGGGTCTCTAGCTGGTATATCCACTTAGTCTCGTTTTGTGATATTTTAATTTTCTTATTTTCCCCTCTCCAATGACCTTTTATTCTGTCTATGCCATAGAAGACCATACAGGAGGGGTCTTTTTTATGATAGTCCCTGAAATGTCTGGAGACGCTGTGTTTAGGGAACCCATTCTTAATGTTATTTATGTGTTCTCTGACTCTGACATGTAGCTCTCTGGTGGTTCTCCCCACATACTGCTTGTGGCATGGGCATTCTAACACGTAAGTTACATGTGTGCTGTGACATGTGATCAGTTCTCTGATATTGTATTCAGTTCCATTTGCAGTTGAGGTGAATTTTGATGTTTTCTTCTCAGTCTTCTTACTGGTTCTGCAGGGAAGGCAATGTCCGCATTTAAAGAATCCTTTAAGATTTTTGAAGATCTTGATCTGTTTTGGAGGATCCAGTACGTTATGAACTAATCTGTTTCTTAGGTTAGGGGCTTTTCTGTAGATGAAGGATGGTTTGGCTGGTAATATGCTGTTTAGTACTTTGTCGGATTTTAGGATTGGCCCCAGTGTTTCCTTATAATTTTCTCTACACTTTTGTGCTGTCTATTGAAACCTGTGAGGAAGGCCATATCTAGATTTTTCTTGTTCTTATTCTTTGTGGTATTTCCTGTTACCATGGTATTTCTATCCATTTTCTTGACCTGCTCTTTTAGATTGAGTAGGTCTTTTTCTTTGTAGCCCTTGGCTATGAATCTGTTAATGATGATGTTTGCTTGTTCTTCATATTCATTGAGGTTACGACAATTGCGGAAAATACGCATCAGTTGGCCCTTTGGTATATTCCCAATCCACTTTGGATGGTGGCAACTTTTTGTTGGGATGTACCCGTTCCTATCTGTCTGTTTGAAAAAGGTCTTTGTATTCAGATGTCCATTATCTTTATATATTTGCAGATCCAGATAGTCTATGCTGTTATGGTTCCATATGCCGGTAAAAGTAATGCCATAAATGTTCTGGTTGATTTCATCAAAAAAATCTTGCAGTTGTTGTTCTGTGCCTCCCCATATAATGACGATATCGTCTATATACCGTCTGTATAGGATTAGATGTTTTCTATGCACACTAAAAACCTGCTCTTCTTCCCATCGGTTTAAGAACAAATTGGCTACGCTTGGAGCGTACTTTGCTCCCATGGCTACCCCCTTGGTTTGGGTGTAATACTCGCCTTTATACCAAAAATAATTATGGCTCATAGCCATTTCCAATCCTTCTAAAATAAATTTAATTTGCTGTTCCTTCATGTTTGTTTGTTTATACAGGGCCCATTCTCCACTATTGATGCCATCTTTTTGTATGATGTTTGTATAAAGTGAGTTGACATCAATTGTCACTAGTATGTCGCTATCCCTGATGTTAAGATCTTTTATTTCTGCAATGAGTTGTCTACTATCTTTCAAGTATGACCTTCCCTCTGTTACTAGAGGTTGCAGATATCCATCTATATAAGAGCCTAGTCTTGAAAAAAGTGAGTCGATACCACTAATAATCGGTCTTCCTGGTGGTGATGTTTGATTTTTATGTATTTTGGGGACATAGTATATTACTGGTGTCTTTGCTGTTTCTGGGGTCAGAAAAAATGGCTTCTTTTTTGGTTAGGATCCCTTTGTCTTCACCTTTTTTGATCAGTGCTTTCAGTTTTTTATCATATTCCATTTTTGGATTCCCCCTTAGTTTCTTATATGTATCCTGGACGCTTAATAGGTTGTTCATTTCTATTTCATAGTCCTTTTTCTTGATAATGACCAGCCCCCCTCCTTTGTCTGCTGGTCTGATTATGATGTTTTTCTTCTTTTCTATTTCTTTTATGGTCTTCCAGATTTTGTCGCTTTTGGTTTTGCTAGTTTTTAATTTCCTAATATCTTCTTCCACCATTTTTTTAAAAACCAAAATGTTTTCATTATGTTGCATCTTTGGGTTAAAAATCGAATTATTCTTTAGTTTGGAATGTTGGAAGTGGGTGTCTGCATGGTTTTCCTTGTTTCTAGGCTCCTTTTGAGCAAAGAATTTTTTGATGTTCATCTTCCTGGCAAATTTTTGTAGATCTATATATGCTTCAAATTTGTCCAGATTTTTGTCGGGTGCATATTTTAAGCCTAGGTCTAATATTTTAAGTTCTTCCTCATTAAAAGTAGTATCACTTAAATTAAAAATGCCTTCTCCCACTATACGCGTCTTCTTTTTCTTGACGCCCCCTCGTTTGCCTCTGGTCCGTTTTCTCCTACCCAATGTTGGGGTCTGTAATTGTAATCTGTCCTCTCCTCGTATTGGTATTCTTCGGGTTCCCAGTTGTTCATTCGTCTCCCATAGGGTCGTGATTCCCTGGGGTTCCATCCTTGCTGTCCTCTGTAATTCCTTTGTTCTCCCTGGTATTGTTGTTGATTTCGTTCTGGATGTCTGAAAGGTCTCCAGCCTCCTTGTGTTTGGTATGGTCGATGTTGGCCATTCCAACCCCTGTTCGCAGGGGGTCTCCATCTGTTCCCTCTGTGAAAATCCCCTCCCTGTTGTGGTCTTCTATAGGGGGTATACTGTGGAAAATGTCTTAGTGGTGAATATCTATTCTGGTGTCTTGGTATTCTTGGTGTGGTAGGTGGTAAGTGTTGCGTTCTGCTGTCACTTTGTTCTGGTTGTCTGAAGTTTCTACGTGTTGGGCTTCTTTCTTCCCTTCTGGGTATGTGGGTAGTTGTATTAACCTGTAATGTATTCGAAGTTCCTTCAAAAATAGGTCTTATGTTTTGCCAAGGAGCTTCCCTTTCTGGGGAATTTTCTCTAGATTCCTCATTCATGGAAATGTTGTTTTCTTGTTCATTGTAGTTTTCGTCTGTTTGCCATTTGTACACCTGGAGGTTCTTGTAGTCCAGCACGTCTCTTTTAAATTTCTTTTGCTTTTTGGATTGTATGTCACTATCATACTTCTTAATGGCTTCCTGTAGGAAGGTTTCCTTGTCCTTATATTCTTTTGCTTCAGCAAATGGTATTAATTGATCTCTAATGGAGAGGATTTCTGTCTCAATAGCTTTAAGCTTATGTTGTCTCCTAACTACTATTTTATGTAACAGATCCGTTTCACTTTGATTAAAGAAACAATACCATTCCTCCATTAGTCCTTTGTCATTAAGTGCATCATTGGGTGAAATGTCCCATCTAAGTCTTCTTGGGGTGATTTTTTCTGCTATATACATTTCCAATGTTGCTACGTCCCACCAGACTCTGAGTTGTTTTTCTAAACTGTGTCTGAGTTGTTTAAAGAGGCTATCCATATCTTGTTTATTAACCACCTGCTCCTGGTTAAATACCTCTACTAAATTGATGGATCTACCGTGTATGTACTTGAATATATCCATTGCAGCAGAGACTAATTGGTGTAACCAATGGGTATATGAAAAATGGATGGGGTGTCTCCGCGCAAAGGAAATCAAATCAAAACACAGTAGACTGAACTGCTGCCTCTACTAGATTGCTATATCATGATGGGTAAAGCAAGAATATGAAAAGGGGGGGGGGTGGTAGATGTGGCGCTGTCCAGATATGCAATGTAATAGACAAGGAAATTTTAGGTGATGGTATACCAATGACGGTATCCACTTTAGAGTATTATAAATACAAGAAAAATAAATATATAAATAAAAGAATAAATTAAAATAAAATTGAAATAAAATTGAAAAAATTAAATTGGCTCAGCCGGGTGTTTGTTAAAAATAATTTACACCTATTTTATTTGTATTTTAATCGTACTTCAATACAAGCATTTTGGTACCTACAGCACCAACATAAGATGGTCGCTGTGTTTTTTACGAATCTTGTCTACACTGAGATTGAATAATTTTAACATTTCTTGATTTTTTCTAAGTTCCCGTAATATTACATGGTTCATTTTTACTTTTATTTTTATTTTAATTTTTTCTTATTTTAATGAAATTTGTATCAAATATTCTATATTAAAGTATAAGTGTACATATATATATGTTTCTGCAAATTAGAATGCTATAGCCCCTCAGAGCACTTTTTAGTAATGAGATTGCTGTTAGACCTGAAAGAAACTGTTCTGATTTGCAAAAAACCTATTAAATACAGCCATGGACTTCTGTCCTCAAAATCTCATCCAAAATGGCGGCTGAAAAGTTTTATCACACATGCGCAAGAAGGGCTATAAATTCTAGAGTGAAGTGCAGACCGACGTTACGCTCCCGATGACGTCAGACTGACGAAACGCGTAGGGAGGAGACACGTCGGCACATCACTTCCTACTTGGAATCACTTTGTATTGGCTGAGCGCCATTTTATACAAAAACGCTCAATTTTACTTGTCGTATTGTAAGTACCCCCCTTCTGATTTTAAAATTAAAACATTTTATAACGGGTTCACGCTATGGACATCCTTTCTTCCCTCCTATAACAACTTTTTCATCATCTCGGAATCTGCACCCCGGAGAACCGCAAGGAACCCCTGGGACCATCCCCTGATTGCTACACAGTGGCACATACTGTGGCTGCAGCATACCCCTAGAGGGTATGAAGGATCTGGTGAGTGCATATATTTAAACTCTTACGGATTGTCTCACTCATAAGAAAACTGAAGGAACATAAAGCATACCAAGAAAAAGTCAAATTTTTTCACTGCCACCTAATTATTGGACTTTTCTGTTATCACTATACTATGTATATCGCATGTTTTATATAGTTTTAAGCTTCATTTGAATGCTATAATGCAGCACTTTTTTCTGAACATATTAGGAGTAGTAAACACCCGGCTGAGACCATATCAGCTTATTTACCCCTTTACTAGCATAGACTATTACCAATATCACACATCTCTTTATGAACACATCTTTAACACATTTTGGACAATTTTTTGTTTTAGCAAACACCCGGCCGACCATCGGTCTCACTAATGTTTTTCCATTAAAAAAGTATTTTATTCACTTTTTCAAATAAAATTTTCGCTTCACACATGAGGGACACGTCTTGCTGGAAAGACACCCAATCAAAATATTTCAATTTAACAAAAAATTATTTTTAACAAACACCCGGCTGAGCCAATTCAATTTATTCAATTTTATTTCAATTTTATTTTAATTTATTCTTTTATTTATATATTTATTTTTCTTGTATTTATAATACTCTAAAGTGGATACCGTCATAGGTATACCATCACCTAAAATTTCCTTGTCTATTACATTGCATATCTGGACAGCGCCACATCTACCACCCCCCCCCCCCCTTTTTCATATTCTTGCTTTACCCATCGTGATATAGCAATCTAGTAGAGGCAGCAGTTCAGTCTACTGTGTTTTGATTTGATTTCCTTTGCGCGGAGACACCCCATCCATTTTTCATATACCCATTGGTTACACCAATTAGTCTCTGCTGCAATGGATATATTCAAGTACATACACGGTAGATCCATCAATTTAGTAGAGGTATTTAACCAGGAGCAGGTGGTTAATAAACAAGATATGGATAGCCTCTTTAACCACTTAAGCCCCGGACCATTTGGTAGCTAAAGGACCAGAGGTGAATTCAGAATTTTGCACTGCACTGCTTTAACTGTAAATTGTGCGGACATGCAATGTTGTACCCAAACCAAATTTGCATCCTTTTCTTCCCACAAATAGAGCTTTCTTTTAATGGTATTTGATTGCCTCTGCGATTTTTATTTTTTGCGATATAAACGGAAAAAGACCGAATTTTTTTTAAAAAAATGATATTTTCTACTTTTTGTTATAAGAAAAATCGAATAAACTCAATTTTAGTCATACATTTAGGCCAAAATGTATTCAGCCACATGTCTTTAGTAAAAAAAATGTCAATAAGCGTATATTTATCGGTTTGCGCAAAAGTTATAGCGTTTACAAACTAGGGTACATTTTCTGGAATTTACACAGCTTTAAATTTATGACTGCCTATTTCATTTCTTGAGGTGCTAAAATGGCAGGGCAGTACAAAACCCCCCCAAATGACCCCATTTTAGAAAGTAGACACCCCAAGGAAATTGCTGAGAGGCATGTTGAGCCCATTGAATATTTTTTTTTTTTTGTCCCAAGTGATTGAATAATGACAAAAAAAAAAAAAATTACAAAAAGTTGTCACTAAATGATATATTGCTCACACATGCCATGGTTATATGTGGAATTGCACCCCAAAATACATTCTGCTGCTTCTCCTGAGTATGGGGATACCACATGTGTGGGACTTTTTAGGAGCCTAGCCACGTACGGGACCCCGGAAACCAAGCACCGCCTTCAGGATTTCTAAGGGTGTAAATTTTTGATTTCACTCCTCACTACCTATCACAGTTTTGAAGGCCATAAAATGCCAAAATAGCACCAAACCCCCCCCAAATGACCCCATTTTAGAAAGTAGACACCCCAAGGAAATTGCTGAGAGGCCTGTTGAGCCCATTGAATATTTTTTTTTTTGTCCCAAGTGATTGAATAATGACCAAAAAAATAAAAAATTACAAAAAGTTGTCACTAAATGATATATTGCTCACACATGCCATGGTTATATGTGGAATTGCACCCCAAAATAAATTTTGCTGCTTCTCCTGAGTACGGGGATACCACATGTGTGGGACTTTTTAGGAGCCTAGCCGCGTACGGGACCCCGAAAACCAATCACCGCCTTCAGGATTTCTAGGCACAAATTTTTGATTTGACTCCTCACTACCTATCACAGTTTCGAAGGCCATAAAATGCCAAAATAGCACAAAACCCCCCCCAAATGACCCCATTTTGGAAAGTAGACACCCCAAGCTGTTTGCTGAGAGGCATGATGAGTATTTTACAGCTCTCATTTGTTTTTGAAAATGAAGAAAGAACATTTTTTTTTTCAATTTTCGGTGATTGGTTTTTGGGGTCCCGTACACGGCTAGGCTCCCAAAAAGTCTCACACATGTGGTATCCCCGTACTCAGGAGAAGCAACAGAATGTATTTTGGGGTGTAATTCCACATATGCCCATGGCATGTTTGAGCAATATATCATTTAGTGACAACTTTGTGCAAAAAAAAAAATTGTCTTTTTTCCGCAACTTGTGTCAACATATAAAATATTCCATGGACTCGACATGCCTCTCAGTATATAGCTTGGGGTGTCTACTTTCCAAAATGGGGTCATTTGGGGGGGTTTTGAACTGTTCTGGCATTTTATACACAACATTAGGAAGCTTACATCGACTCTTCTAACCACTTGAAGACAAAGCCCTTTTTGACACTTTTTGTTTACATGAAAACATATTTTTTTTTGCAAGAAAATTATGTTGAACCCCCAAACATTATATATATTTTTAAAGCAAAGGCCCTACAGAATAAAATGGTGGGTGTTGCATTTTTTTTTTCTACACAGTATTTGCGCAGCGATTTTTCAAAGCATTTTTTGGGGAAAAAATACACTTTTTTTTATTTTAATGCACTAAAACACACTATATTGCCCAAATGTTTGATGAAATAAAAAAGATGATCTTAGGCCGAGTACATAGATACCAAACACGACATGCTTTAAAATTTCGCACAAACGCGCATTGGCGACAAACTACATACATTTTTAAAAGCCTTTAAAAGCCTTTACAGGTTACCGCGTTAGATTTACAGAGGAGGTCTACTGCTAAAATTACAGCCCTCGATCTGATCTTCGCGGTGATACCTCACATGCATGGTGCAATTGCTGTTTACATATGATGCCAGACCGACGCTTGCGTTCGCCATTGGGCAAGAGCAGGGCAGGACAGGGGTGCTTTTTTTTTTTTATTTTTTTTTTTATTATTAATTTTGCTTTTTTATTTTATTTTTAAACTGTTGCTTCCATATTTTTTTTTTTTTTTATCATTTTTATTGTTATCTCAGGGAATGTAAATATCCCCTATGATAGCTATAGGTAATGACAGGTACTCTTTTTTGAAAAAACTGGGGTCTATTGGACCCTAGATCTTTCCTCTGCCCTCAAAGCATCTGACCACACCAAGATCGGTGTGATAAAATGCTTTCCCAATTTCCCAATGGCGCTTTTTATATCCGGGGGGGGGGGGGTCATTCCCTCCCACTGCTTGTAAAAGCAGTCCAGAGGCTAATTAGCCACTAGGATTGCTTTTACATGAAAGCCGGCCACTGGCTGAAAAGAATGATACCAAGATGATACCTAAACCCGCAGGCATCATTCTGGTATAAACATTCAAAGTCCAGCAATATACCAGTACGTTGCTGGTCCTTGTTGGACATGTATTGTAATCTTTTTTTTCATGCAGCCTGTTGGCTGAACGAAAAAAAAAGATTGATCGGTGGGTATGCCCACCATTAGAATACCGCCCTTCATCCACCCACTTCTAATGATGGGCATACATGCACCATTTATATATGCCGAAGCATGGGGGCATCTTCCCGCAAAAGTTATGCCGCGTACACATGGTCAGACTTTTCCACGGGCAAGCCTCCGTCGGAATTTCGACTGTATGTACGCGGCATTAGGAGCAAAATCGCTCCTCCACCCCTGCTGCCCCAATGCTTCGGCATATATGCTTTTTTTTTTTTTAACTGTGGTGGCGAAATCACCTCCTACAGCACTGGAGTCGCAGGGATCAGGCCTGTCTCTGCGAACGCTGCAGTTATGTGTGTTGTGTTTTGCAAGTGACAGTGATCGATCGATACTGCACTTGGGTGGCCTGGGCTGGACGGAGGGGCAAAACGCAGGTGCTAGCAGGTATCTGGGCTGATTCCGCTAACACTGCGTTTTTGGGAACCCTAAACTGCTGGGGACGCTAGTATAGATCTGATCAGATCAGATATTGATCTGTTCAGATACTATACCACTAAGGGGGGTGTATGCTTCACGCGTGGGTGTTAGCGTTACTGGCACTAACCTGACGCTGCCTGGGGTGTGACGCAGACCCTCTCTGACGCTAAAACCTAATTGATATCACCCGCCGGGCGATCAGGGGGTTAAACCTTTATTGGGTTATATACGGCGGGTGCCCTGACACTATAAAAAGCAAACTAACTAACCAGCGTCACCCGTAACACTTATATGGTGATTACTGGTGAAAGGGTTAACTAGGGGCAATTAGGGGGTTAAAACCTTTATTAGGTAATATATGGGGGTACCTGACGCTATATAAAAACCTGACGGCGAACCTAAAAAAAAATTACTGGCTACCGATCTGCATCACCGACACTAAGACAACGATCATAAAAACGATCGCTTAGCGACAGTGGTGATAGGGGGTGAAAGGGTTACCTGGGGGGCGATCAAGGGGGTTAAACCTTTATTAGGTAATATATTGGGGTACCTGACGCTATAAAAACCTGCGGCGAACCTAAAAAAAATTACTGGCTACCGATCTGCATCACCGACGCTAAGACAGCCATCAGAAAAATTATCGCTTAGTGACAGTGGTGATAGGGGGTGAAAGGGTTACCTGGGGGGCGATCAAGGGGGTTAAACCTTTATTAGGTAATATACGGGGGTACCCGACGCTATAAAAACCTGCGGCGAACCTAAAAAAAATTACTGGCTACCGATCAGCATCACCGGCGCTAAGACATCGATCAGAAAAATTATCGCTTAGTGACTGTGGTGATAGGGGGTAAAAGGGTTACCTGGGGGGCGATCAAGGGGGTTAAACCTTTATTAGGTAATATATGGGGGTACCCGACGCTATAAAAACCTGCGGCGAACCTAAAAAAAATTACTGGCTACCGATCAGCATCACCGGCGCTAAGACATCGATCAGAAAAATGATCGCTTAGCGACGGCGGTACTAGGGGGTGAAAGGGTTATCTGGGGGGTGATCAGGGGGTTAAACCTTTATTAGGGGGGGTTAGGGGGCTACACTGGACCTAAAACTAAATGTACTGACACTTTTACAGTCACAAATGTCACTGATTGCAGTGATCACTAAATAAATGGTCACTGCAATCAGTGACACTGTGACTGGGGGCTGGGGGGTGATCTGGGGGGTGATCTGGGGGGGTCTGGGGGGGCCTGGGGGGCGATTTATGTACCTATGTGTCCTGGTGTCAGTGTAGTGTTGTGTGCACTAACCTGGCATCTTCTCCTGTACGGCGCTCGGTATATGTGAGCGCCGCAGGAGAGATGACATCACTTCCTCCAGCCTGTGTAAACAAGCACACAGGCAGGGGAAGCTCTCATTCGCCGGGAGCGATCGAGAGGGGGTGGCCGGAATCGAACGGCCGTCCCCTCATGCCGGATCGCTCCCGAAGGTAAAACGACCGCTCACTGTAAAGAAGGGGGGTCCGATCGGACCCCCCAACTATACAAAGGCAATCACGTACATATACGTGATTTTGCCTGTCGGTGCCATTCTGCCGACGTATATTTACAGTGGGCGGTCGTTAAGTGGTTAAACAACTCAGACACAGTTTAGAAAAACAACTCAGAGTCTGGTGGGACGTAGCAACATTGGAAATGTATATAGCAGAAAAAATCACCCCAAGAAGACTTAGATGGGACATTTCACCCAATGATGCACTTAATGATAAAGGACTAATGGAGGAATGGTATAGTTTCTTTAATCAAAGTGAAACGGATCTGTTACATAAAATAGTAGTTAGGAGACAACATAAGCTTAAAGCTATTGAGACAGAAATCCTCTCCATTAGAGATCAATTAATACCATTTGCTGAAGCAAAAGAATATAAGGACAAGGAAACCTTCCTACAGGAAGCCATTAAGAAGTATGATAGTGACATACAATCCAAAAAGCAAAAGAAATTTAAAAGAGACGTGCTGGACTACAAGAACCTCCAGGTGTACAAATGGCAAACAGACGAAAACTACAATGAACAAGAAAACAACATTTCCATGAATGAGGAATCTAGAGAAAATTCCCCAGAAAGGGAAGCTCCTTGGCAAAACATAAGACCTATTTTTGAAGGAACTTCGAATACATTACAGGTTAATACAACTACCCACATACCCAGAAGGGAAGAAAGAAGCCCAACACGTAGAAACTTCAGACAACCAGAACAAAGTGACAGCAGAACGCAACACTTACCACCTACCACACCAAGAATACCAAGACACCAGAATAGATATTCACCACTAAGACATTTTCCACAGTATACCCCCTATAGAAGACTACAACAGGGAGGGGATTTTCACAGAGGGAACAGATGGAGACCCCCTGCGAACAGGGGTTGGAATGGCCAACATCGACCATACCAAACACAAGGAGGCTGGAGACCTTTCAGACATCCAGAACGAAATCAACAACAATACCAGGGAGAACAAAGGAATTACAGAGGACAGCAAGGATGGAACCCCAGGGAATCACGACCCTATGGGAGACGAATGAACAACTGGGAACCCGAAGAATACCAATACGAGGAGAGGACAGATTACAATTACAGACCCCAACATTGGGTAGGAGAAAACGGACCAGAGGCAAACGAGGGGGCGTCAAGAAAAAGAAGACGCGTATAGTGGGAGAAGGCATTTTTAATTTAAGTGATACTACTTTTAATGAGGAAGAACTTAAAATATTAGACCTAGGCTTAAAATATGCACCCGACAAAAATCTGGACAAATTTGAAGCATATATAGATCTACAAAAATTTGCCAGGAAGATGAACATCAAAAAATTCTTTGCTCAAAAGGAGCCTAGAAACAAGGAAAACCATGCAGACACCCACTTCCAACATTCCAAACTAAAGAATAATTCGATTTTTAACCCAAAGATGCAACATAATGAAAACATTTTGGTTTTTAAAAAAATGGTGGAAGAAGATATTAGGAAATTAAAAACTAGCAAAACCAAAAGCGACAAGATCTGGAAGACCATAAAAGAAATAGAAAAGAAGAAAAACATCATAATCAGACCAGCAGACAAAGGAGGGGGGCTGGTCATTATCAAGAAAAAGGACTATGAAATAGAAATGAACAACCTATTAAGCGTCCAGGATACATATAAGAAACTAAGGGGGAATCCAAAAATGGAATATGATAAAAAACTGAAAGCACTGATCAAAAAAGGTGAAGACAAATGGATCCTAACCAAAAAAGAAGCCATTTTTCTGACCCCAGAAACCGCAAAGACACCAGTAATATACTATGTCCCCAAAATACATAAAAATCAAACATCACCACCAGGAAGACCGATTATTAGTGGTATCGACTCACTTTTTTCAAGACTATGCTCTTATATAGATGGATATCTGCAACCTCTAGTAACAGAGGGAAGGTCATACTTGAAAGATAGTAGACAACTCATTGCAGAAATAAAAGATCTTAACATCAGGGATAGCGACATACTAGTGACAATTGATGTCAACTCACTTTATACAAACATCATACAAAAAGATGGCATCAATAGTGGAGAATGGGCCCTGTATAAACAAACAAACATGAAGGAACAGCAAATTAAATTTATTTTAGAAGGATTGGAAATGGCTATGAGCCATAATTATTTTTGGTATAAAGGCGAGTATTACACCCAAACCAAGGGGGTAGCCATGGGAGCAAAGTACGCTCCAAGCGTAGCCAATTTGTTCTTAAACCGATGGGAAGAAGAGCAGGTTTTTAGTGTGCATAGAAAACATCTAATCCTATACAGACGGTATATAGACGATATCGTCATTATATGGGGAGGCACAGAACAACAACTGCAAGATTTTTTTGATGAAATCAACCAGAACATTTATGGCATTACTTTTACCGGCATATGGAACCATAACAGCATAGACTATCTGGATCTGCAAATATATAAAGATAATGGACATCTGAATACAAAGACCTTTTTCAAACAGACAGATAGGAACGGGTACATCCCAACAAAAAGTTGCCACCATCCAAAGTGGATTGGGAATATACCAAAGGGCCAACTGATGCGTATTTTCCGCAATTGTAGTAACCTCAATGAATATGAAGAACAAGCAAACATCATCATTAACAGATTCATAGCCAAGGGCTACAAAGAAAAAGACCTACTCAATCTAAAAGAGCAGGTCAAGAAAATGGATAGAAATACCATGGTAACAGGAAATACCACAAAGAATAAGAACAAGAAAAATCTAGATATGGCCTTCCTCACAGGTTTCAATAGACAGCACAAAAGTGTAGAGAAAATTATAAGAAAAAACTGGGGCCAATCCTAAAATCCGACAAAGTACTAAACAGCATATTACCAGCCAAACCATCCTTCATCTACAGAAAAGCCCCTAACCTAAGAAACAGATTAGTTCATAATGTACTGGATCCTCCAAAACAGATCAAGATCTTTAAAAATCTTAAAGGATTCTTTAAATGCGGACATTGCCTTCCCTGCAGAACCAGTAAGAAGACTGAGAAGAAAACATCAAAATTCACCTCAACTGCAAATGGAACTGAATACAATATCAGAGAACTGATCACATGTCACAGCACACATGTAACTTACGTGTTAGAATGCCCATGCCACAAGCAGTATGTGGGGAGAACCACCAGAGAGCTACATGTCAGAGTCAGAGAACACATAAATAACATTAAGAATGGGTTCCCTAAACACAGCGTCTCCAGACATTTCAGGGACTATCATAAAAAAGACCCCTCCTGTATGGTCTTCTATGGCATAGACAGAATAAAAGGTCATTGGAGAGGGGAAAATAAGAAAATTAAAATATCACAAAACGAGACTAAGTGGATATACCAGCTAGAGACCCTCCAACCAACAGGAATGAACATTGATCTCGACCTTAACTGCTTCCTCACCAATTTTTAATAATTTTCAACTGAAATTTTAATATAATTCTAACTTAATTTTGCTTTAAAATAGCCACATTCCTAACAATCCATACTTCTTCCACCAATTATCCACCAATTATCCTCAAAGGTACAAAATATCCAGTTCCCATTTAATCAGATATATTTTTTCCTCCTTTAATACACATATTGCTCACACAGTAGGATTTACACCTATTTTAATTGTATTTTAATCGTACTTCAATACAAGCATTTTGGTACCTACAGCACCAACATAAGATGGTCGCTGTGTTTTTTACGAATCTTGTCTACACTGAGATTGAATAATTTTAACATTTCTTGATTTTTTCTAAGTTCCCGTAATATTACATGGTTCATTTTTACTTTTATTTTTATTTTAATTTTTTCTTATTTTAATGAAATTTGTATCAAATATTCTATATTAAAGTATAAGTGTACATATATATATGTTTCTGCAAATTAGAATGCTATAGCCCCTCAGAGCACTTTTTAGTAATGAGATTGCTGTTAGACCTGAAAGAAACTGTTCTGATTTGCAAAAAACCTATTAAATACAGCCATGGACTTCTGTCCTCAAAATCTCATCCAAAATGGCGGCTGAAAAGTTTTATCACACATGCGCAAGAAGGGCTATAAATTCTAGAGTGAAGTGCAGACCGACGTTACGCTCCCGATGACGTCAGACTGACGAAACGCGTAGGGCGGAGACACGTCGGCACATCACTTCCTACTTGGAATCACTTTGTATTGGCTGAGCGCCATTTTATACAAAAACGCTCAATTTTACTTGTCGTATTGTAAGTACCCCCTTCTGATTTTAAAGTTAAAACATTTTATAACGGGTTCACGCTATGGACATCCTTTCTTCCCTCCCATAACAACTTTTTCATCATCTCGGAATCTGCACCCCGGAGAACCGCAAGGAACCCCTGGAACCAGCCCCTGATTGCTACACAGTGGCACATACTGTGGCTGCAGCATACCCCTAGAGGGTATGAAGGATCTGGTGAGTGCATATATTTAAACTCTTACGGATTGTCTCACTCATAAGAAAACTGAAGGAACATAAAGCATACCAAGAAAAAGTCAAATTTTTTCACTGCCACCTAATTTTTGGACTTTTCTGTTATCACTATACTATGTAGATCGCATGTTTTATATAGTTTTAAGCTTCATTTGAATGCTATAAGGCAGCACTTTTTTCTGAACATATTAGGAGTAGTAAACACCCGGCTGAGACCATATCAGCTTATTTACCCCTTTACTAGCATAGACTATTACCAATATCACACATCTCTTTATGAACACATCTTTAACACATTTTGGATAATTTTTTGTTTTAGCAAACACCCGGCCGACCATCGGTCTCACTAATGTTTTTCCATTAAAAAAGTATTTTATTCACTTTTTCAAATAAAATTTTCGCTTCACACATGAGGGACACGTCTTGCTGGAAAGACACCCAATCAAAATATTTCAATTTAACAAAAAATTCTTTTTAACAAACACCCGGCTGAGCCAATTTAATTTTTTCAATTTTATTTCAATTTTATTTTAATTTATTCTTTTATTTATATATTTATTTTTCTTGTATTTATAATACTCTAAAGTGGATACCGTCATAGGTATACCATCACCTAAAATTTCCTTGTCTATTACATTGCATATCTGGACAGCGCCACATCTACCACCCCCCCCTTTTTCATATTCTTGCTTTACCCATCGTGATATAGCAATCTAGTAGAGGCAGCAGTTCAGTCTACTGTGTTTTCATTTGATTTCCTTTGCGCGGAGACACCCCATCCATTTTTCAGGTAAGTGTACACACACTCACTTTTCTCGTCGAGAAACAGGCTGACGAGAATCTCGACGAGAAAATAGAGAGCAGGTTCTCTATTTTCTCGTCGAGGTTACTTGTCGGTTTTCTCGACGAGAAACCCGATAGCCGCGTACACACGACCGATTTACTCGGCAAGACATCTCTGCCAGCAAGTTTCTTGCTGGTTCTTGCCGAGAAAATCGGTCGTGTGTACGAGGCCTCAGACACCTTCACTCTGATATACTGCAAGCAAGATGACATTTTTCCAATATCTTCAAGGGACAAATTGACGTTTTTAAAATAATGTTGGTATTTAACTAGAAGCATATAATTATTGAAAGACAGGAAGAAATTACATTTGTGCAAATTGTCAAGTTTGTTATTGAGAAGATGACACTCCATTTTGTTTTACAAGTTGTTCTTTGCTTGCTCAATGTGGTTCTCTTTAGCATACACCCGAAAAACGGCAACGCTTATTTAAAGTGTATATCCAGCTAAAACCTTTTTCTTAGTTTTGGAAAAAGTGGGGAACAATTAGAATCCTATTAGGTTTTACTGCTATTTGGAGATCTGTATTAACCTCCCTGGCGGTATGATTCTGTCTGGAATTATGTACCAAAAGCGGTACAATTATTTTGCATTGAAATTTGGTGTTATGCATTGTAGGTCTGCAATTTTTAGTAATTACTTACTTAAACCTGACCAAACAAGAGTCTAGTAGACATCCCGGGTATGATAAAGTTTGAAACACAAAATCATAAATTATAATATAATAAATAACTATAAATAATTATAACAAATAGTAATGTAATTATAATAAAAATTATTCAATAATGTAATCAAATCAAAAACACAGAAATTTGCTCAGTTGCAGAATTGTCGCTGTCATTAGATTTTTTGTTTGATGATGAATTTCCCCACAAATCGCTATCGCTCAATTCTGCGAGTGATTGTAATTTATTGTCGCTGTTTTTTAGCTGGTCTAAAACCACTTTTGACATAAAGGGACACTTTTTGGTTGCTATGGACAATCTCCAGTTTCCAGGCAGAAAGAAGAGTATTTATAATATAAAAGTGCATGCAGGACACTGGACAGACCACTAGGGACAAAGAGGGTGTGTAATTATTACATACAGTACTGTAATCAGTAAGATTACAGTATACTGTACGTATACTATGTGTTTACCTGTTTGAATTTGGCGCCGAACTCCGCCCCCGTGCGCCGCAACGTCGCAGGGAACGGAGCTCGGCACTCGGCAGACACGGCTCGCAGACACTGCGGGAGGACATAGCAGGATCCAGGGAACAAGGTAGGGTACTTTCCCTGGATACTGCGATGCAGCCCGTGTCTGGCTTGGGGTTACCGATTTTAACATAAAAAAAAATCACCCCGAGCCCGATTCGGGAATACCGCTAGGGAGGTTAAAAGTATAATTTCAGTGTTTGTGGATGACACCAAGCTATGGAGTGGATTTACAGTATGTCCCTACAAGATGTCTCCAACTTACAAGCTGACCCCAATGCACTACTTAATTGAGCAAATATATGGAAAATTAGGTTTAATATTGATAAATGTAAAGTTATGCACTTGAGGGCTAAAAAAAAATTCAATCGTTATATATTCTAAGACACAGGTGTCGAACACAAGGCCCGCGGGCCGAATCCGGCCCTCCTCTAGTCCTATTTCAGACCTTTACTTTCTGCTTTCAAGTAATGCATCCAGCTTCTTCCCAGCAGCAGCATAAGGAAAGGGGGATGCCCTGTGATTTAAGGGAGAGTGGGGGACGCAACTTCTGATGGTGGGGTGGCTCTTGACATCTAATGTAAAGGGGAAGGGATGCGCTGGATACTTGATCTTACAGATACAACCAGCCCTTTTGAGGGCAATCATAATGCTGATGCGGCCCACGATAAAATTGAGTTTGACACCCCTGTTCTAGGAGGAGAACAGCTTGGGGAGTCAATGGTAGAGAAAGATCTGGGTGTTCTGGTAGATCATAGGCTACATACCAGTATTCAATACCAAGCTGCAATTTCTAAAGCAAGAAAAATAATTTCTTGTATTGTAAGAAATATAGATTTCACTTTGCCCCTGTACAAATCATTAGTAAGACCTCGTCTAGAACATGCAGTTCAATTTTGGGCACCAGTTCACAAAAAGGATATTGGAAAACTGGAGAAAGTGCAGAGAATGGCAACCACACTGATAAGAGGCATGGAGCAGCTCAGCTATGAGGAAAGATTATAGGAACTGAATGTATTCTCTTAAAGAGAGGCGATTAAGGGGGATATGCACAACATGTGTAAATACATAACTGGTCCATATAGTGAACTTTGTGTAGGTATTTACTTTTAGGTCATTACAGAGGACAAGGGAGCAAGAGAGATTTAATCTTCACATACGGAAAGGCTTCTTCACAGTAGGAGCTGTGAAAATGTGGAATAGACTTGGTTCTGGCCAGCTCAGTAGATTGGTTTAAAAAGAGCCTGGATGCATTCCTAAATGTACAAAATATAACTGGATACAAATTTTTAGAGGTAATAACGTCAGGGGTAGTTGATCCAGGGAATATCCGATTGCCTCATGAGAGATCAGGAAGGAAATGTTTTTCCCCTACTGGAAAGCATGTAGCTGAAGGCATCATTCAGAGAAGTGGTTAAGGTAGTTTTGACTGTAATACCTATTTTTTTTTTTTTTATCCAGCATTAATAATCTTGAATTGAGTGGTGAAAATAGCAGATACAACAAATCTAAAATCAACAGGAAGTTTATTCAACTTTGTACTAACTTGCCAGTGGTAAAACAATTTCATAGTATAGCTTGTGATCTTTTTTTTTTTATTTTGCAGTACCACACTGTATTGTCTTAAACGTTTAATAAAATGTCAAAACAGAGTACACAAAAGCACTTCAAAACCACAACACCACATTTCAAAGACAAGGCAGTTTTTTTATCCTGAATAAAAAACTAGAGTGCATTATTTCAGATACAATAGCCACACATAAAGTACAGTGTTTGGAGAGTATGTAAGTAAATATTAGAGTAGATGTGTTATTTTAGAGACAATAGCCAAAAATATTGTACAGACTCACAGCACACTAAACAGTTTTACCAGGCAACCGTCTCAGAGGGTGAGACAAGGGAGATTTTATCATTACATTAAAATTAGAGTTATGTATTTTGGAGACAATAGCTTAACAGTTGTAGCAGCAGTGGCCACAGATGGTAATGATGGCAAGCCAGCACAGGTGGCAGGAGCTGGTGCTGGAACAAACCTTAGATAGCAGCATCAGCTGCAGGGGTTTGGTAACACTTGCAGATCCAAGACTGGTTCATTCTTGTGATAGTGAAGAGTTCAACAGACAGAGCCATCTCTCTGTACCAAACTGCCTGCTACAGTACATGGAATGCTATCTAAAGCCCCGTACACACGGTCAGACTTTTTGCCAACAAACTTCATTTTGAACAAGTTTGCCAAAAAACCCGACCGTGTGTACGCACCATCGGACAAACTTTTTTGGTTTTCATCGGAAAAAAGTTGGGTCTGCAAACGGACAAACTTTTGGCCAACAAAAGTCCGATGGAGCAAAGTCCGACCGTGTGTACAGAAAACCATCGGACTTTTGTCCGATGGACAAAACAAATAATGTTAAAATCAACCAACAATAGCAGAAGTTGACCAAAGGGTGGCGGTAAAGAGCAGAAAAACCACGTGATGTTGGAAAAAGTTTTGGGAAAGTTTGCAGAAAAGTCCTGTGGTGTGTATGCTATGGGTGTGCCCGGCCAACTCCGTTCGGACAAAAATCCACGGAAAAGTCCGATGGAAGTCCGACCGTGTGTACGAGGCTTAAGACAGCACACTGTTTGCAGGCAAAGCCAACAGCTTCATACGATACTGTGAACGTTTTGGGCGGTGGTCCAGCTTCAGTTTGAAGAAGGTCTGCATCCTCCCTGGACCCCCTATAATCTGAAATCATATGGTTTGGGTTCAGCCTGTTACTGCTGCCACCAGCTAGGCCTGTCCAATATGTTTTAAAAGATTACTTAAAACTGTCATTGAGGCAGCCACCAGCACTGCTGCAGTTCCAATGTGTGGGTGTACTGTATCATATATCAGGTGGTTGGCAGGCAACTTGTATTTTTGCTGTATTTTGGGCAGATGCACACTCAATGGGCATGCAACAGGACCCTGGAATTTATGGTACCTAACCAGGATCCACTGCATCACTCTGTTCAAGATATGTGCCAGGCAAGTGACATGGGTAAGCTTTCCCTACTGAAGGGTGGCCAGCAGGTTGGTGCTGTTGCCACAAGGCCTGCCCTATCTGTAGCCCAGTGTAGCTCCTGTTCCCCAGGCATACCAGCATTTTGCATGGGCCCTTGCAATGGTTTAAGGTTGCTTGGGGGGCTGGTTTTTCTGTAGGGTCACTAGATGAGGGGGAGAAGAGGGGGAAAAGATAGTTAACTGCACTGGCACCATCACCAAAATTTAGGATATAAATAATAATATGTAGCCCACCACAATATAATTCACTGTAATATAGCACAATACAGCACCAATGTCAGGAGACTTGCCGGAGGTGAATTGCCTGTAGGCCCGGCACAGTGGCCAATTTCTAAAATGGCCACGCCCGGTTGCGCAGGAATGCGCGCACATGTATTGGAGGCGAGCATGTGAATGCACGTTCGCCATGATGCACACATGTGCATGCCGGCGCACACAGTATAATGACAGATACTGGTGCCCTTCATCCTTTAAAAGAGTGATTGCTGCACATGGAGGCTGCTGATGACTCTTCAGCTTCCTGTTTCCTTGTTTTGCTTATGCTTCTGATTACCCCTTACCGACCCGGCTTGCCCTTGGATACCTCTTGTCTCTCTTTTGTCTCTGACCTTGGATTGTCCACGAATCTGCTCTTGTCTCCTGTCCTGTGTATGACCTTGACTTGCCTGATCAAATCTCCGATCTCCTGACTGCTGACCACTGGCTCACTGACCTTTGCAACCGTCCCTGACTACACCCTTTGCTTGGCCCTGTCTGCTGTGATCTGCCTTGGTGCCTACCTGCTGTACCCAGCCTGCTGTACCTACCCACAGTACTCACATGTTGCTCCAGCTTGCAGTACTTACCTGTTGTATCCAGCCTGCTGCACTTACCACTGCAACCTGCTTCATGCGGTGTGCAGCACAACCATCAGCTCTCCTGAGTCTTACTTCTCTCTGCATCTGCTATCCATCTGCACACCTACATCTTTCATCAGTGGCACAGCCGGCAATCCCTGCTTCTTTGGGCTTTGTGTTCCCTGTTTCCAGCTTCAAGGACACCGAGCATTCAGCCGCAAGGAGAGCCTTCTCAGCATTTCGGCTTTAGGACCAGGTACTTGACAACTATGTATAGGATTGTATTTAACCCTCTTCAGCACTGAATAGTACAGCTGCTTTCCCAATCTACTCCAAGTTCCCAACACACAATGAGTAAAGGCTGCTGGGAACCCTGACTTATACTGGCCCCTCTTAGCCACCTGCTCACATTACAAAGGCCAAGAAGTGCATTATTAGTAACTGATTACTGTAGTGACAAATGGCCGCATTAATTTGCTGTTTTTCCAAACTTCAAACGAGCACCTGACATTCTTAACTAACTTTAAGAAAATAATTTCATTTTTGGTTACACTATGTGGATGTAACAAGTCAGTTTGACATACACTCACTGCATATTGATCTCCTAAAATCCCAACTCCAGTCAAGTCCTCATATTTTGTTTTGGATAGATCAGGGAGGAGTTTGCGCCTGAAGAAAGAAATATAAACCTGGCAGATACTTCTGATTGGGAACCAGCAGGACCGGCTCCCGATCATATGACTGCTGTGAGAGCCAATCATAGAGGTCATATGTGTCTATATTTTCCTAAAGACATGTGATATTATTTAATTGTAAATGTGACAAATGCATTTTCAAAATTTCCACTGGGTGTATAAATCTTGGAGCATTCTCACACTACTAGTGCATATCCCTTTACCAACATTCTTATGCTCTCACCTTATATTCTGACCTAACAAATATTAGTCAAATATCAATCACTTTCCCCTTTAAGTGGGGCCCCCTATGCCACAGCTGTTAAGCCGTGTACACACGATCGGTTTTACCGATGAAAACAGTCCGATGGACTGTTTTCATCGGACGAACCGATTGTGTATGGGCCCCATCTGTCTTTTTTCCCATCGGTGTGAGAAAATAGAACATGTTTTAAATTTATCCGATGGGAAAAAAAAACTATAGCAAAATCCGATCGTCTGTGTGGAACTCCATCGGAGAAAAAACCCACAAATCAAGTCGATGCATGCTCAGAATTGAACTTCATTTTTCTCGGCTCGTCGGAGTGTTTTACGTCACGACGTTTGGGACGGTCGGATTTTTGACTGATGGTGTGTAGGCAAGACTGATGGAAGTCAGCTTCATCGGATTTCCGATGGAAAAATCCATCGGATTAGAATCCATAGGAAATCCGATTGTGTGTACAGGTCTTTATTCCTCTCTCCAGCATCCGGGGGTTCCTCAATCCATCTCCATATTCCGCAATCCTTAGTTTAATGTTTATTTACAACTTGAAAATAAAAGGATATATAGTGCTCTCCATATTGAATATATTATTTATTTATTAAGTTATTAAAATAGTGTATACTCAATGTAAGATGTGCACATCTCCTGGCGCAGAACAGTTAACAGGCATAAAAGCATGTAAAGCCTCAAACAAAATGGCCGACTGTACACTTCTGGCTCACGCCGTGACGTCACCGGCTCCTCCCTGTATTGCACAGAATGGCCCAAACCTGGTTTTCTTGGGTCCCCCACTGGCAATCTTGGCCCCTCCTCTTCTGTGCCTGCCCCCTAGCAATCCACTTGCTATGAGGGCAATTGTGTGGGCATGATCCTGAACAGGGGGGTGTGCGCCACACTGAAAAGAAGAAACAGACAATGTTGAGAACCGTAGAGGTAGTGGTTGGCAAAGGAAACCAAATGCAGCAGATGAAAGACACATCATGCAGCAGTGCCATCAGTACAGAACTGGTGGAAACCAGTGGGACCCAGGTACATCTACTGTCCGGAGAAGTCTGGCCATGTGGTCTTCATGTGGAAACAACTGGGGTGCAGAAAAATGGCAGCAGGCGCTCTGGACTGATGAGTCAAAATTTGAAATATTTAGCTGTAGCAGTTGCTAGTTTGTTCCCCGAAAGGGCTGGAGAGCGGTACAATGATTGTCTGCAAGGAACAGTGAAGCATGGTGGTGGTTCCTTGCAAGTTTGTGGCTGCATTTTTACAAATGGAGTTGGAAATTTGGTCAGGATCAATGATGTCCTCAATGCTGAGAAATGCAGGCAAAAATGTATCCATTATGCCATACCATCAGGGAGGTGTGTGATTGGCCCCACATTTATCCTGCACATTACCTTTAAGTTGGCCCACCCTTTGCAGCTATAACAGCTTCAACTCTTCTGGGGAGTGTGTCTATGGGAATATTTGACCATTCTTCCAGATGTGCATATTGAGGTCAGGTACTGATGTGGACGAGAAGGTTTGGCTCACAGTCTCCGCTCTAATTCATCCCAAAGGTGTTATATTGGGTTGAAGTCAGGACTCTGTGCAGGCCAGTCAAGTTCCTCCACCCCAAACTCGCTCATCCATGTCTTTATGGACCTTGCTTTGTGCACTGGTGCGCAGTCATGTTGGAACAGGAAGGGGCCATCCCCAAACAGTTTCTACAAAGTTGGGAGCATGAAATTGTCCAAAATGTTTTGGTATGCTGACGCCTTAAGAGTTCCCTTCACTGGAACTAATGGGCCAAGCCCAACCCCTGAAAAACAACCCCACACCATAATCCCCCCTCCACCAAATGATATGGACCAGTGCACAAAGCAAGGTCCATAAAGACATGGATGAGTGAGTTTGAGGTGGAGGAACTTGACTGGCCTGCACAGAATCCTGACCTCAACCCGATAGAACACTTTTTGGATGAATTAGAGCGGAGACCGCGAGCCAGGCCTTCTCGTCCAACATCAGTGTCTGACCTCACAAATGCGCTTCTTGAAGAATGGTCAAACATTCCCATAGACAAACTTCTAAACCTTGTGGACAGCCTTCCCAGGAGAGTTGAAGCTGTTATAAGGACTAAGACTGGGATGCCATTAAAGTTCATGTGCGTTTAAACGCAGACTTCCCCAATACATTTGAAAATATAGTGAATATATATACAGTATCTCACAAAAGGGAGTACACCCCTCACATTTTTGGAAATATTTTATTATGTTTTCATGCGACAACACTGAAGAAATTACACTTTGCTGCAATGTAAAGTAGTTAGTAGTGATGAGCCGAACACCCCTGGGTTCGGTTCGCACCAGAACCCGCGAACGGACCGAAAGTTTGCACGAACATTAGAACCCTATTAAATACAATGCATGCGAACGTTCAGATTCTAAAGTGCTAATTATAACGACTATTATCCATGTTATTGTCCGAAACAGAGTTTGGGAACCTGGGTTCTGCACCAGGGGACATGTATCAATGCAAAAAGAAGTTTTAAAAACGGACGTTTTCCGGGAGCAGTCATTTTAATGATGCATAAAGTGAAAAAAAAAAAGTCAAATATTCCTTTAAATATTGTACCTGGGGGGTGTCTAAAGTATGCCTGTGAAGTGCCACGTGTTTCCCGTGTTTAGAACTGTCCCTGCACAAAATAACATTTCTAAAGGAAAAAAAGCCATTTAAAACTGCTTGCGGCTTTAATGCAATGTCTGGTCCCGGTAATATGGATGAAAATCTTTAGGAAAAATGGCATAGCTACCCCATCAACCCCCCCTACCCCAGCCCATTACCAGCCCCTTTGGGTCTTGTATGGATATTAAGGGGAACCCCGCACACAAAATCAAAAAGGACCTCTATACTCTGAACAGCCGTATACAGGCGGTGCATACAAGACAGGGACTGTAGGTTTGTTCTTATGTAGAATCTGTTTGTAATTTTGAACAGCTGCATTGTTTAAGTGGATCTCCATGCCAAATTCCTTTTTTTTAGCTTTTTGTAAAACATAGGGAACGGTTATCACCCCTGTCACATTTTTTTTGCTGTCTGTGCCCCTGTTCAGAACATTTCACCTCACTTTGCGTCCCAATGACAACTGTTTTTGAAATGTGGTGTTTTTATTGAAACAAGGATTGGTGATAAAGCATCAGTAGAGGGGAGACACCTTTCTCCCATATTAATTCTTACAGGAGAGAATTTTCCTTCCAAGGGGTAGATTTCCTCTCACTTCCTGTTGTCTTCTTCCGTTTGCAAGTAGTAGTAGTTTGTAAGTTGGATGTTTGAAAGTAGGGACCTGCCGTATATACTCTGCAGAAATTGTCCCCTTAGGTGTTGGTGTTGGCACAACACTGAAAGCACTCACAGTTATTCTAGGTGGGTGCTGGAACGCCCTGCTGTCAACTATTATATCAGGAATTGTAATAACATATAATTGTTGATCAGTGGTAGTAAAAATTGGGCCTTTGATGGTGGTGCTGGTGCCACAACACTGTAAGGCCTGACAGTTACTCTTGGTTGGCGCAGCAATGGGCCCTGCTGTGAATTATTAGATCAATAATTATAATTGCATGCCCCTGTTGAACAGGGGCTGAAAAATTGGGCCTTTGGTGGTGGTGGTGGTGGTGATGGTGGTGCTGGTTCCACAACACTGTAAGGCCTGACAGTTACTCTTGGTGGGCGCAGCAATGGGCCCTGCTGTGAATTATTAGATCAATAATTATAATTGCATGCCCCTGTTGAACAGGGGCTGAAAAATTGGGCCTTAGGCACTGGTGGCACAACACTGCAACCCCTCACAGATACTGTACTTGGAGCAAAGCAATGAGGCCTGTTGCAAAGTATTGCATCAAAAATTTTAATTACACGCCCCTGTTAAACAGGGGCTGAAAAATTGGGTCTTAGCCACTGGTGGCGTCACCCATAAACCAAAATGATCTTCCAAGCTATCATCGTTAATCGTATCATTGAGGAGGAGGAGGAGGATAGCCAGTCAACATAACAGCACAGGCACTCAGCATCAGCATCAGTCTTGAAGGGATGTGACATTTTAAAATCAATTAGTCTGTTATATCAGCATCTGGTGTGTGGTAGCTGGTGGTGATCCAAGACTGGTTCATCTTGATGAAAGTCAGTCGATCAACCGAGTCGGTGGACAGGCGCACCCTGTGATCCGTGACAAATCCTCCAGCAGCACTGAATGTGCGTTCTGAAAGAACGCTGGATGCAGGACAGGCCAGTAGCTCAATTGCATACTGTGCAAGCTCTGGCCAGTGATCCATCCTCAAGACCCAGTAAGCCAGAGGATTTTCGGTGGGGAAGGTGTCCAAGTCTGACCTTGCCCCTAGGTATTCCTGGACCATGTATATCAGACTCTGGCGATGGTTGCTGGAACCGATCAGACTTTGGGGCTGCGGACTAAAGAATTGTCTGAACGCATCGGTCAGACGGCCACCTTCCCCACCGCTCCTTCTTTGACTGCCCGAAGCCTCAGCAACTCGTTGTCCAGGACCAGGAGTTTGTAACCTCCCAGTCTCTGGGAACGCGTTGCACAGACCTTTCTGCAAGGCCTCCCAGAGTTGTCTCATCCTCTGCTCCCTCTGTGACGGTACGATAAGGTCCGCAACCTTACCCTTGTACCGTGGATCAAGGAGAGTGGCCAGCCAGTAATGGTCCCTCTCCTTGATCCGAAGAATACGAGGATCCTTCCGCAGACTTTGCAGGATCAGGGAGGCCATGCAGCGTAGGTTAGCTGAGACATTCAGTCCGGAGTCCTCTGGGTCACTAAGGACGACATGATCCGCAACCACCTCCTCCCAGCCACGTACAAGTCCACTGGTTTCTTGGGACTGCAAATCATCCCTAAAAGACTGCTGCTGATGATGCTGAGTGCCAGCCTCCACCTCCATGCTGACACAATCCTCCTCCTCCTCCTCCTCCTCCTCTTCCTGTGCGATGGGTGGGACAGAAGGAACACTGTCTGGGTAAAGGGGGCCTTGAGAGGCAAGGAAGTCCTCCTCTTCCTGCCTCTGTTCTGCCTCAAGTGCCCTGTCCATTATTCCACGCAGCGTGTGCTCCAACAGGTGGACAAGAGGTACAGTGTCACTGATGCATGCACTGTCACTGCTCACCATCCTCGTGGCCTCCTCAAATGGTGCCAGGACAGTGCATGCATCCCTGATCATGCCCCACTGGCGTGGTGAAAAAAACCCGAGCTCCCCTGACCCTGTCCTGGTGCCGTAGTCGCACAGGTACTCATTGATGGCCCTCTGCTGCGTGTGCAGCCGCTGCAGCATGGCCAACGTTGAGTTCCACCTGGTGGCATGTCACATATAAGGCGGTTCTTGGGCAGGTTCAACTCCTTTTGCAGCTCAGCCAGGCGAGCACTGGCATTATAAGATCTGCGGAAATGCACACAGACTTTCCTGGCCTGCCTCAGGACATCCTGTAAGCCCGGGTACCTGCCCAAGAACCGCTGCACCACCAGGTTAAGGACGTGAGCCATACAGGGCACATGGGTCAGTTGTCCCTGTCGGAGGGCGGAGAGGAGGTTGGTGCCATTGTCGCAAACCACCATTCCTGGCTTAAGCTGGCGTGGCGTCAACCACCTCTCGGCCTGCCCCTGCAGAGCAGACAGGACCTCTGCCCCAGTGTGGCTCCTGTCCCCCAAACACACCAGCGCAAACACGGCATGGCATCTTTTTGCCTGCATACTTGCGTAGCCCCTTGAACGCCTACGGAGCACCGCTGGTTCCGAGGACAAACCACAGGAAGAGGCCATGGAGGAAGAAGAAGAGGAGGGGGTGGAGGAGAGAGGTGTGTCACAACCAGTAGTAGCATTTTGGAGGCGTGGCGGTGGAACAACCTCCAACACTACTGCACCTTGTCCTGCATCCTTCCCAGCTGCCAAAAGAGTGACCCAATGGGCCGTGAAAGAAAGGTAACGTCCCTGTCCATGCCTGCTGGACCATGAGTCAGCGGTAATATGCACCTTACCGCTGACCGCCCTGTCCAGCGAGGCCAAGACATTGCCTTCCACATGCCTGTAGAGAGCCGGAATCGCCTTCCGTGCGAAAAAGTGGCGTTTGGGAACCTGCCACTGAGGAACCGCACATTGCACAAACTCACGGAAGGGGGCCGAGTCTACCAACTGAAAAGGCAGCAGTTGAAGCGCTAGCAATTTAGCCAAGCTAGCATTCAACCACTGGGCATGTGGATGGCTGGGAGTGAACTTCTTTCGACGGTCCAGCAGCTGGGGCAGGGAAATTTGCCTGCTAGAATCGGACGTTGGTGTACTGCTAGCAGAGTGCCCGCAAGTACTTGCCTGTGACACACCTAATTCTACACCTTCATTCCTCTCAGAGCAGGTTTCAGAGAGGAGTGAAGGTATAGTGGGGTTGGAGATCCCAGCTGATGCGGTGCAAGAAGAGGTCAGCTTTGTTCTTTGGTGTGGGTCTTTAAGGTAGGCTTGCCAACGAGCTGCATGGCAGGTCAACATATGTCTGATCAAGCATGTGGTGCCCAAGCGGCTGATGTTTTGGCCACGCGATATACGCTTGAGACATATGTTGCAAACAGCAGCTGTGCGATCTGATGCACTCGCCTCAAAAAAGGCCCACACCAAAGAACTTTTTGAATGACGGGCAGAGGCAGCGCCCTGCACAGGTGGAGCTCTGCGGTGTGATTCCGTCGGTGTGCTGCCCATACGCTGGCCACTCAAGGGCATCCTGCCTCGTTGGAGATGTGCCTCCTCCTCATCCTCCTCCTCCTCCTCTCTCCTATTGGGCACCCACGTGGAGTCAGTGACCTCATCATCCCCTCCCTCCTCATCACTGGAGCCAATCTGGCAGTATGCTGCAGCTGCTGGAGCATGACTGCCAGATTGGTGTCCTTCTTGAGCATCCCCTCTCTCTGCTCTCACGCTGCTGCCTTCCTGTAGCTGGGTATCATCATCAGATCCTTCCAAACGCTGGGCATCCTCCTGGAGCATGTACCCAACACTGTGCTCAAACAGTTCGGGGGACTCCTCAGGAGGAGGACATGGTGAGTCTAGGGAAGGATTGACTAATGAAGATAATGATACCAGAGAAGAGGACGCTTTGGCAGCTGCTTTGCCAGTACCCTGAGCCTGGGTGAGAGAGGATGAGGAGGATGAGGTGGGCTTGGTCATCCACTCTACCAAGTCTTCGGCATGATGTGGCTCAACATGTCCAGCTGCCGAAAAGAAGGACAAGCGTGTCCCATGGCCATGTGCTGGTGACAATGCACCGCGTCCACGACCAGCACTGTTGCCCCCAGACACAGAGCCTGCTTGCCCTCTTTTTTTGCCTCCTGACTGTCTGCCTCTCCTTGTTTGCCTTCCAGACATTTTAATGGATGGCCTGCAGGGAGATGGGAAAAAGAGCAATAAGGGCTACCTTCAGGTGTATACTGTGCAGGAGGCTTAGCAACAATGACACTGACACTGTCCCCTGCCTATCCTTCTCTGTCCCTAAACACAAGGATTGAAAATATGGAACAGCAAAATTGGTTTAGAACAGAATAGCACACTGACACTTTCCCTCACTGTCCTACTCTGTCCCTCCCTACAAACAAGATTTAGCACAGAATAGCACACTGATAATTTCCACGAGTGTCCTTCTCTGTCCCTAAACTCAAGGATTGAAAATATGGAACAGCAAAATTGGTTTAGAACAGAATAGCACACTGTCAGTTTCACTCACTGTACCTCTCTGTCCCTAAACTCAAGGATTGAAAATATGGTTTAGCAAAATTGGTTTAGAACAGAATAGCACACTGACACTTTCCCTCACTGTCCTACTCTGTCCCTCCCTACAAACAAGATTTAGCACAGAATAGCACACTGATAATTTCCACGAGTGTCCTTGTCTGTCCCTAAACTCAAGGATTGAAAATATGGTTCAGCAAAATTGGTTTAGAACAGAATAGCACACTGTCAGTTTCACTCACTGTACCTCTCTGTCCCTAAACTCAAGGATTGAAAATATGGTTCAGCAAAATTGGTTTAGAACAGAATAGCACACTGACACTTTCCCTCACTGTCCTACTCTGTCCCTCCCTACAAACAAGATTTAGCACAGAATAGCACACTGATAATTTCCACGAGTGTCCTTCTCTGTCCCTAAACTCAAGGATTGAAAATATGGAACAGCAAAATTGGTTTAGAACAGAATAGCACACTGACACTTTCCCTCACTGTCCTACTCTGTCCCTCCCTACAAACAAGATTTAGCACAGAATAGCACACTGATAATTTCCACGAGTGTCCTTCTCTGTCCCTAAACTCAAGGATTGAAAATATGGAACAGCAAAATTGGTTTAGAACAGAATAGCACACTGACACTTTCCCTCACTGTCCTACTCTGTCCCTCCCTACAAACAAGATTTAGCACAGAATAGCACACTGATAATTTCCACGAGTGTCCTTCTCTGTCCCTAAACTCAAGGATTGAAAATATGGTTCAGCAAAATTGGTTTAGAACAGAATAGCACACTGACACTTTCCCTCACTGTCCTACTCTGTCCCTCCCTACAAACAAGATTTAGCACAGAATAGCACACTGATAATTTCCACGAGTGTCATTCTCTGTCCCTAAACTCAAGGATTGAAAATATGGAACAGCAAAATTGGTTTAGAACAGAATAGCACACTGACACTTTCCCTCACTGTCCTACTTTGTCCCTCCCTACAAACAAGATTTAGCACAGAATAGCACACTGATAATTTCCACGAGTGTCCTTCTCTGTCCCTAAACTCAAGGATTGAAAATATGGAACAGCAAAATTGGTTTAGAACAGAATAGCACACTGTCAGTTTCACTCACTGTACCTCTCTGTCCCAAAACTCAAGGATTGAAAATATGGTTCAGCAAAATTGGTTTAGAACAGAATAGCACACTGACACTTTCACTCACTGTCCTACTCTGTCCCTCCCTACAAACAAGATTTAGCACAGAATAGCACACTGATAATTTCCACGAGTGTCCTTCTCTGTCCCTAAACTCAAGGATTGAAAATATGGAACAGCAAAATTGGTTTAGAACAGAATAGCACACTGACACTTTCCCTCTCTGTCCTACTCTGTCCCTCCCTACAAACAAGATTTAGCACAGAATAGCACACTGATAATTTCCACGAGTGTCCTTCTCTGTCCCTAAACTCAAGGATTGAAAATATGGAACAGCAAAATTGGTTTAGAACAGAATAGCACACTGACACTTTCCCTCACTGTCCTACTCTGTCCCTCCCTACAAACAAGATTTAGCACAGAATAGCACACTGATAATTTCCACGAGTGTCCTTCTCTGTCCCTAAACTCAAGGATTGAAAATATGGTTCAGCAAAATTGGTTTAGAACAGAATAGCACACTGACACTTTCCCTCACTGTCCTACTCTCTCCCTCCCTACAAACAAGATTTAGCACAGAATAGCACACTGATAATTTCCACGAGTGTCCTTCTCTGTCCCTAAACTCAAGGATTGAAAATATGGAACAGCAAAATTGGTTTAGAACAGAATAGCACACTGACACTTTCCCTCACTGTCCTACTCTGTCCCTCCCTACAAACAAGATTTAGCACAGAATAGCACACTGATAATTTCCACGAGTGTCCTTCTCTGTCCCTAAACTCAAGGATTGAAAATATGGAACAGCAAAATTGGTTTAGAACAGAATAGCACACTGTCAGTTTCACTCACTGTACCTCTCTGTCCCTAAACTCAAGGATTGAAAATATGGTTCAGCAAAATTGGTTTAGAACAGAATAGCACACTGACACTTTCCCTCACTGTCCTACTCTGTCCCTCCCTACAAACAAGATTTAGCACAGAATAGCACACTGATAATTTCCACGAGTGTCCTTCTCTGTCCCTAAACTCAAGGATTGAAAATATGGAACAGCAAAATTGGTTTAGAACAGAATAGCACACTGACACTTTCCCTCACTGTCCTACTCTGTCCCTCCCTAAAAACAAGATTTAGCACAGAATAGCACACTGATAATTTCCACGAGTGTTCTTCTCTGTCCCTAAACTCAAGGATTGAAAATATGGAACAGCAAAATTGGTTTAGAACAGAATAGCACACTGACACTTTCCCTCACTGTCCTTCTCTGTCCCTCCCTACAAACAAGATTTAGCACAGAATAGCACACTGATAATTTCCACGAGTGTCCTTCTCTGTCCCTAAACTCAAGGATTGAAAATATGGTTCAGCAAAATTGGTTTAGAACAGAATAGCACACTGACACTTTCCCTCACTGTCCTACTCTGTCCCTCCCTACAAACAAGATTTAGCACAGAATAGCACACTGATAATTTCCACGAGTGTCCTTCTCTGTCCCTAAACTCAAGGATTGAAAATATGGAACAGCAAAATTGGTTTAGAACAGAATAGCACACTGACACTTTCCCTCACTGTCCTACTCTGTCCCTCCCTACAAACAAGATTTAGCACAGAATAGTACACTGATAATTTCCACGAGTGTCCTTCTCTGTCCCTAAACTCAAGGATTGAAAATATGGAACAGCAAAATTGGTTTAGAACAGAATAGCACACTGTCAGTTTCACTCACTGTACCTCTCTCTCCCTAAACTCAAGGATTGAAAATATGGTTCAGCAAAATTGGTTTAGAACAGAATAGCACACTGACACTTTCCCTCACTGTCCTACTCTGTCCCTCCCTACAAACAAGATTTAGCACAGAATAGCACACTGATAATTTCCACGAGTGTCCTTCTCTGTCCCTAAACTCAAGGATTGAAAATATGGAACAGCAAAATTGGTTTAGAACAGAATAGCACACTGACACTTTCCCTCACTGTCCTACTCTGTCCCTCCCTACAAACAAGATTTAGCACAGAATAGCACACTGATAATTTCAACGAGTGTCCTTCTCTGTCCCTAAACTCAAGGATTGAAAATATGGAACAGCAAAATTGGTTTAGAACAGAATAGCACACTGACACTTTCCCTCACTGTCCTACTCTGTCCCTCCCTACAAACAAGATTTAGCACAGAATAGCACACTGATAATTTCCACGAGTGTCCTTCTCTGTCCCTAAACTCAAGGATTGAAAATATGGTTCAGCAAAATTGGTTTAGAACAGAATAGCACACTGACACTTTCCCTCACTGTCCTACTCTGTCCCTCCCTACAAACAAGATTTAGCACAGAATAGCACACTGATAATTTCCACGTGTGTCCTTCTCTGTCCCTAAACTCAAGGATTGAAAATATGGAACAGCAAAATTGGTTTAGAACAGAATAGCACACTGTCAGTTTCACTCACTGTACCTCTCTGTCCCTAAACTCAAGGATTGAAAATATGGTTCAGCAAAATTGGTTTAGAACAGAATAGCACACTGACACTTTCCCTCACTGTCCTACTCTGTCCCTCCCTACAAACAAGATTTAGCACAGAATAGCACACTGATAATTTCCACGAGTGTCCTTCTCTGTCCCTAAACTCAAGGATTGAAAATATGGAACAGCAAAATTGGTTTAGAACAGAATAGCACACTGACACTTTCCCTCACTGTCCTACTCTGTCCCTCCCTACAAACAAGATTTAGCACAGAATAGCACACTGATAATTTCCACGAGTGTCCTTCTCTGTCCCTAAACTCAAGGATTGAAAATATGGAACAGCAAAATTGGTTTAGAACAGAATAGCACACTGACACTTTCCCTCACTGTCCTACTCTGTCCCTCCCTACAAACAAGATTTAGCACAGAATAGCACACTGATAATTTCCACGAGTGTCCTTCTCTGTCCCTAAACTCAAGGATTGAAAATATGGTTCAGCAAAATTGGTTTAGAACAGAATAGCACACTGACACTTTCCCTCACTGTCCTACTCTGTCCCTCCCTACAAACAAGATTTAGCACAGAATAGCACACTGATAATTTCCACGAGTGTCATTCTCTGTCCCTAAACTCAAGGATTGAAAATATGGAACAGCAAAATTGGTTTAGAACAGAATAGCACACTGACACTTTCCCTCACTGTCCTACTTTGTCCCTCCCTACAAACAAGATTTAGCACAGAATAGCACACTGATAATTTCCACGAGTGTCCTTCTCTGTCCCTAAACTCAAGGATTGAAAATATGGAACAGCAAAATTGGTTTAGAACAGAATAGCACACTGTCAGTTTCACTCACTGTACCTCTCTGTCCCAAAACTCAAGGATTGAAAATATGGTTCAGCAAAATTGGTTTAGAACAGAATAGCACACTGACACTTTCACTCACTGTCCTACTCTGTCCCTCCCTACAAACAAGATTTAGCACAGAATAGCACACTGATAATTTCCACGAGTGTCCTTCTCTGTCCCTAAACTCAAGGATTGAAAATATGGAACAGCAAAATTGGTTTAGAACAGAATAGCACACTGACACTTTCCCTCTCTGTCCTACTCTGTCCCTCCCTACAAACAAGATTTAGCACAGAATAGCACACTGATAATTTCCACGAGTGTCCTTCTCTGTCCCTAAACTCAAGGATTGAAAATATGGAACAGCAAAATTGGTTTAGAACAGAATAGCACACTGACACTTTCCCTCACTGTCCTACTCTGTCCCTCCCTACAAACAAGATTTAGCACAGAATAGCACACTGATAATTTCCACGAGTGTCCTTCTCTGTCCCTAAACTCAAGGATTGAAAATATGGTTCAGCAAAATTGGTTTAGAACAGAATAGCACACTGACACTTTCCCTCACTGTCCTACTCTCTCCCTCCCTACAAACAAGATTTAGCACAGAATAGCACACTGATAATTTCCACGAGTGTCCTTCTCTGTCCCTAAACTCAAGGATTGAAAATATGGAACAGCAAAATTGGTTTAGAACAGAATAGCACACTGACACTTTCCCTCACTGTCCTACTCTGTCCCTCCCTACAAACAAGATTTAGCACAGAATAGCACACTGATAATTTCCACGAGTGTCCTTCTCTGTCCCTAAACTCAAGGATTGAAAATATGGAACAGCAAAATTGGTTTAGAACAGAATAGCACACTGTCAGTTTCACTCACTGTACCTCTCTGTCCCTAAACTCAAGGATTGAAAATATGGTTCAGCAAAATTGGTTTAGAACAGAATAGCACACTGACACTTTCCCTCACTGTCCTACTCTGTCCCTCCCTACAAACAAGATTTAGCACAGAATAGCACACTGATAATTTCCACGAGTGTCCTAATCTGTCCCTAAACTCAAGGATTGAAAATATGGAACAGCAAAATTGGTTTAGAACAGAATAGCACACTGACACTTTCCCTCACTGTCCTACTCTGTCCCTCCCTAAAAACAAGATTTAGCACAGAATAGCACACTGATAATTTCCACGAGTGTTCTTCTCTGTCCCTAAACTCAAGGATTGAAAATATGGAACAGCAAAATTGGTTTAGAACAGAATAGCACACTGACACTTTCCCTCACTGTCCTTCTCTGTCCCTCCCTACAAACAAGATTTAGCACAGAATAGCACACTGATAATTTCCACGAGTGTCCTTCTCTGTCCCTAAACTCAAGGATTGAAAATATGATTCAGCAAAATTGGTTTAGAACAGAATAGCACACTGACACTTTCCCTCACTGTCCTACTCTGTCCCTCCCTACAAACAAGATTTAGCACAGAATAGCACACTGATAATTTCCACGAGTGTCCTTCTCTGTCCCTAAACTCAAGGATTGAAAATATGGAACAGCAAAATTGGTTTAGAACAGAATAGCACACTGACACTTTCCCTCACTGTCCTACTCTGTCCCTCCCTACAAACAAGATTTAGCACAGAATAGTACACTGATAATTTCCACGAGTGTCCTTCTCTGTCCCTAAACTCAAGGATTGAAAATATGGAACAGCAAAATTGGTTTAGAACAGAATAGCACACTGTCAGTTTCACTCACTGTACCTCTCTCTCCCTAAACTCAAGGATTGAAAATATGGTTCAGCAAAATTGGTTTAGAACAGAATAGCACACTGACACTTTCCCTCACTGTCCTACTCTGTCCCTCCCTACAAACAAGATTTAGCACAGAATAGCACACTGATAATTTCCACGAGTGTCCTTCTCTGTCCCTAAACTCAAGGATTGAAAATATGGAACAGCAAAATTGGTTTAGAACAGAATAGCACACTGACACTTTCCCTCACTGTCCTACTCTGTCCCTCCCTACAAACAAGATTTAGCACAGAATAGCACACTGATAATTTCAACGAGTGTCCTTCTCTGTCCCTAAACTCAAGGATTGAAAATATGGAACAGCAAAATTGGTTTAGAACAGAATAGCACACTGACACTTTCCCTCACTGTCCTACTCTGTCCCTCCCTACAAACAAGATTTAGCACAGAATAGCACACTGATAATTTCCACGAGTGTCCTTCTCTGTCCCTAAACTCAAGGATTGAAAATATGGTTCAGCAAAATTGGTTTAGAACAGAATAGCACACTGACACTTTCCCTCACTGTCCTACTCTGTCCCTCCCTACAAACAAGATTTAGCACAGAATAGCACACTGATAATTTCCACGTGTGTCCTTCTCTGTCCCTAAACTCAAGGATTGAAAATATGGAACAGCAAAATTGGTTTAGAACAGAATAGCACACTGTCAGTTTCACTCACTGTACCTCTCTGTCCCTAAACTCAAGGATTGAAAATATGGTTCAGCAAAATTGGTTTAGAACAGAATAGCACACTGACACTTTCCCTCACTGTCCTACTCTGTCCCTCCCTACAAACAAGATTTAGCACAGAATAGCACACTGATAATTTCCACGAGTGTCCTTCTCTGTCCCTAAACTCAAGGATTGAAAATATGGAACAGCAAAATTGGTTTAGAACAGAATAGCACACTGACACTTTCCCTCACTGTCCTACTCTGTCCCTCCCTACAAACAAGATTTAGCACAGAATAGCACACTGATAATTTCCACGAGTGTCCTTCTCTGTCCCTAAACTCAAGGATTGAAAATATGGTTCAGCAAAATTGGTTTAGAACAGAATAGCACACTGACACTTTCCCTCACTGTCCTACTCTGTCCCTCCCTACAAACAAGATTTAGCACAGAATAGCACACTGATAATTTCCACGAGTGTCCTTCTCTGTCCCTAAACTCAAGGATTGAAAATATGGAACAGCAAAATTGGTTTAGAACAGAATAGCACACTGACACTTTCCCTCACTGTCCTACTCTGTCCCTCCCTACAAACAAGATTTAGCACAGAATAGCACACTGATAATTTCCACGAGTGTCCTTCTCTGTCCCTAAACTCAAGGATTGAAAATATGGAACAGCAAAATTGGTTTAGAACAGAATAGCACACTGTCAGTTTCACTCACTGTACCTCTCTGTCCCTAAACTCAAGGATTGAAAATATGGTTCAGCAAAATAGGTTTAGAACAGAATAGCACACTGACACTTCCCCTCACTGTCCTACTCTGTCCCTCCCTACAAACAAGATTTAGCACAGAATAGCACACTGATAATTTCCCTCACTGTACCTCTCTGTCCCTACAAACAAGGATTAGCACAGAATAGCACACTGACACTTTCCCTCACTGTACCTCTCTGTCCCTACAAACAAGGATTAGCACAGAATAGCACACTGACACTTTCCCTCACTGTACCTCTCTGTCCCTACAAACAAGGATTAGCACAGAATAGCACACTGACACTTTCCCTCACTGTACCTCTCTGTCCCTACAAACAAGGATTAGCACAGAATAGCACACTGACACTTTCCCTCACTGTACCTCTCTGTCCCTACAAACAAGGTTTAGCACAGAATAACACACTGTCACTGACACTCTCCCTACCTATCCTTATTTGTCCCTAAACACAAGGAATCCAGGATTAGTAAAGGAAAAAAAATGACACTGTCCCTGCCTATGCTTCTCTTTCCCTGCTCCGGAACACACTACACAAGGCCGCCGCGCTTGCGGCCTTTTATAGTGTGGGGCGTGTACTAAACCCCCTCAGCAATAATTGGCCACAGGCATCCTGCCTGTGGCCAATCATTGCTCCCCTCGCTGTCGACGCTGTGATTGGCCAAGCATGCGGGGTCACAGTGCATGCTTGGCCAATCACAGCGCCTGGATGACACTGCGATGGCGTAGTGCATTGTGGGCCGTTCGCGTCACTCGAATTTGGCGTGAACGGCCCAAATCGTTCGATCTTCGTCGAACGATCGAACAGCCGATGTTCGAGTCGAACTTATGTTCGACTCGAACATGAATGTCAGGGTCACCTGTGGCCAGGTGACAGATGCACACCGTAGGGGGACAGGAGTGCACCGCGAGGTAGTGAACCCTATGGCTGGCTTCTGCGGATAGGAAACTGTGTGGTTGTGGAAAGCGGGACCAGAGGAGCACAACCGGGATCCAAACGGAAGCTAGAGCCAAGATTCCCCAGGGCGCGGAGTCTAAGACCCAGCTGGTATTCTCCAGGGCCTCTAGTGGTGAGGATGTTACGCTGCAGGCTGGGACCAGGTCGCGGCCCCTGGAGTTTCCTAGCTCACGCCCCGTAGGATAAGGGGAAAAGAGGGGAAGCAGCAGCACACGATAAGAGAGAACCGAATAACAAGCTGAAGGTCAGGGGCCACAAGCAGACAAGGATAACGAAGAATGAGCCGAAGGTCAAAGGTCACGAGCAGACAGGGATAGTCGGGGACAAGCCAATAACGTAACAGAGAGACAGACGTAGCACACGGCAGGTAGGAACCCAAACACACAATGCCTAACAAACACGTTGATCAGCAAAGCAGGCTTGCAGTGCACAGGTTAATATAGTGTTCAGTGATAGGGCCTGGGGTGGAGTCAGGCTGGGAGGAGATTATAAAGGAAGCCAGGTGAAGGAGGTCTGGTCTCTAGATGAACACATGGGAAGGAAGGTAAGCTGACAGACAAACACTACTGCATATCCATCCCTCTTATGGGCCCTCCCCCGCCTGGACCCAGGCTTAAAGGGAAATCTCTGATGAAACCTTCTCAACAGATGAGGTGCAGCGACATCAGATGCAGCGATCCAAGACGCCTCCTCAGGACCAAAACCTCTCCAATGCACAAGGTACTGAAGAATGCCTCTGCAGAGCCGAGAATCCAGAACTTGTCTAACCTCGTACTTAAAATTATCCTCAGAGACCGAAAACGAGGTAGGGAGATGACAAGAAGATCTATTGAGGACCAAAGGCTCTCTAGGAATAAGCAAGGGCATGAGAGGATCAACAGGAATCTGAGGAGGGTCCCCTAGACCCTTAAAGGGGAACTGGTCATCTTGCACAGGACCATCAGACTGGGCAGATGTCAGTGGAACCCTGAAGTCAGGTTGGTTAGAAGGTGACATGTCGCCGGAGTCAAGCTGAATAGCTGAAGGACAAGCAGAATGTCCCGAACAAGAAAAAGTAAGAGGCTCACTGGGCATGGGCTGGACTGGCATAACTAGTACAGAGGCAGAGTGAATAGCTGAGTCAGGTGTAGCGACTACCTGAATCGCATCGCAAGACGTAGTGACTGCAGGACTTGTAGACAAGCTAGCCTGGCTGTGCGTCCAAGGGTGGTTAGGGACAGAGAAATGTAAATGGTTATGCAACCTGGAATGAATGACCGGCTCAGATTCACAGGGGGCAACCTTGGGTAGGCAGGACGAGGAACAGGAGGGACCCCAAGCCAGGATCTGTCCAGTAGTCCAGTCCACATGAGGAGAATGGAGCTGTAACCATGGGAGACCCAAAATTATAGGCGTTGAGGCCTTGGGTAAGATAAGGAAGGATATCCACTCCTGGTGGAGTGTCCCTACCGACATCTTAACAGGGAGGGTCTGGAAGCGGATAGGTCCCCCTGGGAGAACAGTACCATCAATCGCCAAGACCACCAATGGCGTGGTGAGGGGCAAAAGAGTAAGTCTCATGGACGATGCGATTTCCCAGTCCATGAAATTACCAGCGGCTCCGGAATCCAGATATGCTGAGACCGAATGAGAAGAAGCACCAACATGAAGGAACACAGAAAGCAGAAGACGAGAAGGGGAAGGTGATATTTCTGGGTCCAATACTCCACTTTCCAGATGAAGTGGACCCGAACGTTTTTCTGGACAAAGAGAGCAAGTGTCACGAAAATGACCTTTGCCCCCACAGTAAAGACACAGACCAAGAGTTCTGCGCCTAGCATGTTCCTCGGGGGATAGCCTGGTCCGATCCATCTGCATGGGTTCCTCAGCTGGTAGGAGATGCTCTACGGGTCGAAGAGAGGGGAGCTCAGGCTGACTAAGAACCAAGGAGTGCTGGCGTTGCTTTTCTAAGGTCCTCTCCTGAAAGCGAATATCGATCTGGTTACACAAGGAGATAACGCCGGCCAGATCAGTGGGGATGGTTCTTCCAGCTAATTCATCCTTCACTCTATCAGACAGGCCATGCAAAAAGGTTGCGACTAAGGCCTCATTGTTCCAGCTCAACTCAGCCGACAGTATGCGGAAATGAAGGGCATACTGTCCCACAGAAGCAGACTCTTGGCGGAGACGTAAAAGGGCGCTGGCCGCTGAAGAGACACGAGCCGGTTCTTCGAAGATATTCCGAAAAAGTTTCAAGAAGCCAGACAGGCTAGAAACCACTGGATCATTCAGTTCCCACAGAGGGGCTGCCCAGGCTAAAGCTTCACCAGAGAGGAGGGAAATGATATAGGCTACCTTAGCCCGATCAGACAGGAAGTTTTGGGGCTGGAGCTCAAAATGAATTGTGCATTGGCTAAGGAACCCCCTGCAAGCCTTGGAGTCCCCAGAGAAACGGGACGGAGCTGGCAGTTGTAGCGAGTGTGTGGCTGCGACTGGTGCAATAGGTGCAGCCGCTGATTGTATTTGAGGTTGCGGATTCAGGGTTCCCAAGGAGGCCTGAAGCTGCTCGAAGCGAGAAGCCAGATCCTGGAGGAATCGCATCACCTGAGTCTGATTCGATTCCTGGGTTTCAAGTCTGCAAACTATGCCCTGCAATGGATCATCCGAAGGTAGCGGGATGTCAGCCGGGTTCATGGCTGATCAAACTGTCAGGGTCACCTGTGGCCAGGTGACAGATGCACACCGTAGGGGGACAGGAGTGCACCGCGAGGTAGTGAACCCTATGGCTGGCTTCTGCGGATAGGAAACTGGGTGGTTGTGGAAAGCGGGACCAGAGGAGCACAACCGGGATCCAAACGGAAGCTAGAGCCAAGATTCCCCAGGGTGCGGAGTCTAAGACCCAGCTGGTCTTCTCCAGGGCCTCTAGTGGTGAGGATGTTACGCTGCAGGCTGGGACCAGGTCGCGGCCCCTGGAGTTTCCTAGCTCACGCCCCGTAGGATAAGGGGAAAAGAGGGGAAGCAGCAGCACACGATAAGAGAGAACCGAATAACAAGCTGAAGGTCAGGGGCCACAAGCAGACAAGGATAACGAAGAACGAGCCGAAGCTCAAGGGTCACGAGCAGACAGGGATAGTCGGGGACAAGCCAATAACGTAACAGAGAGACAGACGTAGCACATGGCAGGCAGGAACCCAAACACACAATGCCTAACAAACACGTTGATCAGCAAAGCAGGCTTGCAGTGCACAGGTTAATATAGTGTTCAGTGATAGGGCCTGGGGTGGAGTCAGGCTGGGAGGAGATTATAAAGGAAGCCAGGTGAAAGGGCTCAGGCCTCTAAGATGAACACATGGGAAGGAAGGTAAGCTGACAGACAAACACTACTGCATATCCATGACAACGAAGCTCATCCCTAGTAGTGAGTGTACAGCTTGTATAACAGTGTAAATTTTTTGTCCCCTCAAAATAATGCAACACACACCCATTAATGTCTAAATGGCTGGCAACAAAAGTGAGTACACCCCTAGGTGAAAATGTCCAAATTGGGTCCCAAAGTGTCAATATTTTGTGTGGCCATCATTATTTTCCAGCACTGCCTTAACCCTCTTGGGCATGGAGTTCACCAGAGCTTCACAGGTTGCCACTGGAGTCCTCTTATACTCCTCCATGACGACATCATGGGGCTGGTGGATGTCATGCCCCATACACATGATCGTTTTTCATGCCGTTAAAAATGCCATTAAAAAAAATGGCCATTAAAAATGATCGTGTGTAGGCTCCAGAGCATTTTTAACGACGTGAAAAACGGCCATTAAAAATTTCGAACATGCTCTCTTTTTTCACGTCGTTTTTCATGTCGTTTTTTTTAACGACGTGAAAAACGATAGTGTGTATGCTTTAACGACGTCAAAAAAAACGCGCATGCTCAGAATCAAGTATGAGACAGGAGCGCTCGTTCTGGTAAAACTAGCGTTCGTAATGGAGATAGCACATTCGTCACGCAGTCACGAACTGAAAAGCACAAGACTGAAAAGAGCGAATCGTCGCTCAACAAACTTTACTAACATGAAGGGTGGCGCCATTCAAACGGAACTTCCCCTCTATAGTGCCGTCGTACGTGTTGTACGCCACTGCGCTTTGCTTGACCGTTTTTTTAAATGATCGTGTGTACGCAAGACAGGCTTGAGAGGAAACATGAAAAAAAACGACGTGAAAAACGGCAAGAAAAAAAATGGCAAGAAAAACGATCGTGTGTATGGGGCATCAGAGACCTTGCGCTCTTCCACTTTCCGTTTGAGGATGCCCCACAGATGCTCAATAGGGTTTAGGTCTGGAGACATGCTTGGCCAGTCCATCACCTTTACCCTCAGCTTCTTTAGCAAGACAGTGGTCGTCTTGGAGGTGTGTTTGGGGTCGTTATCATGTTGGAATACTGCCCTGTGGCCCAGTCTCCAAATGGAGGGGATCTTGCTCTGCCTCAGTATGTCACAGTACATGTTGGCATTCATGGTTCCCTCAATGAATTGTAGCTCCCCAGTTCTGACAGCACTCCTGCAACCCCAGACCATGACACTCTCACCACTATGTGCTTGATTTTGCAAGCAACATTTTTGAATGAATTTTGACTTGATATACAAGTAGCGTAATGTCACAACTGAGTATAAAAGAGAAGAGAGGCGCCTCTAAGTGTAGCAATATGGTTATATTTAATCAAGGTACAACATTTAGCAACATATTGCTACACTTAGAGGCACCTCTCTTCTCTTTTATACTCTGTAGGACAGGTCCTGCTGGATTTTGCTTATAATCCCCTTGTCGAGCTTCCTTTTGTGGATGGACATTTTATGGTTACACAACCTATCACATTACTATAATCTTTTTATATGGACTATAAACTGAAGGACTTATAAATAAATGGTTGTGGAACAAATCATTTGAGTTTCCATTATTTCTTATGGGGAAATTCCCTTTGATATGCAAGTGCTTTGGATTACAAGCATGTTTCTGGAAGAAATTATGTTTGCAATCCAAGGTTTTACTTATATATATATATATATATATATATATATATATATATCTATAAAAAAATCCAAAAGACTGTCAAACCTCAGCTCTCACTCTGTTAAAGATGGTATTTTTAGCGATGCTGCTCTCCTTGAGCGGGGAAACTCCAAAATGCTAGAAACAGAAAAAAAAAACTAGGACGCAAATGTTTAGTGCATTACCTTAGACACCTTAAAAAAAATTATTCAAAAATGCCAGAAGCAGACTCACAAAAGGGATAAAATGCATGTCATATACAACTCCAGTATTTCGGATGACACATCTCTACGGTTGGAAAGCTGACAAGTTTCGGAAGGCAAGCTCCCTTTCTCAGAGCTGAAGAAGGATAACTACTGAAGTTGTATATGACATGCGTTTTTTCCCTTTATGCTTTTGGCGTTTTTTTTTTATAAAAAATCTGAAGGTGTCTAAGGTAATGCACTAGGCATTTGCGCCCTACTTTTTTTTTTCTGTTTCTAGCGTTTTGAAGTTTCCCCGCTCAAGGAAAAAAATACCACCTTCAACAGAGTGAGCGCTGAGGTTTGACAGTCTATTGGAACAAAAAATTATATATATATATATATATATATATATATATATATATATATATATATACTGTATATACAGTAAGACCTTGGAGTGCTATGCTTTTAGTGTTTTAAATAAAAAATTTGAAGGTGTGTAAGGTAATGCACTAGGCGTTTGCGCCCTACTTAATTTTTTTCTGTTTCTAGCATTTTGGAGTTTCCCCGCTCAAGGAGAGCAGCATCGCTAAAAATACTATCTTCAACAGAGTGAGCGCTGAGGTTTGACATTCTTTTGGAACCAAAAAAATATTTAAAACCTTGGAGTGCTATGCTTTTGGCGTTTTTTAACCACTTGCCGACCCGCCCATAGCCGAATGACGGCTACAAGGCGGCTCGATAACTCTGGGAGGGCGTACATTGACGTTCTCCCAGAATCGCACTCCAGAGGATCCGGCGCATCACGGATCACGGCAAATGGGCGCTGATAGCGGCCATTTACCACGTGATCGCTCCGTCAAATGAACGAGCGATCACTTGTAAACAAACCGTTCCTCTCTCCCCTCTCTGTACCGATCGGTACAGTGTGAGAGGAGAGGGGGAGAGAGCGGATGGCAGCAGCGCTGTGGGCTGGATCTTTGACAATTGCAGTCACAGATCCAGCCATCCATCCCTCCATGCTCAGCCATCCCTGTCATACTCTGCAATACCCTGCCATACTGTGCAATACCCTGCCATACTGTGCAATACCCTGCAATACTCAGTCTGCAATACCCTGCAATACCTTGCAATACTCTGAAATACCCTGTCATACTGTGCAATACCCTGCAATACTCTGCAATATACTGCTATACTCTGCAATACCCTGCAATACTCTGCCATACTCTGCAATACTCTGCAATACCCTGCCATACTCTGCAATACTCTGCAATACCCTGCCATACTCTGCAATACCCTGCCATACTCTGCAATACACTGCCATACTCTGCAATACCCTGCCATACTCTGCAATACACTGCCATACTCTGCAATACCCTGCCATACTCTGCAATACCCAGCCATACCCTGCAATACCCAGCCACACCCAGCAATAACCAGCCATATCCGGCAATACCCAGCCATACTTGGTGATACCCAGCCATACTCTGTGATACTCGGCGTTACCCAACCGTACCCAGCCATATTCGGCAATACCCAGCCGTATCCAGCCATACTCGGCTATAGACATGTGCAAAAGGAAAAAAATCGTTTAGTTTCGTTTCGTTTTAATTCGTTAATTAATTAATTTTGTTTAGTTCGATTCGTTAAACTCGTTACATTCGTTTTTGGATTTCGTTCCGTTTTCGACCGAATTCGTAAAATCGGTCGCATTCGAAAATATTTCAACCGAATTCGAAAATATTTCTACCGGATTCGAAATTATTTCAACCGCATTCGAAAAAATTACAACCGGATTCGATCATCTTTCAGACTTTCAACCGGATTCGATAATATTTTGTTCGGATTCAAAAATATTTCAACAGAATTTGCTAATATTTCAACCAAATTCGAAAATATATCTACCGGATTTGATAATATTTTATCCGCATTGGTTAATATTTCAACCAAATTCGATAATATTTCAACCGGATTTGAAATGATTTCAACCAAATAGAAAAGATTATAATAAAATAGAAAAACAGATAATAGACTAGAAAAACAATAGGACAGAATATATAATATTTTATTCTATTCTGTTCTATTTTTTTCTAGTCTATTTTTTTATATTCTATTCAAATCTTTTCTATTAAAATCAAATTCATTATATACTAAATTCGAATTTCGGAAGATGGTTATATATATATATAATATATCATTTTTTTTCCGACATTCGAATTTCGTATAGAATGAATTCTAATTTGAATAGAAAAGATTAGAATAGAAATAGAAAATAGACTAGAAAAACAATAGAACAGAATAGAGTATAGATACTATCTATTACATTTTTTTATTTTTTTGCAGATTACTATTTGTTTCCATAAGATCTCCTGCAGAATATTAGCATCTATTTAATGTTTTATTATTTTTTTTTGCAGAGTACTAATAGTCTGCAGGAGATCTGAAAAAAAAAATAGATGTTAATAGTCTGCAGGAGATCTTATGGAAACAAATAGTAATCTGCAAAAAAAATAAAAAATTAAATAGATAGTATCTATACTCTATTCTGTTCTATTGTTTTTCTAGTCTATTTTCTATTTCTATTCTAATCTTTTCTATTCAAATTAGAATTCATTCTATACGAAATTAGAATGTCGGAAAAAAAATTATATATATATATATATAACCATCTTCCGAAATTCGAATTCAGTATATAATGATTTTGATTTTATTAGAAAAGATTTGAATAGAATATAAAAGAATAGACTCGAAAAAAAATAGAATAAAATATAATATATTCAGTCCAATTGTTTTTCTAGTCTATTATCTGTTTTTCTATTTTATTATAATCTTTTCTATTTGGTTGAAATAATTTCAAATCCGGTTGAAATATTATCGAATTCGGTTGAAATATTACTGAATCCGGTAGATATATTTTCGAATTTGGTTGAAATATTTTCGAATGCGACCGATTTTTCGAATTCCAATTAGAAAAGATTAGAATAGAAATAGAAAATAGACTAGAAAAAAATAGAACAGAATAGAATAAAATATAATATATTCAGTCCATTGTTTTTCTAGTCTATTATCTGTTTTTCTATTTTATTATAATCTTTTCTATTTGGTTGAAATAATTTCAAATCCGGTTGAAATATTATCGAATTCGGTTGAAATATTACTGAATCCGGTAGAAATATTTTCGAATTTGGTTGAAATATTTTCGAATGCGACCGATTTTTCGAATTCCAATTAGAAAAGATTAGAATAGAAATAGAAAATAGACTAGAAAAAAAAATAGAACAGAATAGAATAAAATATAATATATTCAGTCCAATTGTTTTTCTAGTCTATTATCTGTTTTTCTATTTTATTATAATCTTTTCTATTTGGTTGAAATAATTTCAAATCCGGTTGAAATAATTTCAAATCCGGTTGAAATATTATCGAATTCGTTTGAAATATTATCGAATCCGGTAGATATATTTTCGAATTTGGTTGAAATATTTTTGAATGCGACCGATTTTTCGAATTCCAATTAGAAAAGATTAGAATAGAAATAGAAAATAGACTAGAAAAAAAATAGAACAGAATAGAATAAAATATAATATATTCAGTCCAATTGTTTTTCTAGTCTATTATCTGTTTTTCGATTTTATTATAATCTTTTCTATTTGGTTGAAATAATTTCAAATCCGGTTGAAATATTATCGAATTTGGTTGAAATATTATCGAATCCGGTAGATATATTTTCGAATTTGGTTGAAATATTTTCGAATGCGACCGATTTTTCGAATTCCAATTAGAAAAGATTAGAATAGAAATAGAAAATAGACTAGAAAAAAAATAGAACAGAATAGAATAAAATATAATATATATATTGTATTTTATTCTATTCTGTTCTATTGTTTTTCTATTTGATTATTTCCAATATTTTCGATTCTATTCTATTCTAATTGTTTTTCAAATTCGATTCGACTAGAATTCTTTTCGAATTCGATTCGAATTTCGTCCGTGGTTTTTCGATTCGAAACGTTCGGATTCGGTTAAATTCGTTAGCATTGGTAATTCGTTAATTCGGATGCATCCGAACGTCCGAATAATGAAAATTCGTCCGAATTTCGATTCGGAACGAAACTAAATGCACATGCCTACTCGGCGATACCCAGCCATACCCAGCGATGCCCAGCCATGCTGAGCCATACTCCGCTGTACTCGGCCTCTGTATGTGGCCAGGCTGTGGAAGTCTCACACATGTGGTATCGCCGTACTCAGGAGGAGTAGGAGAATCTATTTTGGGGTGTCATTTTATGTATATGAATGTACATGCTATGTGTTAGAAATATTGTATAAATGCACACTTTTGTGTTAAAAAAAAAAAAGTGTTTTAACCACTTCCCGCCCACCGGCCGTCATATGACGTCCTTGACCTTGTGCAGGGATATCTGAATGATGAGTGCAGCTACAGGCATCATTCAGATATCAGCCTTTTCAGCTGGCGATTCCCTAGACCATAAGAATGATCATAGCGGGTGTTCCACTGCTTGATTGTTCTTACGGGAGGCAAGAAGGGACGTCCCCCCCCTCCCGCCGCCCTTCGGTGCTTCTACCGACTCACCGCTACGAAGCCAGGATTGTTTTTTTATTTTTTTTTAATTTCAGGCTTCCCAGCCTAGAGGTGAGATGTGGGGTCTTATCACTGTAAAGAGGACCTGTCATGACATATTCCTATTACAATGTATGTTTAGACCAAAAAGTTCTATTTTTGTCTCATCAGACCACATGACCTTCTCCCATTTCTCCTCTGGATCATAATGGTCATTGGCAAACTTCAGACGGGCCTGGACATGCACTGGCTTGAGCAGGGGGACCTTGCGTGCTCTGCAGGATTTTAATCCATGACGGTGTAGTGTGTTACTAATGGTTTTCTTTGAGACTGTGGTCCCAGCTCTCTTCAGGTCATTGACCAGTTCCTGCCGTGTAGTTCTGGGCTGATCTCTCACCTTCCTCATGATCATTGATGCCCCACGAGGTCTTGTATGGAGCCCCAGACCGAGGGACATTGACTGTCATCTTGAACTTCTTCCATTTTCTAATAATTGCGCCAACAGTTGTTGCCTTCTCACCAAGCTGCTTGCCTATTGTCCTGTAGCCCATCCCAGCCTTGTGCAGGTCTACAATTTTATCCCTGATGTCCTTACACAGCTCTCTGGTCTTGGCCATTGTGGAGAGGTTGGAGTCTGTTTGATTGAGTGTGTGGACAGGTGTCTTTTATGCAGGTAACAGTGGAGAACAGGAGGGCTTCTTAATGAAAAAATACCAGGTCTGTGAGAGACGGAATTCTTACTGGTTGGTAGGTGATCAAATACTTATGTCATGCAATAAAATGCTAATTAATTATTTAAAAATCATACAATGTGATTTTCTGGATTTTTGTTTTAGATTCAATCTCTCACAGTTGAAGAGTACCTATGATAAAAATTACAGACCTCTACATGCTTTGTAAGTAGGAAAACCTGCAAAATCGTCAGTTTATAAAATACTTGTTCTCCCCACTGTACATGTAGCGTTACCCCCTAGAGGGCTGCTGGATTAAATTTGGGTCCTGCCGTTACCCCACCTTTCACCGTCCCAGAGACTAAGAGTCTATGTTAGGAAGTTTTAGATAGATGTGAGTAGAGTTGCCACCTCATCCCTTTAAACCCGAACACATATGAATTACACAGGTTCTGAGGCTAATTAAAGGCAGATACGGCACCAAGTGAGTTTAATTACCACCTTAATCAGCCACAGAACCTGTGTAATTCATATGTGTTCGGGTTTAAAGGGATGAGGTGGCAACCATAGATGTGAGTGCCAGTCACTTCAGTCTTTTTTTCAATGCTTTATTAAACAACTTCCAGTAGCAGAAGGATAGAGGGTTAGGGGAAGTTCAGATACCTTGTTTGCAGATCACTGATGAGGTTCTTGGATCCAGAGGACAATTAGCTTTCTGTCTCTGGATCTTGCGACCACCGGATAGGCCTCTCACACCGACCTAGCAGCCAGTATGAAGCACGGACAAGTCTCTGCCACAGACTTAGCGATATGTGGAACTCCTGGATAATCCCCTGCCATAGGATTGTTTAGCCAGTAGTCAGTTAGGTATAGAACAGCTGCACAGTACCAGACCCTTTAAGCCATCCAGCAGTACTTTGAGGTAGGTTAACTTCGGTGCATCCTCCAAACGAGTCACCAGGCCCTTCCTGAGAAACCAGCCTTCAGCTCGGTTCTCTCCAGCAAGGGTCCCCCCCTGGAATATTCTCAGTTTGAGTGGTTTCTTCCGCGCAGGCAAGACAGCACAGGACCACCTTCAGTTAAGTAGGCCCCAGACAGACTTCCGGGCCTACTCGTAGTAGCACAGCCTCGAGCCAGTAGGGCCCGAGGTAGGAAAGAGCAACTGACACATACCTTAGGCCAGGAGGGCCATGAGGTCAGAGTGAATCTCTGCACACAGCCTCAGGCCTGGAGGGCCATGAGGCAGAAAGAAATAATCATGGCATCTGTCCCTTATATACTCCTTTCCCAGCATGCCCAGCGGCGAAGAACCTCCTGAGTGGGCTGTTTCTGGGGAAAGAATAGTCAATACACTTAGCTTGCTGTATTTCTCACACTGGCCTGTGGTGACAGTGACACCTACTGGCAACAGTGAGAAATGCGCACAACATAGCCAAATTGGAGCAGAAGCAAATCAACTTTATTAAATCACTCAGAGCTATTTACAGCTCAGATAACACTACATTTACCACATAGCCCCTATTCAATAGGAACAGGGCGCTACATTTTATTTTTCTGTTTCTAGTGTTTTGGAGTTTCCCCGCCAGGGCCGCTGATAGGCCAGTTCAACTGGCCCTGTTGTTCCGGGCCCGGCCAGCAGGGGGGCCCGGCAATCTGCACAGAGACCGAATTGATGCAGAATAATAAAAAAATAAAAAATATATTTTAGCCAGCACCACATGACCCATCATCAACTGAACCTAATCCCCCCGCCCCCCTCCGAATTTTCAGTTTTTATTTTTTGCCACCTCCATAATGATGTTCTTGTGTGTGGGAGGGAGGGACTATTTCTTCTGTTTCGGGCGCATATCACTTTCTCCTCATGTGGCTCAAGTCCCGAACTGCACATTGCCTTCCCTGGCGGAGTGATGTGATGTTCGCGGCCAGAGACAGTGAGTCTGGAGTAGAAGCGGCGACAACAAATGGCGGCGGCAGAAATAAGCAACTGACTAAAATAGTTTGTGACTGACACTCCAGGCAGCAGCAGCATGATCAGAAAGGAAGTGCCTCGTGGGGCCCGGCTAACACAGGTGTGTGCTTGCTTGGGGGGGGGGGGGGTGATTCAAGATCTACTATATCACTATATCACTGTATCTGTCTGCAGCAGCATTGGTGGCATTGGTGGCATGGGTGGCACTGTTTCTGCAGGCAGCACATGCCTTATGGCCCATAACTCATGTGCTGTCTGCAGTCTGTGCCACCAATGCCATAATGTGCTGCAGACAGTGCCACATATGCCACCAATACCATAATGTGCTGCAGACAATGCCGCTAATGCCATAATGTGCTGCAGAAAATGCCGCCAATGCCATAACGTGCTGCAGAGAGTGCCACCCATGATGCCAATGCCATAACGCATGTGCTGCCTGCAGAGACAGTGCCACCCATGCTGCCAATGGCATTATTCCATTGGTGGCATGGTTGGCACTGTCTGCAGTACATTATGGCATTGGCAGCATGTGTGGCACTGTCTGCAGCAGATTATGGCATTGGCGGCATGGGTGGCACTGTCTGCAGCATGTTATGGCATTGGCGGTACTGTCTGTAGTACATTATGGCATTGGCGGCATGGTTGGCACTGTCTGCAGCAGATTATGGCATTGGCGGCACTGTCTGCAGCACATTATGGCATTGGCGGCATGGGTGGCACTGTCTGCAGTAATAAATATCACTTGAAGACAAATCTGCACTTTGTTTCAAGGCGGTTCTAGGGAGGGGCCAGTGGCGGGGCCAAGGGTGGGGCTGAAGGAGGGACCAGGGGTGGGGCTGAAGGGGGCCCCTTCAGGTAGGCTGTACAGGGCCCCACGATTTCTATCAGTGGCCGTGTTCCCCGCTTAAGGAGAGCAGCATCGCTTAAAATACCATCTTCAACAGAGTGAGCGCTGAGGTTTGACATTCGTTTGGAACAAAAATTTTATATATATATATATATATATATATATATATGTGTGTAGCGGGGTATTCCCCTGTAATACAGAGAGACTACATCTCCCAGTACATCTTGCAGCACCCAGGGTGCATTGCTCCAGAACAGAGACTGCTGGGGCAGACTTTATAAAGGGGAGGCGGAGTTTTGGTCGGTCTCTTTGGACACCCCTCTCCTAGCAAGAGGATGTCTGTGCTGAACTGCTGTATGCACAAGGCCTGAAGCTTGGGCCGTGTGCTCCTTTCCAAAGAGCCCTCTGCCAGCCTAGCAGAGCCTTAGAGACATCTAATCCTCCTTGCTGCAGTACACCAGAAGGATTGAAGACTTGGATGTCGATGGATTCCTGTTCCTAGACGAATCGATGGAGGAAACGGACTTGGACTTGTCCAGGTGGTGAGAGCTGTTTAAAGACAGATACTTTATCTTTACTATTCGTTGGGATTACAAAGTTGTTCTTCAAGTGCACCACCGAAAAGATTGCTAGTGAATATTGTTTCACTGAACTTCCATTTAGATCAGTCAGGCCTGACTGCATAGGTAGACATTGCTGGGTGTTAGTCTACCCATGAGGGGAAGTAGCTGTAAAAGGGCAGCGCTAGAGTTGCATAGCAATACTTTATTATTCTGATTACTCTGTTTATCTTTTATACTGTTTATTGCAGGGATCTGCAACTTGTTATACTGTTGTTTATTACTTGCCCATTAGCCTCAGTAAAATATCTGGGTCAAGTACATTGGTGTCAGTTTCACTTACTTTAATAGAAGTTTTAAAGTATATCACTGTGTGTGTTTGCCATAGGACTGCGTCACCTAGAGTTGCGGTCACGCGGTCCTATCTCCCCTTACTAGCTGTGCCACGGGAGGTTAGAGCTGATTGCCAGGGGTTGACAGCGGTGCACTGCAGGGCCCAAATCAATACCAGCGGCTCTCTTAACTGGGGGTAGCGCTACACGTGGGGGCTCGTCCGGGATCCTTGTACGTTGCACGCTGCAATCAAGCCGGTCAGAAGTACCAGCATGGACCCGCTAGCAATGTCACAGTGGTGCGCAGCGGCTGGTACCGATCCAACCGCGGCGGTAGTTATTGAACTCCCGGGGGGGATCTGGCAAGAAGAAGCGATAAAGCAGCTAATAATGTCACTATCACCGAGCCAGAAAGCATGGGTGATGGATACAAGGTCAAATGCCTCGTTTACGTACGCACTGGTAGAATGGAAAGACGAAATCCCAGAGCAATTTAAAAGTCCAAGTATACAAGCCATAGATAATCAGATCTATCACTTGATACATACGCAGCCAGTGAAGGAAGAATGGTTCCAGACACCAAAACCATCATCTCCACAGATATCTCCACCGCCTGCCACCCTCAGCGCAGAATTATGCGCGGTCCTGGGGGAGATTGTAGCCCAGTGTAAGAAGGATCCCACAGACTACCCGATGTCAGGATACAGGAAACTCAGGATATTTTCTGGAAAGAAACCTGTACCTTCGGAAGAAGAGGGATTTGAAGAGTGGCTAGACGGCGCCACTCAGGCCCTAGAAGAATGGGAGGTCCCGGAGCGACAAAAGAAGCAGAGGATTGTTGAAAGTTTAAAGGGGCCTGCTCTGGATGCCATACGTAACCTGAAGATAAGCAGGAAAGACTGTACTGCACAGGATTACTTAGACATCCTGCAGAATGTGTTCGGTGGGACAGAAAAAATCACTGAGCTTACCTATCAGCTGGAGCACTGCTACCAGAAGACAGGCGAGAAACTATCAGAATATATGGGACGTCTAGACAAGATCCTGCATAGGATCATTTTGAAGAAGGGGATCGACCCAGGGAAAGTAGACGAGGCCCGTGCTCAACAGGTATTGAGGGGAGCTCAGCCCCTGGATCCTATTGCATTGGCGCTACGCACCCGACAGGATGGGAAGAGCCTGGAATACCCCAACTTGATTCGGATAGTCAGGGAGGAGGAGGCTGTGTTGGAAGAGAAAAGGAGGAGTCAACATACCGAACCAACTACCCTCCCTGCGGTGGGAGTCAGATCAGCCATGGCTACTGAATGGGACTCAGAAGTGGAGATCCTGAAGAACCAAATGACCCAGGTGCTGGATCTTTTGACCTCACTCCTGTCTAAAAACTCAGGAATGGAGGAACCAGAGGAAATTAAGAGTGAACCACGCCGGAGCAGTTCAACATCAACCTCCCCACAGGAGAGAAGAGAGATTGTCTGTTTCAACTGTGGAGGTGTAGGCCACTACCAGCGAGTATGTCCAAGTCCACGAATGGAGACAGAAGGCTGGCGGAGGCCTCAGAGAAGTGACCCAAGAATGGAGAGAAGATCCGGGCCTTCAAAAGTAACTTTCCCTGAATCTGCGAGGGAGCGGTGGAGGACACCTGCAGTCTATGCCGTCTCAGTGAACAACGCCTATCAGCCTTCCAAACAACGCCAGAAACGGCATTCCCAGCGCCGGAAGCTGAAGAGAGCACAAGTCCAAGTATGCCAGCCTGCTGTTACAGGTGTTTCCAAAAGGACTGCTACCCAATTGGTAGGTCCTCTGCCTATAGTGCCTGTTCTGATCGAAGGGATCTACACCAGAGCCATCCTTGATACAGGTGCTCAGGTTACCCTAATGACCAGAGACTTTTACAAGAAGTACCTGTCATACCTGCCCCTGGAAGAGATGGGAGACACCAAGATTCAGGGTATCCTAGCAGAAGAGTACTCTTGTGATGGATGTGTGCGGATCAAGTTGTCGTGTGATCCATTGAGGGCTGGGGAGCCCCAGAACTTTGAGACACTGGCCATTGTCTGTCCCTGGCTGCCAGGGCCCTCAAGAAGCTCTCTCATCATTGGGACCAATACCGATCTGGTGAAACGGCTTTTAGCCCCTGCTGTCCCCAGATGTGATCCCTTACCCTCACTACCGGAAGAGGTTCCTGCTTCAGTACCAGAGGAAGAACCAAGAGTAGCTGAGACTGTGACTCCCAGGGAGAAGAGAAGGAAGAGAGTCATTCATCCTCCCCGGAAACTAACTCATGATCAGATGGGAGAAAGTTCCGAAGACACGGTCCTAACCTCAAGAAGGACCATGCCCACATCTGGTCCCTCCACTGTACATTTGGTGGAGGGCAACCCCAACTCACTCTCTGGCACAGTTAGGCAGGCCACTTCCAATAATATGGCCTGTGAGCAGGACAATCTTCCTCACCATGCTAGGTGGGAGATTCCCCTGCCAGGTTCCTTTACAACCGTGAACTATCTTTTATATACATATTGTTGATGCTGTCTTTGGGGACCAAAGATTTAAAGTGGGGGGAGTGTGTAGCGGGGTATTCCCCTTTAATACAGAGAGACTACATCTCCCAGTACATCTTGCAGCACCCAGGGTGCATTGCTCCAGAACAGAGACTGCTGGGGCAGACTTTATAAAGGGGAGGCGGAGTTTTGGTCGGTCTCTTTGGACACCCCTCTCCTAGCAAGAGGATGTCTGTGCTGAACTGCTGTATGCACAAGGCCTGAAGCCTGGGCCGTGTGCTCCTTTCCAAAGAGCCCTCTGCCAGCCTAGCAGAGCCTTAGAGACATCTAATCCTCCTTGCTGCAGTACACCAGAAGGATTGAAGACTTGGATGTCGATGGATTCCTGTTCCTAGACGAATCGATGGAGGAAACGGACTTGGACTTGTCTGGGTGGTGAGAGCTGTTTAAAGACAGATACTTTATCTTTACTATTCGTTGGGATTACAAAGTTGTTCTTCAAGTGCACCACCGAAAAGATTGCTAGTGAATATTGTTTCACTGAACTTCCATTTAGATCAGTCAGGCCTGACTGCATAGGTAGACATTGCTGGGTGTTAGTCTACCCATGAGGGGAAGTAGCTGTAAAAGGGCAGCGCTAGAGTTGCATAGCAATACTTTATTATTCTGATTACTCTGTTTATCTTTTATACTGTTTATTGCAGGGATCTGCAACTTGTTATACTGTTGTTTATTACTTGCCCATTAGCCTCAGTAAAATATCTGGGTCAAGTACATTGGTGTCAGTTTCACTTACTTTAATAGAAGTTTTAAAGTATATCACTGTGTGTGTTTGCCATAGGACTGCGTCACCTAGAGTTGCGGTCACGCGGTCCTATCTCCCCTTACTAGCTGTGCCACGGGAGGTTAGAGCTGATTGCCAGGGGTTGACAGCGGTGCACTGCAGGGCCCAAATCAATACCAGCGGCTCTCTTAACTGGGGGTAGCGCTACATATATAAAACGTAAAACCTTGGAGTACCTTGCTTTTGACGTGTTTTACTAAAAAATGTGAAGGTGTCTAAGGTAATGCACTAGGCGTTTGCGCCCTACTTTATTTATTTTTTTCTGTATAGAATTTTTAGTGATTCTGATTTGCAATGACTTTGCAGACATGTGTACTATATTGTACTATATTGATGGCCCCTCCCGGGTTTGGGTGGGGATTGGCCTGTATTGATGTCTCTTTACTTGGCTGATGGTGACAGGCAAGGCTGAGATGAAGATCCGGCCAGAAAGTGGCGCTGTTTCGTGTGTTTGTACTGCAGCCTCGCCTCGCCTGCATCCGGAGGGGTCTTAGCTTTGTGAGAAAACAACAGCGCTCATTGTCGCCAGCCAGAGCCGGGCACATTGCAGTGAGAGCGGGGGGGCCACAGCCAGGTGCGGAGGGAGACACAAAGCCGCCCCCCCTCGAGGCTCTCCTCCGGCCTGCCGGCAGCACAGCACACACGCCTCAGCACTGCGGTAGGGTGCCTGTCGGAGCTGTCCATAGCGGCGGTGGTGCTGAAAGCTCGTCGTCTAGGGCGGAGGCCGGGGGAGAGGATACATAGAGAGCTGGCGGGTCAGTACACACCGCCCTCAGACCTGTCACCAGCAAGAACGGAGGCCAACAGGGTGGGAACCCCTGAGCAATCAGGGGACGGATCCCCGAAGACCGTAAAGGTGAAAGGGAAAAGCCCGCCCCCTAAGGGGGGAGATGGGGCGCAGTCCTCCCAGGTGGGGAAGAGCCCCAAAAAACAAAGCGGGGCTTACTGGAAGGAGGGATGTCTGCAGTCCGAGCTCATGCAGTTCCATCTGAAGAAAGGCCTAGCCGCTGCAGGAGCCAACAAAGAGCCGGACAATGGGCAGCCTGCCGAGATGGAGGGGTGGAGGGCGGCCAGTGGATTCCACGAGCTCCAGGATGAGGTGGAGAGACTGAAGGAGGAGAATGAGAGTCTGAAGGTGAGAGAGGGAGCTGTCTATGGCTGCCATTGTCTGTACATGAGGTGATGTCATGGGGGAAGCCAGGCCTGGCTGGTTGTCAGCTGCTAGACATACACTTGGCTCTTATGTCTGCTGCATTCATCTCACTGCAGTGTCTGATCTTCTCCAGTGCTGCACATCTGCATCACTCAGCACATAATGCTAGCTTATTTATTTCTCCCTCCGTAACATCACCATCACATCATACCGGTACTTATGTAATATATACCAATGTCATTAATTTCTTTCTCATTCCTTGTCTCACCCCCCTCCCCCCCAACCCCTTTAACTCCTCCGTGTTCCTGCGATTAGAATGAAATCGACGAGATGAGGACGGAGATGGACGAGATGAGGGATACCTTCTTCGAAGAGGACGCTTGTCAGCTGCAGGAAATGCGCCACGAGCTGGAGAGGGCCAATAAGAACTGCAGGATCCTGCAGTACCGCCTCCGGAAGGCAGAGCGCAAGAAGCTCCGCTATGCCCAGACCGGCGAGATCGACGGGGAGCTTTTACGGAGCTTGGAGCAGGACTTAAAGGTGAGCTTGTCTGTAGTTAATGTGGAACCGTACCCACTGATTTACCTGTTTCCTAAAAGAGTTACCTTTTAAAGGAGAAGTCCAGCCAGAGCTCGTTAGGCTGGGCTTCTCCTATGGGTCACAGGAGTGCAATTAGTTTTGCAATCCTGTGACCTATTTTCACCAGAGAGTGATCTGAAGTCTGCTCTCTGCTGACGTCACACAGATCAGTCCAGGCACAGCGTCATCCCAACTCTGGGAGTCTGGATCCACCATGTGCCTGGACTGATGGCCATCTCAGCCTCTCAGCGATCTGCTGAGACGGCTGCTCCCTGCCCCTCCACAGCTCAACACTCCAGTGAGCGTGGAGGAGCAGAGAGGAGAGCTGCTGATTGACAGGCAGCAGCTCTCTGCACAGGGAGCCGAGAGAACCGAGCCATCGGCGGTGTTCGGTGGCTCAGTTCTCAGTGCATAGGCAGCTGGACAGATACAGCATCAGAGCGATGCTGCAGTCATTTAGGCAAGTTTGATTATAGTAAAAAAAAAATCCCATACTTCTCTTTTAAGGTGTGCCTGGAATGATAACTGTTAGGCCCCTTTAACACGGGCTTTCTAATCAGGTCCGTCTGTCCGTTTTTTAGACGGACCTGAACGGACGCTCCTTTCAGCCCTAAGGAGCAGCAGATGTCTGCTGACACCTGCTGCTATCTGAGCAGATCCTGTCTGCAAAATCCAGACGGATGGTGACCCTATTTCCCTTCCTTCCTGATTGAGATCAGAGGAAAACAGACAGGCGGTCTGTTTTCATCTAATCTCCCCATAGAACAGAGCAGGGCTCTGACAGGTCCGTCTCTGCACAGTGACCTTCATCTGCTCAGAGGGGATCAGCAGATCAATCACCTGCTGAGCAAAGCGGAGACCGTCAGGCGGACTGCTCGTGTGAAAGAGCCCTTAGGCTCGGTTCACACTAGATGTGATGCAAATTCACAGCGAACTCACATCAAATCCGCACCGCATTATAATCGTAACCCGTTCATGCGAACTGATTGCGGAGTGTATGTTAAAGGGTTCGTTAGCCCATCTACACAAGTCTAGGCCAGCCCCTCTATTAGAAGCTGGCAAAGCACACTATGTCATTTGTTTTACAAAATGAGTGCTGTAAATACCTAATATCAGCTGTCTTCAGGCCGGTCACATCAGTTGCAGCCGCTTTCCAGCTGCGATACATGGCTTCTGAGGGAGGGGTCGTGATCTCCCTCTGACGTCAGCCGGGGAGATCACGTGGCCGCTCTGCTCCTCCGCAGAAGCAATGTATCGTAGCTGTAAAGCATCCGTGAGTCACGTGACCGGCCTCATATTAGGTATTTACAGAGCTTGTTTTTTAAAACAAATGACATAGTGTGCTATGCCAGCCTCTAATATAGAGGCTGGCAGTGAAATTTCAGCAAATTTATTTTACAAGAATAGCTGCGAAGGGGGTGGAGCCAGGCCGGAGACAGACACAGAGCTGAATGACAGGCAGGAAAGAGGGGGGAGAGAGGAGAGCGGAGAGCAGGCAGCCTATCACACAAGTAGGCACTTTGACTACGATGATCAGGGCGGAGCTGCCCTGGTTATCGTGGTCTCATTAGAGAGGCCATACAGGAAGTGGTAGTTTTTTTTTTTTACAGTTTAGAGGGGGGGGGGGGGGCAGATTACATAGCACAAGCGCTGTGCTTTGTAATCTGCTTTAAGGGACCAGAATCTGCATTTTTTTGGGGGGTTAACAAGCGCTTTAAGTTAACGACACCCCGCAATCAGTTTGCAAAGCACAGTGCGATTTGAAGAATCAAGTCGCATGGGTGTGAACACTAATGTGATCCGATTCTGGTGTGGACAAAAAAGGGTCCTGCACGAGTTTGGCGCAAAGGCTGTGCAATTTGAGCCATACAAATCAATGGCTCAAATCGCACCCTAGAGACACCATGTGTTGCGATTTCTGTGCAAATTACACGCAGTGTCCCGCATCAGTGTAAACCTGGCCTAAGTGCTTATTTACAATTGCTTCAACTTTAACACACATTTAAGCGCCTACCGCTTCAACATCGTTTTTTTATGTGTTTTTGATGCTTCGTGGTGCTTTGTTGATGCTTTTTTGAAGCTTTAAAGTGTTACTAAACCCAGGACCCTGCATTCGCTATATTTGGCCTCCCACAGTACACAGAACACAGAAATGCAATTATTGCAGTTAATATAAACTGCTAAATACCTTTTCTCATCAGCAGTATATAGCAGTCTTGTGACTTCTATCAGTGTCTGGCCAAGCACTGGTTAAAGCTTGGGAGTTTTCATTCTCCTTTGACTGTCTTATGAGGCTGCAGGACCGCTGCCCCTTTGTCTGGACAGTGCTGATCGGCCCTGTGCTGATTGCATGCACCCTCCCCCCAAAAAAAAAAAAACTCTCTAGCAATACGCATTAAACTAAGCATGTGCTCCCAAAGGCTCTGTTCTATCAGGAGATAGATTGGGGACTGTGGAAGAAGGGGAGGATCAGAGAAGACAGGATCAAACAGCTTTTTTACACAATGCAGAGGATTACCACTTAGGTTTCACAGTGAGTATAACAAGAATGCTTTACTGCAAATACAGATTGATTTTACTGTTGTGGGTTTGGTGACACTTTAATGAAGCTTGGCAAATGCCCTGTGTGTGTGTTTTGGTTTTCAATTTGTTTTTAGGGACCCAGTAGAACCCCAGCTCAGTAGTACCCCCACTCAGCAGAGAGTGGGGAAAGGCTCCAATAAACATGTCACGTTTACCAGCCCCTTCTATTCCTGAACGAACACAATGAGTAATCAGTACTGATCACTCACTGTGTTCATTTATAACAGAAGCAGAGTAAACTATGTTTAATTGGGGGGGGGGGGCTGTCAGGTTGGATGTATGGGGCCCTGTGGTTTCTAACAGCAGCCCTGCCCCCAGCTCTGCTGATCCCCTACTCAGTAGTAATCCCCAGCTCTGCTAATCCTCTGGTTTGCTGATCCTCCTCTCTCTCTAGTCCCTGCTCACCTCCTGCTATATTGCTCCCACGCTGCGCACTACGTGTGACATTGTTAGTTTCTCCTTCCCTGGTCCCCCAGCTCTGCTGATCATCTGCCTCTCAGTCCTCTCTCTCTGGTCCCCGCTCACCTTCAATGATAGCGTCTAAATGTTGCACACTACATGTGCCGTCTGCTACTTGCTCTGCTCAAGTCCGGACCCTGCTCACCTTCCTGCTTCTGCTCCATGCTGTGCACCAGATGCGACGTCTGCACCAGACACTCCCAGAATGTATACACATGATCTGGAAGCGATTGCTGATGATGTCTTTCTCGTTCGCTTGTTGGTTTCCCAGTGCATACTGGGATATCTCATACCTGCAATACCTCCAAAACAAAGTGAAGCTAATGCTGAATAAAAGCCTCTCAAAAGCTGCAGGTGCTGTAAGCGAGCATTGTTATAGCCTTCTATGGAGAATTTGGAGATGCTTTAAAGCACCAAGAAAGCGACATGGGGTATAATTTTTAAAGCAAACATAACGTGTACACAGGACTGTAAGCTTATCATTTTATTTAATGACAGGGGCTTTGATTGGCATTCAGAGTCCTTTAAAAAGCATGTCCAATGCTATATTTTGAAGCACGTGTAATGGAGCCCTTACAATTACTAGTGTGCTTTATGTCAGCTCTCAAATTGTTCAGACATGAAACGGCTGGTGCCAAGCTGATCACATGTGCAGCAACATGGCAACTGCAGATCAGGCTAAGGTGACAGCTTCCTTAGCTGTAAAGAAAAGGAGGATTTAGTTCCACTTTAAAGCAGTTTTAAACCAAAAACCAAAAATGTATTATGATGCAGCTTACCATTTATTAGATGTGGTGGATGCATCAGTTTTCTTTTCTTTGTCGTTTTCCTCTGTTTTCACCTGGTGATCTGGCCAGTAAAACTCCTACTGTATTAGTGAGACACAACTCTGGAGGAATGAGCAGCAGAGGCACAGCAGCAAGCAGCATTCTCAGTGTAGGGGAGAGGGCAGTGTTAAATGTATTAGGGGATTTAGAACCACTAACAAATTGAAGTTAAATTCCAGCTCATACTTTATAATCAGTTATTCCAAACTGTTTTTTTTTTCCTTTTGGGATAAAGGCTCTGCATGAACAAATATAAGCTACCGTATATACTCGAGTATAAGCCGACCCGAGTATAAGCCGAGGTACCTAATTTTACCACAAAAAAATGGGAAAACTTATTGACTCGAGTAAAAGCCGAGGGTAAGAATGCAGCAGCTACTGTAAGTGGAAGAGGGTCAACAATGCCCATTTGCACGCCTCACTGTGCCCATTGCAACCTCACTAAGCCAATTGTCACTGTGCCCAACCTCACTCTGCCCATTGCCACCTTACTGTGTCCATCCTCACTGTGCCCATCCTCACTGTACCGTTGTCAGTGTACCTGAAATTGAGAGGCTGTGAGCGTCCATTCATTGTTTAAAACTCGCGGTCTCTTCCTGGTCCCTTCCGTGATAGGCGTTTCTAAGCAGACACAGTTCCGCCTATCACAAACGTTCTCTCATTCTCAGTTTCCCAGCAGACTTTGTGTTCAGTGTTCCGCCAATCACGGGCGTCCTCTTGTCCGAGGATGAAAAGGCGCCCGTGATTGGCGGAACACTGAACACAATGTCTGCTGGGATGGGTGAGGATGAGAGAACGTTCGTGATAGGCGATTCTCAGCAGACACAGTTCTGCCTATCACGGAAGGGACCAGGAGCAGACCGCGAGATTTAAACGATGGACGCCCGCAGCCTCTCAATATTTTCAGGTACACTGACTCGAGTATAAGCCGAGGGGGACACTTTCAGCCCAAAAGAAAGGGCTGAAAATCTCGGCTTATACTCGAGTATATACGGTAATTGTTTTAATCACCCCTGCCAGTGTTAAAGTGATATTAAAGGTTTTTTTTTTTTTTGAAATAGCGAACATGTTATACTTACCTGCTCTGTGCAGTAGTTTTGCACAAAGCAGCCCTGATCCTCCTCCTCTCAGGTCCCCCTCCCGGCGCTCCTGGCTCCTCCCTCTTGACCAGTGCCCTTGATAGCAAGCCGCTCCAGAGCCCCACTCTGCCGCTCTATCTAGCTCCATCCCTCCCCCGCTCTTTCCTCATTGGCTCACTGGATGTGATTGGCAGCAGTGGAAGCCAATTGCTCCTGCTGGAGTGTCACAGCCAATGAGGAAAGAGAGACCTGGGACGGCAGAGGCTCCCGTGCACATCGCTGGATTGAGAGGGGGCTCAGGTGAGTATTAGGGGGGCTGTGGGGGAGCAGCACACAGAAGGTTTTTTACCTTCATGCATAATGCATGAAGGTCAAAAATCTTCAGCTTTTACAACCACTTTAAAGCAGTAGTAAATCACCAAAGATTTTTTTTTTTTTTTAACCTGCAAGGTAAAGCCATAATGTGCAAGAATGCATCGCATACTAGCACATTAGGTGAAACTTACCTTAGAAGCCCTTCCAGCGGCGAGCTGTCACCGCTGACACGGCTTCCATCTTCACCCGTCTTTCTTCTGGGTTCGTGGACTCCGGCTGTGTGACTGTCTGGAGCCGCAATAACGTCACTTCCGGGCATGCGTGCACAGAACTGATGTTGTGAATGATGTCACCGGCTGCATATACAGTAAATATCTCCTAAACGGTGCACGTTTAGGAGATATTTACAGTACCTATAGGTAAGCCTTATTATAGGCTTACCCATAGGTAAAAGTCATGTTGGGAGTTTACTCCCACTCTAAGTGGTTTGTCTCATCATGTTAACTGATACATTCTGCTGGAGCGCTTGTGCTTTTTGAAAAAACAACAGACTTTCTGGCTGGTTCACCAGCTGAAAATAGAAGAAAGCCTAAAAAAGGAAACTAATACAACCATCACATCTAAGAATTGGTAAGCTGCAATATAATAATTGCTTGTTTTGGCTTTATTACTGCTTCAAGGGTTAGTTATTAGGTACTGTACCTGATTTCAGATAAAATGTTTGACTACATAGGTGGGAAATTTTACAACATGGAGATAATCTATGAAAGTTGGAGTTAAGAAAAATGAATGCGTAACAAGTAGCAGCAAATCAAATCTCTTCTTTCAGTATATTTAGTCCAAACCTGGGTATCTATGAACTGCTATTGACAAACATCCTATTTTGGTTTAATTTATCTTATATACATTTGTCTTCATATGGACCAGCACATAAAGCACAGTGGCTTAGTGGTTAGTTCTTCTGCCTTGCAACAATGGACTCCTCGGTTCAATTACTGGCCAGGATGCTACCTGCATGGAGTTTTCATCTTCTCTCCATGCTTATGTGGGTTTCCTCCCACACTCCAAAGACATGCAGGTTCCTTTTTAAATTTGACCCTTCTATTATAATTTGTCGAATGTACCCAAGATGGCTGCCTCCACAGCAGATTAAGCACTTTGAGTCCCTAGAGAGAAAATCAGTAAAAAATGTAATTTGTAAATTAAAATATTTCTTGTATTGTAAAATTGGAGGTACTTAAAGTAATATTAAACTCTCAGTTTAAGAACTTTCCGCAGCTAATACTGTACAATAACTTACTGAGTATTTAGCTTATTTATCTTTTAAATATGTTCCACTTTAATCTGTTGCCATGATCACTGTCTTATGTTCCCTTTATCAGGGTGGATCCTTTCTCTTGCAGTGTTCTATTGAACCCTTGCATGCTGGGACTCTTAACTTTGTCTCCTCACATTGTGTGCATTAATAGAAACACACAGCCCTGTAGCATAGGATGGCAAGGCACTCCCCTGCTCCTTCCTTCTCCCCCCCTTTCCTTCTTCAAGCTAACAGACTGATTGAAGACTGCACTGTCCACTGTTAACTCTTACCTTTGAAGAGTGGAAGTTCAGGGAAGCAACATTAAAGTGGAGATCCAGTCATTTTTTTGTTTATTAAAAGTCAGCAGCTACAAAAAGTGTAGCTGCTGACTTTTAATAAACACACACTTACCTGTCCGACAGGCCAGCGGTGCACTCACCCCAGCAGTTTTCTTCCACTCTCCTCCCTCTGTGGCTCCGGCATCTCTTCTATGAGCACCCAGCTGTGACAGCTTGCGGCTTCACAGCTGGGTGCCCACTGCATGTGCGCGATCGGCGCTGCGCTCTGTGATTGGTCCCGAAGTCTTCTAAGACCTGTCCTGTGTCCCAGAAGACTTCGGGAGGGAGAGGGAAGGAGAAATTCCACTTCCGATCGTCTAAGGCAGGGATCTTCAAACTACAGCCCTCCAGATGTTGAGGAACTACACGTCCCATGAGGCAGGGCTTGAGAAATTTGCTTGGAATCTAGGAGCCAGCTACAAAAGTTAGGAGCCAGGAACGCCCCCCGTCCTGCCGAGCTCGCGCGCAGAAGCGAACTCATACGTGAAAGCGGTGTTCAAACCACACGTGAGGTATTGCCATGATTGGTAGAGCGAGAGCAATAATTCTAGCCCTAGACCTCCTCTGTAACTCAAAACATGCAACCTGTAGAATTTTTTAAACGTCGCCTATGGAGATTTTAAAGGGTAAAAGTTTGTCGCCATTCCACGACGCAATTTTGAAGCGTGACATGTTGGGTATCAGTTTACTTGGCGTAACATTATCTTTCATAATAAAAAAAAAAATTGGGCTAACTTTACTGTTGTCTTATTTTTTAATAAAAAAAAGTGTATTTTTTCCCAAAAAAGTGCGCTTGTAAGACCGCTGCGCAAATACAGTGTGACAGAAAGTATTGCAATGATCGCCATTTTATTCTCTAGGGTGTTAGAATAAAAAATATATATAATGTTTGGGGGTTCTAATTAGAGGGAAGGAGATGGCAGTGAAAACAGACAGGGGAAGCTCCATTAGCATTGCTGGTTGTCGTGTCATACCAACGGCCACCACAAGATGGCGCCAGCTCACTGAAGGAAGCATAGGCCTGCAGAAGGCCGCAAAGCCGCCGCCTCAATTACTGGCCGGTGCGGCCCGACGCGATCGCGCGGCGGGGGGGGGGGGGGGGCTCACGGAGACACAGGTTACCCCAGCTGTGCAGTCCCAGGCGCCAGGTCGCTAATTCTAGTCGCAATGGCGACCTGGCGCCCGGGGTTTGTCGAACCCTGCCATGAGGCATTGTAAAACTCTGACATTCACAGATATGACTAGGCATGATGGGAATTGTAGTTCCTGAACAACTGGAGGGCCATAGTTTGGAGACCCCTGGTCTAAGGGGACCGCAACGGAAGTGGCGGGCAGGTTCCTTTCAAACTCGCGTACCCGCTCCCCCCCTCCCCAAAAGCTCCTTTTCACCATCAGGAGCTAGGGAGGAGGCATTAAAGCAGAAGTTACACTCTTGGGTGGAACTCCACTTTAGGCCCCTTTCACACTTATACGACTTCAAAGTTGTGCGATTTTGCCGCAATTTGTGGCCGCGATTTTGACAAGACAGTCATGCGACTGTGGATCCGATTTTGCCCCACGACTTGAAGTACGACTTTAATGAGCAGGGACTAGACTTTAAACCCCCACTAATTAGGGGGAACTCCACACCAATATTTTTTGAAAAAAAAAGAAAAACGGCATAGGTTCATTGGCATACCCTGGTAAGGGTTTTAAGAGGAACCCCTGCCGAAAAATGGCGCGGGGTCCACCCCCGAAATCCATACCAGACCCTTATCCAAGCACCAGCCCGGCCGGTCAGGAAAGGGGGTGGGGACGAGCGAGCGCCCCCCCCTCCTGAGCCATACCAGGCCGCATGCACTCAACATGGGTAGGTGGGTGCTTTGGGGCAGGGGGGGGGCCTGCGCCCCCCCCCCCACGCCAAAGCACCTTCCCCCCATGTTGCTGAGGACAAGGGCCCCTTCCCGACAACCCTGGCCATTGGTTGTCGGGGTCTGCGGTCGGGGGGGCTTATCGGAATCTAATTTAATAAAGGGGGCCCCCAGATCCCGGCCACCCACCCTATGTGAATGAGTATGGGGTACATCGTACACCTACCCATTCACCTCATTAACATGGGGGCATGTTGAGGGCATGCGGCCTGGTACGGCTCAGGAGGGGGGCGCTCGCTCGTCCCCACCCCCTTTCCTGACTGGCCGGGCTGGTGCTCGGATAAGGGTCTGGTATGGATTTTGGGGGGACCCCACATCGTTTTTCCAGCGTGGGGGTTACCCTTAAAATCCATACCAGACCTATGGGCCCGGTATGCTTATGAAGGGGGAACCCATGCCGTTTTTGTTTTTTTCCAAAAAATTGGCGTGGAGTTCCCCTTCATGCACAAGTCGTGTACAAGTCGCATGCCAAAGTCGGATCTGTTAATACGGAATCCGACTTTGATCCGAAAAAAAGTAGTGCAAGAACTACTTTGAAGTCGGCACGACTTAAAGTCGTACCAATATGAATGGTAGTCATTCAAAATCATGGAGAATGACTTGTCATACGATTTTGCCGTCCAAAATCGTGGTACAAGTCGTATAAGTGTGAAAGGGGCTTAAGGAAGAAGGAATCAGCAGCACCGAAAGTTGTAAACTGCCAGTGCTGGTGTGAGAAATGAAACACATAGTTTACCGGGAAAGTTTATTTGATTGTGCTCAATGTGATAAGTTAAAAAACAATATGGGTTTATTACTATTAAAGGAAACCTGCACTGAGAAAAATATACCTGCTGCCATTTCTGACTCCTGATATTGGTAGTTCTCTGCTTTCATGCTTATCTAGGTCTTCAAAACTCTAAAAAACGAATTAGGACTGAGTATGCAGATTAGGAGTTCTAAATTACACCTACTGCATGTCTCAAAGATTGGAAGCCACAGGCAGCTAAGCACCTATGGTGACCTATGCATTTTCTCTTACAGGTTTACATTAAAGTACGGGCTTTCATTAAAGGATAAGTTCACCTTCTGGAGCATGTGACACGTTACACCCATATTTAGTATGTAATATGTCACATGGTTCAGTACATGTCCTCCTCCACCATGACAGTGGGCGGGGGATTCTCTCCCTGCACCCATTGTCACACTTTGTAAACAGCGCAGCACCCACACAGCTGTGTCATTCATTCACAGAAATATATGAGAGAGAATTACATGACCTGTCTGCCATCGTGACAGAAAGCTTGTAATTCTGAATAAACTGTGAAGCGCGCCGATGAGCACACTCGTAGTTCATTCCTAAGCCCTGCAACTTTTAACTTGACAATTTATACATAGGTACAGGCCGAAAGCTGTACGGCTTGTCTACAGGAGCCTGACATTGCAGCTGTGAAAGCATTACTTTGCAGACTCCTGTAGGAAAAAACAATAAATTCAGCTTTTTTTTACCTGCAAAAAATATGTGCCTATACTATTTTTTCCCAAAGGGTGAACTTAGCCTTTAAGATCCAATGCATTTGGTGACGCAGAGAGAGATATACAGTAAACAGTTCTGACACAAACCAATGCTTGTGTATACACTTTAGGCAATGTTATGGTTGCTTTTCAAATTTTATTTGAAAGCACATTTGTTTTCTGTTAATAAATATATTTAATGCAATGATTCAGTAAATAAAGAGAAGGAGGTGTAGTATTCATATAATGAAATCAAATTTAATCTCTGCTTATAGCAGTGTAATGTAGTTAAACGTATTGAAGCTAAATTTGAGTTGTTATTGGTTAGTGTGCAGCAGTGTTTTTGCAATGGGGGTTGATTTACTAAAACTGGAGAGTGCAAAATCTGGTGAAGCTGTACAAGTTAGCCAATCAGCTTTTAACTTCAGCTTGTTAAATTAAGCTTTGACAATAAAAACTGAAAGCTGATTGGTTTCTATGCAGAGCTACACCAGATTTTGCACTCATCAGTTTTAGTAAATCAACCCCAATGTGTTATTTAATAAGCCCAGTACTGGCAATATGTTGAATAAAAGTACAGTATATTTATTTATAAATGTTTACAACTGCCTTTTAGGTAGCCAAGGATGTATCGGTTAGACTACACCATGAGCTGGAAAACGTGGAAGAAAAGCGGACTAAAACAGAGGAAGAGAATGAAAAGCTACGTCAGCAGCTCATTGAAGTTGATATAAATAAGCAAGCTCTGCAGAATGAACTTGAAAAGCTCAAGGAGGTGAGTGCATCCTCTAATACACAGTACTAAAGTAGGTCTTTGGAGATGCAGTACTTTCATCAGCTTACCATATCATCTCATATTATATCTCATATTCTATTATATCATATTATCCATGGTCCTGAATAATCAAAATTAAATCACGGATCTGGATTAAAGAATGGATCCGTCTGCACAGATATAAGAAATTGCTTAACTACCTGAGAAGATTTCTTTGTATTCCAAAAAAAAAGCATATTGTATTGTTTTAATGTGTTAAAAGAAGGCAGTATTAGCATTATTCATTTTCTTCTTTGGTGCCATTCAACATCCCTTTCTAAAATGTCAAATCAAATGGACTCATATTATAATCTTTAAACTTGATATAAAGGGCATGTTAGGTTAAAATCTCTACATTTTTAAACCAGCTGGGATTCCTGAATATGTAAGGAAATTTTAAAGGTTGAACATAAAGACCATGTGCTTTTCAGCCTATGAAACTATGCAATAAATATTTAATTTCTTAAGGCGTGAGTGGTAACCTCTGTGTTGCCCACATCAATATTTAAACCACTTAACTTGTTTTTGTTTAAAAATGAAAAGGATGTTTTTCTCTCTGCTTCTCATCCCACCCCCACTACTTCTGCCACACCCGCCTTTCTTACTCTTTCCTTACCTGTAGGGTTGTCCTGATACCGATACTAGTATCGGGACCGATACCGAGCATTTGTGCAAGTACTTGTACTCACACAAATGCTCCCGATGCCTGACCCGATACTTGGTCGGCGGGCAGGCTCAGTGGACGGAGAGGGTGGGCGGTGTCAGTAGGCGGAGAGGGCGGGCGGTGTCAGTAGGCGGAGAGGGCGGGCGGTGTCAGTAGACAGAGAGGGCGGGCGGTGTCAGTAGAGAGAGGGCGGGCGGTGTCAGTAGACAGAGAGGGCGGGGGCGTCAGTAGGCGGAGTGGGCGGGCGGCCTCAGTGGGCGAAGCGGGCAAAGTCAGCGGGCCAGAGAGTCCACACCTGCAGTAGAGAAATAGCTAGGTAAGCTGTCAGGGTGCAGCCGCATCAGGATCGGTGACCGGACTGTCACATTCGGTCACCGTCAGCTTGGACATCCCAACGCCCATCTTGGCACACTCTGCACTTGGCCACAGTAAGCCAGCAGCTGACATCTTGTTACACCCAGCCCATATAGTTCGGACTGGGTGTAACAAGATGTCTGCTGATACTTACTGATGCCAAGTGCAGGGTATATCATTTAGTCATGTCATTTATTGCTGCATTTCAGTGCCAGCCACCTGTCAGTGCCCATAAGTGCCGCCTATCAGTGGCAGCCACCTGTCAGTGCCCATAAGTGCCACCTATCGGTGCCAGCCACCTGTCAGTGCCATCAGTGCACATAAGTGCCGCCTTTCAGTTCCATCAGTGCCCATAAGTGCTGCCTATCAGTGCCAGCCACCTGGCAGTGCCATCTAACAGTGCCAGCCGTCAGTGCCAGCCACCTGTCAGTGCCATCAGTGCACATAAGTGCCCCCTGTCGGTGCCCATAAGTGCCACCTGTCAGTGCCATCTAACAGTGCCAGCCACCTATCAGTGCCCATAAGTGCCGCCTGTCAGTGCCCATAAGTGCTGCCTATCAGTGCCAGCCACCTGTCAGTGCCATCTAACAGTGCCAGCCATCAGTGCCAGCCACCTGTCAGTGCCATTAGTGCCCATAAGTGCCGTCTATCAGTGCCAACCACCTGTCAGTGCCCATAAGTGCCATCTATCAGTGCCCATCAGTCAAACTGTCACATGGCATTAAAAAATAAGTATCGGTAATCGGTATCGGCGAGTACATGAAAAAAAGTATCGGTACTTTTACTCGGTCCTAAAAAAGTGGTATCGGGACAACCCTACTTACCTGTCTTCTTTTGCATCATTTTGTTATATTGATATTATCTTAAAGCGTATTTAAAGTTCTGCTGTCACAAACTACGCGCATACAGGCTCTTTATTGCAGAAGAGACATGCAATGTCTCTTCTGCAATAAAATAAATAAACCCGCCCACTCGCAGTCTTTTATAGAATATACACTGAGCTGTAAATGGGCAATTTAGCTCACATCCCTGGCATGGTCTCCGTGTGTCGGAATGACTGAATCCTGTGCATGCGCAGGAGTGACCTCATCCCATGCTGTCCAATAAAAACGGCCAAAGATTGGTACCCAGAAGAAGATTCTGGTGCTGACCATTGAAGGAAAGGTAAGTTTAGCTCCTCTTTAATTCATAATTTCCCTTGTGTTATTGTCTTCATTATTGTCTTCATGCACATCAGTGTTGAAGAACATTGGTACATTGGTTAGTAGATAATTAGACACACTTAAAGCTGAACTCAGAGCATCATTATTTTTCACCATATGTGTACATGTACTATTATCTGTACTCTGCAGTCTTTTGCCAACTTAAAAAAAAAATCACCTGATGTTTTTGTGGGTTACTACAGTCTTGCACTGTAATTCTGCCCCAATAGTTGACACAAGTGCTGCAGCTATTATAGACACAAGCACTGGTATTGTGTTGATTCGGGATCTGCCATTTTTTTTTTGTTTGTTTAAACCGCCGGGTGCACGAAAAAAATTGCGTGTGTGTACCTAATTTTACAGACAGGAATAAAAACTTGCAGACTTTTGAAACACTTCACTATATTGAAAACATTGTGCTTTGTTGTGAACTAAGGCCTCGTACACACGACCGATTTTCTCGGCAAGAACCAGCAAGAAACTTGCTGGCAGAGAGGTCTTGCCGAGTAAATCGGTCGTGTGTACGCTGCTATCGGGTTTCTCGTCGAGAAAACCGACAAGAAACCTCGACGAGAAAATAGAGAACCTGCTCTCTATTTTCTCGTCGAGATTCTCCTCGGCATGTTTCTCGACGAGAAAAGTGAGTGTGTGTACACTTACCTGTCCTCCCGGAAGCCCGCGCATGTTCGAAATGAATTTGACGCATGCGCGGTAGCTTCCTAGGCATACGTAGGGTATACCAAGATGGCGGCGACGGCATCGATTGTGACGAGCGCATGCTCGACGTAGTCAATGACGTCACCGCGTACACTCCTTTCAAAGAACCGTGGGTTCTTTGAAACAAGCGTGTGTACACTCGACCGGGACAAGTTTCTTGTCCAAGAATCTCGTCGAAAAAAACGACATGTTTTTTTCAACGAGAATCTCGGCCGTGTGTACGAGGCCTGACTGTTTTATCCCAGCAGCAATTCAGTACCTGTGTAACCTATTTTAATAAATGAGGCAGAATATGTCAAGATCATTAATGTTGATAAGTTTAATGTTTATGCCACTATAGCATATGGCAGCATTGTAAACCTTAGATGTGTCTTGCCAGCAACAGTATAATTATATTGTATTGACTGGGATCAGTTTTGGCAGCCTTCCACACTGGCCCTCCTATTACAAGTGTCCTGTGTCCACAAACTGCAGACTAATGGGCAGGGTCTGCTTTCAGCTGGCTCCTAGAGAATAATAGCTAGCCCAAAGCAGATCATGCAGGCAGCTCATTGCAAAGGTACTGTTCTTGGATGGACAAAGCACTGTTTGTAAGGTAGCCCACAGCTAGCTGATGCCGTTTTAGGGTTTTTGCTTCCTTGGATAGTCATTTTACCAGTATTTATGGGCTAAGGCTGGGTTTACACTGTTGAGAATTGGATGAGGGTTTCTCCGCATCCAATTCGCATGTCAGGAGATTGTGACAGGCTCTCAATGGAGGCGGCTCACACATCTCCGGGGCGGCTGCGGAGCGAAATCGGACCTGAATCAGTGATCAGGGACGCACCGGACCCCTGCCAGCAGTGTGAACCCAGCCTAATGCGGCGTACACACGATCATTTTTCATGCCGTTAAAAATGCCATTTTTAAAAATGGCCATTAAAACCGACCGTGTGTATGCTCCAGAGCATTTTTAACGGCGTGAAAAACGGGCATTAAAAATTTCGAACATGCTCTATTTTTTCGCGTCGTTTTTCATGTCGTTTTTTTTTAACGACGTGAAAAACGATAGTGTGTATGCTTTTACGAGGGGAAAAAAAACGCGCATGCTCAGAATCAAGTATGAGACGGGAGCGCTCGTTCTGGTAAAACTAGCGTTCGTAATGGAGATAGCACATTCGTCACGCTGTAACGGACAAAAAAAGCACGAGGCTGAAAAGCGCGAATCGCCGCTCAACAAAGTTTACTAACATGAAGGGTGGCGCCATTCGAATGGAACTTCCCCTTTATAGTGCCGTCGTACGTGTTGTAGGTCACTGCGCTTTGCTCGAGCGTTTTTTTTTAATGATCGTGTGGATGCAAGACAGGCTTGAGAGGAAACATGAAAAAAAACGACGAGAAAAACGTCGGTTAAAAAAATGGCATGAAAAACGATCGTGTGTACGCCGCATTAGTCTTTTTTTAACAACTAATGTTGATGAAGGCACAAGTTAGCAATGCAAATAAACCTAATGCTTGTATAAATGTATGTGTACATCTTAGCCAAGACACTTCTGCCTTAGAGGTAAATAAGGCCATATATATTGTATGCTCCTCTTCCTGTAGTGCTATGCCTATATTTTTCCTGCCTGAGTCAAATATTAGTAATGATTGCAATTTGTCATATAGCAGGTGGAAAACTCTTATTGGCATTCAATATTTGGTCAGCATTTACTTAGGCATGAAGTAAGGTAACAGTTGTCAAGAGACCAGAAGCAGTAGAAGTTGACTATTGTTAGTGCCAACATGACCTGGACTTTGGGTTAGGGAACAGAGTACCTTGACTTCAGGTTGCATCTTATAATTTTAAAGCCGGGTTAACACGGATTGAAATTTGTCCAGTTAAGGAGGAACCATCCAAATTTCAATCTGTGTGTGGCCTTCCCTGTTAAACAGAAGCCGATCGTTAGATCAGGTTTGTGTCAAATTGTCTTGCTAAAAATGTTTTTTCGATGAGCGGTCTGCAGGCAATGGTTGCAACCGCTGCTCAGTATTTCCTGACAGTGGAGGAGTCCCCACTGTCAGAATGCAATAGCACAGTGGGGAGGACTCCTGCATCCACCTCGTTTGTGTGGATGCAGGAATCCGTTTGTTTTTTTCATTCAATCCACCTGTTGAATAAAAAAAAACAATGGTGTAAAAATAGATCTGACAGGGATCCAAACATCAGGTAGCTAAATTAGATTTGGGTTGGCCTGTGTAATACTGACTATTAATATGAAAAAGTTTTAATTCAATCCAGCCTAAATTTGCTGGATCAGGAATTGATCTCCAGTCTATGGGCACTCAGGGATTGATTTACTGAAGGTAAATAGGCTGTTCAATTTGCAAGGAATGTTTCACTGTGAAAGAGAATTTTTCCAGAGCTTTGTCCAGCTATAGAAGGCGCAAACTTCTTTCCTGCAACCACAGACTAAATTCCCCCACCAACACAGACAGGTGTTGACAGGGGAATCCCTCCTGCTGAGCCATTGTGTTCTCCTGGCGGGGGGAAGAAGACAGCAATTATTGCTAGTGGCTATAACAGCCACTTACAATAATCGCATGTAAAATCCGGCAGGCTGATTGTACCCAAGTTGATTGATCGATCAACTTGGGTACATTCAGTTTGCCCATACATGGTTTGAATTTCAGCTGGTTCCTGCTGAACCGGCCGAGATTTGAGCCGTCTATGGCTGTCTTTAGGGAATGTGGTGCAATTTCACTTTGCAAAGTATACCAAATCACTTGGGTATACCCGATCACAAAGAAAATTTTAAAACAGCATTATTTGCTTGCTCGTGATTGGATGATGGAAGTCACCAGAGCTTCACCTCATTCACCAAGCTCTGGGGAAAATTCCCTTGTAGAATGGACAGTCTATTGTTTTAGTAAATAAAAGCGCTAAAAGAACTTAGTGATACAATAGTGTGTCTGTAAGCACCTCCTCCTCCATGAAAATGAACACCATGTTTAAAGCTACGCTTAAAGATATCTTAAGATTAGGTCATATATGCCTATTTGCCTATTTTTTGCAGGTTATGGCAGGCTTTACACAAAAGAATGTAGACAACCAATTCTAATATATAACAATGTTTGTTAATTTCTGTTTTATTTTCATTATGCTTTCAGTTATCTTTGAAGAGAAGAGGAAGCAAAGATGCACAAAAATCAGAAAAGAAGACTCTACCAACTCCAACAGAGGTATCTTTAATATTATTTATATTCTTTCTTGTTTTACTGTTGAACACCTGCAAAGAGAGGAACATTTGCTAGGTTAACCTTATTGCTATCTTTGCAGTTAGTTTGCAGGCAATTGGATTACTGCATCATTGGTGGGCATAGCAGTAATTTTGCACTAAGATAACAAACACTTTCTAGCGTGCCAAAAGTTTTTGACTCCTGGTTGTATACATCATAAGCACCCAGTCTTATCTGCCACCTATGGTGCAGTAACCTTCTGCCTGTGCATTAAATATTGTCATATAAATATCTGGTAAACAAAAATAATCATTAAAGTCCCCTGATGATCCAATCTCACTGAAATGTCATGCCTCCTTCTCAGAGCTCTTCTATTAGTCCTGGGATACCCTGAGTGATGTATTTGATCACATAAACCGGACTCCAGGAGTGGATTTCTTGCTGGGTGAGCTATAAATGCCTTTACAGTGAATGTCTATGGCACCCCAGCATTCTGTGTTCCACATTACAGTATCACGCAGATTCTGGGAACAGCAGGGATGGTACATATGCACAGTACTAGTAACAGGAGAATGATATTCAAGAAGTAGGACTCCATAGTTTTTAATAAGAAAAAAGACAACATTAATAAGTGCAAAAAATGTACAAAGTACTTGGATGAAACCCAGTTTTGAAGGTAAAATTCCACTTTCTTTCAAATATTTTTTATTAAAGATTAGAAAATTACAAATATGGTCAGACAATATAGTTTTAGAGGAGTCAAGTCCCCAATAATAGTAATACACAGAGAAATATAAACAGTACCAACTAACATAATGTTGATCCACAATTTCCACATAACAAAAGTTGCACTCAAATAATCATACAGAGCGGCTCGGGGATGCTACCAGATATACGTGAATAGACTGATAATAACAGGTGATGTGACAGTGGGTTAAAGCAACAAATGGAATACAATACAACAGAATGAGACAACATTTAGAGAAAATACAAACAAAGATAACTAGCACCAGTATTTTGTTCACTATAAGGAATAAACAGACCATAAGAACCACTATGTAAGTATTATCATAAATTAAATAGCTTGTTAAGTGAATCCCAATGAGCCCATTTAGAATAGAAGAGTTTGAGACCATGACTATTGATTGTTAAGAATTTAAGAATTGTTCATATAAGTAGTGGGCTGCGTGCTCGGATAAGGGTCTGGCGTGGATTTTGGGAGGACCCCCACGCCGTTTTTTTCCCCCTTAAAATTCATACCAGACCGAAGGGCCTGGTGTGCTCTTGGAGGGGGAACCCATGCCGTTTTTTTTTTTTTAAATGTAGCGTGGAGTTCCCCTTCAATATCATCAGAGCACAAGTCGCATACCAAAGTCGGATCAGGGAAGACGGCGATCTGACTTTGATCCGACTTCAGTGATATTCAATGGGCTGAAGTAGGATCAAAGGTCGGACCAAAATAGTGCAGGGATCGGACCGACATGTGTCAGACCAGTTAAGATGGTTCCCATAGGAAAACATTGATTTTCACACGTCATGTGACATGAGCTCTCAATGTCGGAGTGTTTGTCGTACCAGTGTGAACCCAGCCTTAATACCACTTTCATATTAACTCAATCAGCTACACAGTTGTGACTTGGAGCATGCTCAGGAATGAGGGGGTGCTCTCTGCCTCTGTATGATAGTACTGGATGCTTGAGTGGCCAGTCAACAATTGCCAGCGATGTCATGTGGGAAGAAGAGAGTGAGTTATATATACCCTTACATCAGAATCAGAATATTTTATTAATCCCAAAGGGAAATTATTGAATTATTATACACAGAGGTACTGGGTGTTTTTCTTTACTTCCATTGGCTAATTGAAGCAGTAGGGGAGTGAAAGGAAGTTAAAGCGTTTGTTAACCCAAAAAAAAAGAAAAAAATGAACCCTGTTCCCTTAAACATGAATAACAGCACAGTGCTTGTGCTGTGTATTTTGGCCCCCTGTTTCACCTGAAATACCTGGCTGATCCTGCCAGTTTCTACCCCCCCCCTCTGTACACTGACCACGATATATCAGGGCTGCTGAGCCCTGACACCGTGGTCAGTGTACGTCCCTCCATCACACGCTGCTATGTGCAGCTCTCCCTATGTCTCCTCTGTCCTCCTCCCCCCTCCCCTACCTGCCTGTCAGCTCTCACTATCACCGCTCTGCTCCTCTCCCTGCTGCTTCAAAACTAACTGATCATTATATTATCCCCTTTGTCACATAAAAAGCTGTGTCCTAATGCCTGTGCTTTATAAAATAAAAGCTGATTTCTACCTGTTTTAACAGTGTCTTCCAGCAATGACATGACTCCAGGCTCTCTCTTTCTCTCCTCCCTGGCTGACATCAGCAGGGGAATCTCGGCCCTGCCCGCTGGAACTATCACACGGGGAGAGCTGAGAGCCTGGAGTCATGTGATCACTGGAAGACACTGTTAAAACAGGTAGAAATCGGCTTTTATTTGAATAAAGCACAGGCACTAGGACACAGCTTTTTATATGACGGGATGATATAATGATCAGTTAGTGACCTAACAAACACTGTAAGTTTGTGCTGCTGCTGGGATCACCGCTAAAGTGAACCTGTTGCTTTGCCTTCCATGATTAAAGCTTAGGTTTGCTTTATGTTAATAAAAAAATGCAAACACTATTGAAACAAGCTTAACCGCTTGCGGACCAGCCGCCGCAGTTATACTTGGCGCCGCTGGGCGAACCGTCGTAGCTGTACGTCGGTCGCTTTAAGCGGGCTAGCAGGCTCACGCGCGCACGCTGCATTGTGGGAGTGCCGATGCTCGTGACCGGCGGTCGCGATGACCGCTGAACTCGAGCGATCTCCGGGCACGAGAGGCAGAACAGGGACCTGTGTGTGTAAACACATACATCCCTGTTCTGGGAGCTGAGGAAATGCAGATTGTGAGTTCCTAAAAGCTAGGAACCACGATCTGTAATTTCCTATAGTCAGTCCCATCCCCCTTCAGTTAGAACACACACATAGGAAACACAATTAACCCCATTGATCGCCGGTGTTAACCCCTTCCCTGCCATTGACATTTTTACAGTAATCAGTGCATTTTTATAGCACTGATCGTTGTATAAGTGCCAATGATCCCAAAAAGTGTCCGATGTGTCCGCCATAATATCACAGTCCCGTTAAAAATTGCAGATCGCCGCCATTACTAGTAAAAAAAATAATAATAATAAAAATGCTATAAATCTATCCCGTATTTTGTAGACGCTATAACTTTTGCGCAAACCAATCAATATACGCTTATTGCGATTTTTATTACCAAAAATATGTAGAAGAATACACATTGGCCTAAACTGTGAAAAAAATAGGATTTTTATAACAGCTTACCTGTAAAATCCTTTTCTTGGAGTACATCACAGGACACAGAGCAGCCATAGTTATACGCTACCTATAGGTGAATGGACACTGGTACACTCAAAAGACAAGAAGTCCCCCTCTATATAACCCCTCCCACACAGGGAGTACCTCAGTTTTTGTAGCAAAGCAATATATATCTCCCAATAAGAGGGGAGGGGCCTCTGTGTCCCATGATGTACTGTAAGAAAAGGATTTTGCAGGTAAGCTGTTATAAAAATCCTATTTTCTTTATCGTACATTACGGGACACAGAGCAGCCATAGTAATTACTATGTGGGATGTGCAAAAGCAATGCCATCTGAGGGGAGGGAGACACAAATCAAAGCAGACCACCATCAGACATGAGGACCTATACTGCTGCCTGCAGTACACTGCGCCCAAAGCGGCATCCTCTTGCCATCTTACATCCACCTAATAGAATTTAGTGAATGCATGCACTGACGACCAAGTTGCAGCCTTGCAAATCTGAGTCATAGAGGCTTGGTGATGCACTGCTCATGAAGCACTGACTGTCCTGGTAGAGTACGCTTTAACTTGAAAAGGCGGAACCCTTATTTTCAAACCATAAGCCTGAATAATGATCCCTGACTAATCCATTTAGAAATAGTTGATTTCGACGCTGCCTGCCCTTTCTTGGGGCCATCTGGCAGCACAAACAAAACATCAGTTTTCCGTATCTGAGCTGTCGCTTTCACATAGGCCTTATTGCTCTCACTACATCGAGAGAGTGTAACAATTTTTCTTCCGCAGAACGAGGTTCTGGAAAAAAGGAAGGTAGGGCAACATCTTGATTCAGATGAAAACCTGACACTACCTTAGGCAGAAAGGTTGGGCTGAGGACGCAACACCACCTTGTCCTTATGAATAATTAAGTATGGCTCTTTACAAGAAAAAGCTGCCAATTCTAATACCCTTGCGGAGGTTATCGCAACTAAAAACACCAATTTCCTTGTCAAAAGAACCAAGGGAATATTGCGCATCGGCTCAAAGGGCTGTCTTTGTAAAACCGACAAAACTAAAGTCAAATCCCATGGGCACAAGGGTGTCGTAACCGGCGGAGTTATACGTGTTACCCCTTGGAAAAATGCCTCGATCAAAGCATGTGAAGCAAGCGGCCTTTGGAAAAACACTGACAAGGCCGAGATCTGACCCTTGATCGTACTCAAGGCCAGCCTCATTTCTAGCCCCAACTGTAGAAAGGCAAGAATTCTGCTCATGACATACTTCAGAGGATGCCATCTTTTGGCTTCACACCAGGAAACATAGACCCTCCAGACCCTATAATAAATGGTCCTAGAGGCCGGCTTCCTTGCATTAATCAGGGTAGTTACCACTGAACCTGAAAGCCCCTGACTCTTTAGAATGCGGGCTTCAATAGCCAAACCGTTAAATTTAGCGATTGTAAGGCAGGATGCAATACTGGCCCTTGCGACAGCAGGTCTGGACGAGATGGAGGAGTCCATGGATCTCCTACTACCATCCTTACAATCTCTGCATGCCAGGATCTTCTGGGCCATGCTGGGGCTACTAGAATTACCGGCTTCCCTTCCTCTTTGATCCTGCGAAGAAGCCGCGGTAGCAGCTGAACTGGGGGGGAACGCATAAACCAGTGAAAACTGATCTCACTGGGTCACTAACACCCTTGCGCTCCCCCCTGCTGTATTCCCACCTCTCCTTCGGGAAGACATAGTCCTAAGCACACAAAAGCAGAGGTACTAACACAATGCATCTGCTGCCGAGCACTAGTCCAGCAATGAATATTATGCCGCTATAATTGCTCAGCCTGATGCTGAGTAGACGTGCCTTAAGAATGCCTGTATCCAACACCCGTCCCTTCCGCCAGCCACCAGACTCTTTCCAGAGTGAAACACTTTAAAGACTGTAAGCCTTGCACCTGCGCCGTGTATCACGTGCACGCCGGGCGCGCTAAGCCACGCCCCCCGCATCATAGGAATGCCTCCTTTTTTTTTCTTAAAGGGCTAGTTTACGCGATTGGGATGGCTGGGGGGGGGAGAGGCTCCTATTAGGGGGATGCTGAGCGTTCGGAGTCGGGTGATCCCCCACTCCCCTTCTGGTGGCTGAGACAGAGTGGAGCAAGGAGCAACGCCGTCCACAAGAGCGCAGCTGACACTGAGCACAATACTGGGGAAGCATGGTAATATTGAACGCCCAGGTATGTTACACTTTACACCCTCTAGTGTTAAAAACAGGCAAGACATTGTCTACTCACAAAAAAAGAAGTCCATAAGTGAGCCATATAAATTCCTTTGGATCTTCTTAACTTACCATTCCCGCCGCAGGATACTGCTGGAATTCACAGACAGACCCAATCTTCAGACCCATCACGGCGGGCCATGTCATGATGGACCTTCAAGGACTGTGGGTCCCCCTTGTATATGGGATCCACTCCTTTGGACCTGTACAGCACCCTGCCAGAGCAACCTTTGGTTTAGTATATGTGACCAAGGTGCTGGATCCCAGGGTCTAGCCCTTAAAAGAGAAGCATTACAGGCGAAAACCTTGTTCTTCCTCGAGACTTGGGTACCATACATTTTAGCCCCTTTTGGCACTTTGAATGGATCCAACAGCATAGCCCCTTGATCCTGCCAAGGATCTCTCTTAGCACTACATTAACCGTGACAGCACCTTAGACACTGGGAAAAAACTGGAGGTACTCCCTGTGTGGGAGGGGTTATATAGAGGAGGACTTCCTGTATTTTGAGTGTACCAGTGTCCATTCACCTATAGGTGGCGTATAACACACATAGTAATTACTATGGCTGCTCTTTGTCCCGTGATGTACAATAAAGAAATACCCTTTTTTTTATTTTTTTTTAAATGGGGATATTTATTAAAGCAAAAAGTACAAAATATTATTTTTTTTTAAAACTGTCGCTCTCTTTTGGCTTATAGCGCCAAAAAATTAAATTGGGAAAAAAAGGACGTCAATTTTGTTTGGGTGCAGCGTCGCACGACCACGCAATTGTCAGTTAAAGCGACACAGTGCCGACTAGCAAAAAATGGCCCGGTCATTGGGCAGCCAAATCTTCCGGGGCTGAAGTGGTTAAAGGGTAACTCCACTTTCATGGGGGAAAAAATAGCAAATAAAGAAAAAATAATATAGCGCATATGATTGCGATACTAATCATTTTGTAATTGAATGTTATTCAAAATTACCTTTCCTTTTCAATCTGCAGCCAATGTAATTTTCTAAGAATACATTGCAATATGGCTACCTGGAGTTTTCTGTACACATGTATAAACATAATTTCCTGCTTGTGTAATTGGCTCACCAATTTTCCCAGAAGTCTGCCTAAGATACAAGTCAGATTTCAGGCATCCCTTGCAACAAAAATTTCATTTTATGAGAGATACTTTCAGTAGAAACGCGTCTAAAGGGATGCAGGCCCATCAGATTTCCTCATGAGTGCCCTGTAGCTCCACACCTGACAGTTAATTATGAAACCACTCCCGATCTACTCAGAACAGAGGCACAGACAAACACACATGGATTTCTTCAGAATAACAAAAGATAGGAATCTGCTACAAAGATTGTTATAATCCTTGCCATGTACATTGATCACTCAGAGGGGAATGTTTTTTTCTCAACAAAAATGGAGTTATGCTTTAAAGGAGTTGTAAGTTGGAAGGTTTTTTTATCTTAATGCATTCTATGCATTAAGATAAAAAGCCTTCTGTGTGCAGCAGCCGCCCCAGCCCCCCTAATACTTACCTGAGCCCCATCTCTCTCCAGTGATGTCCACGAGTGTCTCGGCCGTCGGAGACTCTCCCTCCTGATTGTCTGAGACACAGCAGCAGCGCCATTGGCTCCTGCAGCTGTCAATCAGTCAGTCAGCCAATCAAGAGAAGGGGGCGGGGCCAGGCCGCAACGTCGTGTCTGAATGGACACATGGAGCTGTGACTTGGCTCGGGTGCCACCATAGCAAGCTGCTTGCTGTGGGGGCACTTGCCAGGAGAGAGAGGCCAGGAGCGCAGAAGATGCACCCGAGAAGAGGGGGGTCTGGGCTGCTCTGTGCAAATCCACCGCACAGAGCTGGTAAGTATAACATGTTTGTTTTTTTATTGAAAAAAAAAACAAGACTTTACAATCACTTTAATGATCAAGCTTTGTGTGCAAAAAAAAATAAAAATAAAAAGTAAAGTGCTAATAAATAATCTATCATATCAAGATTAAACATTGCCACATAACTTTTAAATATGATAAAGACCACCAATTTATAAGTATGTTCAGATCAAAGAGAAAGGGTGAGAAAAAAACAACAGAGTGAAGGCCCTGGCAAAATACCATGTCCCCAAGGTAAAGAAGACAAAGGACTCTTCCCTACAACCCTGGCCTAGTGGTTGTGGGGGGTCTGTGGCCAGGGGTTTATAAGAATCTGGAAGCCCCTTTAAAAATAGGGGGACTTCCAGATACTGCCCCTCACCCTACCTGGTATGGTGTAGGAGGGGGGGGGGCACATGCTTGTCTTCCCCTTTCCTGGCTTATCAGACATCGGACCCAGATAAGGGTCTGGTATTTATTCTTTTTTTCTGTGGGGTCCCCCTTGACATTGGGGATTAGGGTCTGGTATGTATTTTTACCCCATGTTTTTTTTTTACATATATTGTAAAGCAGCTGGGAGCTATCAGTTACATGCTATTTCTTTAGGAATTGTGCATTTTTAATGTTTCACTTTGAGCTTTATTGAAATTGCTCCCCCTTGCCAAACAAAATTATAATTTTTTTCTTTTGCCTTGGTACATGTCTCCCTGGGCAGCGCCCAGCCCCCAATGCCATTTGTTTGACAATCTATTGCCTATTAGCCTAGAAAATGGCCATTACTGATTTCTAAGATTCAGCTCCGATTGACTTCAGTGGGGTTCGGATTGAGCAAATTAACTTCAGTAAAGTTCACTGACTCTGGGTATGTTCGGTTCATCACTGTCTTAGACTTAGAGGATTGATATGCTCATCTGTGGTAATCCAATAGTGAACAGCATTATTGCCTTCGTTTTGGCAACTGTAATATTTTTCTACATTAGTTACAGAATTAAGTATTTGTAATACCATTGACTGTAAGCAAGTATAATAGCCACTATATTATGTGATTTTAAAGCATTCCAAATCACAGGAAAATGTGCAAAACAAGATCATAAAAGAGGTATGGAGGGTGACTTGGCCGCTGTCCATCTGAAAATTCAAGATGCCTGTCTGTGTCTCATATCAGACCAGGCAGTGGGAAAAGTGAATAGAATTCAAGGATGCATCAGTAGATTGATCACCAGCAGGAGGAAGGAGGTGCTGATTCCCCTATATAGATCTTTGTTGAGACCTCTAAATGAGATCTAGTTCTGGAGATCTCACCTACAAAGAGATATTGATAAGATAGAACGAGTCCAGAGATGGGTAACAAAAATGGTGAAAGGTCTGGGGAATTAAACATATCAAGAGCGTACAGTCTGGAGCAGTGATTCTCAACCAGGGTTCCGTGGAACCCTAGGGTTCCTCAAGAGGTTGCTAGGGGTTCCTTCAGCATTGGGCATTTTCTGCCTCTCAGATCATTTCCTACTGACACCATTGATCTTTTTAGTGATCTGTAAGGAGGTAATTCTTCCCAATGACCACAAGTGTAAGGACCATTCTTCCCACTGACCATCACACTAAGGTTTCAAGAATTGTAGATCCGTAATTTTTAGCAGGGGTTCCCCGAGACCGGAGAACTATTTCAAGGGTTCCTCTGTGTTGAAAAGGTTGAGAAAGGCTGGTCTGGAGGAAAGAAGGGAAAGGGGAGAAATGATTAAAACCTTTAAATACATCAAGGGGGGGGGGGGGGGGGTGAATAAGGTTCAGTAGGGCAGTTTCAATATTTCAATATGCAACCAAAATCAAGAACACAGGGACATGACCTCAAACTAACTGGTGGAAAGTTCAAAACTAATCTTAGAAAGTATTATTTTACTGAAAGAGTAGTTGATGCTTGGAATAAACTACCAGCAGAGGTGGTGAGTCAGTCAACAGTAAATGGCTTCAAACATGCTTGGGACAAAGATAGATCTGTACTCAGACAAAAAACAAAAGAAAAAAAATGGGGAAACTCAATAAGTAGATTACTCAGTCTTTTTTCTGCTGTAACTTTTCTATGTTCTATGTTTCAGTCACAGCTTTGGAATACGCAGTTGTAAATAAGCATCAGAAAAAAAAATGTAGAACCATTACCTTTCTACTCATTCCAGGTCAGCGACTTAGAAAGTATTGAAGTCAAAGTACCAGAATGAAAGCCAGGAAGCTATCATTCTCGAAGGAGACTTCAGTAATGGCAGTATCCATCGGTCTCTCATGACAGCGCTCAAATAATAACTTGTGTCATTGCATTAAAATACACATTTAAAAGCATATTTTACCACAAAGCTGTGAATGTAGTCTAAGGCGGTCGTGAGAATGCTGGATGTTAAAATGAATGTTTTATTTTAATGTTTTTTATCTTTTTTTTGTGTTCCTATTATAAAATCACTGATATGTAAACAGGACACGTGAGGGTATCATGGTTTTAAAGGGGGGGCTAAAACTGTTACCCTGTCTAGGGCCCTGTTCACGTTTAATTTGACACTGCCAGATAAGTTAGGATTGTTAGGGGACACATGGTAGGTGCTTACTCTCTGCACTATGCACACTAGTTTCAGGGCCTGGAATCTCTTACCAAAACCCACCAATCTAGGTGACCATTGTTGACAACTGGCTAGATGACCACATTGAAGCAGTAATGTCTACATTCACTGAATAGCAGCCAGTGAAAATATGCATATTCATGGCAAAGGATGCAATTTGCACAAACCATTTATCTGTAAAATAGATTTTCTGCTAAGAAGCACTGTAATGTGTGTAAATTGTATTGTTTGTATGATTACTGGGGATTTAGGTTTGCATCCTAACATTTGAATTTCTTGTTTTTGTCTTGTGATCAGGAGGACAATGAGGATTTGAAGTGCCAGCTCCAGTTTGCTAAAGAGGAAGCAATGTTAATGAGGAAGAAAATGGCCAAGATTGATAAAGAAAAAGACAGACTAGAGCATGAAGTGCAGAAGTACAGATCATTTTATGGAGATCTTGATAGCCCTTTACCAAAGGGGGAGGCTAGTGGACCCCCTACGACAAGAGAGGCAGAACTGAAACTTCGACTGCGTTTAGTTGAAGAGGAAGCTAATATACTCGGAAGGAAGATAGTAGAGCTAGAAGTAGAAAACAGAGGCCTGAAGGCAGAGCTGGATGACCTGAGGGGAGATGACTTCTCCGGCACATCAACCTCTCTTCCACGGGAGCAAAGCGAATCGGTATCAGAACTGCGACAGCACTTGCAGTTGGTTGAAGATGAAGCTGAACTTTTACGACGTAACCTTACTGACTTGGAAGAGCAGAACAAACGGATCACTACAGAGATGAACAAGTACAAATTTAAGTCCGGCACTCATGAAAGTTCTCGGCACAGTGACAATGTCAAGACAGAAGCCTTACAGGAGGAGCTTAAAACTGCACGTTTGCAGATCAATGAGTTGAGTGGCAAAGTCATGCAGCTCCAGTATGAAAACAGAGTTCTCATGTCTAACATGCAGCGCTATGATCTTGCTTCCCACCTCGGTATCCGAGGAAGTCCCAGAGATAGTGATGCAGAGAGTGATGCTGGGAAAAAGGAAAGTGATGATGATTCTCGCCCTCCGCACAGAAAACGAGAAGGCCCCATTGGTGGTGAAAGTGACTCGGAGGAGGTGCGCAATATCCGTTGTCTTACTCCCACTAGGTCTTTTTATCCTTCTACTAGTGTTTGGCAGAAGAATTTTGCTGAGAGGCAGCAGGTGAAAGATATTCGGTCTGAGGCTGAACGACTGGGCAAGACAATTGACCGGCTTATCTCAGATACAAGCACTATAATCACTGAAGCCAGAATATATGTGGCCAATGGTGACTTGTTTGGACTAATGGATGAGGAAGATGAAGGCAGCAGAATACGAGAACATGAATTACTTTATCGGATCAATGCACAGATGAAGGCTTTCAGGAAAGAACTACAGACATTCATTGATCGGCTAGAGGTCCCAAAGTCGTCTGAAGACAGGAGTGCTGATGATCCTCTTTCAGTTAGCCAGGTAGGTGTCGGTTACAGTGCTGGAACACTTACACTTAATACAAAAATATTTTTATTTAACTAGCATGAGGTAATAAAATCAAGTTTTAGAAGACAATAATTAATGTAGTTATATGTATAATATATAATATTTTATATCTACAAACATATTAGCCTCTGGGCATTATTTCCCTGAAGATAAAGTTACTATTCTTTCCAGGAGCATTCAGAAGATATTTTTAGTGTCAGGAAAACAGGCATCTCTCTGTTATGTCTTGTATTATACACTCTAAGGCCTCATGCCCACGGATGTTTTTACAGCCGCGTTTTTTAGCGTTTTTTACAGCTTAAAAACGCCTGTCCATGTTAGTCTATAGCATCATGCCCACCTAGGCGTTTTTGAGCTGCAAATAGCATAGGCGTTTTTAAGCTGTAAAAAAAAAACAGGACCAGTGCGTTTCGCGGCATCGGCGTTAGGCATAAAAAACCGCAAAGCGTTAAAAACGCGCAAAAACGCAGCGATTGCGTTTTTGAGCTCCGGCGTTTTTTTCGAAAAAAATACGGTCGAAAAATTTATACAATAACATGGACAGGCGTTTTTAAGCTGTGAAAAACGCTCAAAAACGCGGCTGTAAAAACGTCCGTGGGCATGAGGCCTAATAGCAAAGCGTACACCAGCTCCTATATATTTGGAGTTTCAATAAGACAGGTTCCACCTGCATACTCCCCAGAAAGGTTTTAAAAATTGTTACCTAATCTGAAACACATTTCACATGACAGATCTGCATTTTTGTTAAAGAAGTACGGGCAAAGCTCGTTTGACTGTACTTCTCCTGTGGATCACAGCAGTGCGGTTCGCTCTGCACTCCTGTGACCTGTTTTCAGCCAATTGCAGGCTGAAGCCCGCTGTCAGCTGACATCACAGAGCCGGTCCAGGCTGGGGAAAGATTGCAACCATATGGTCAGGATCCACCCAGAACCCGTGAGCCACCAAGAGGCTAAGCCAAGCGCTCCAGTGAGCATTGTGGGGGTGGGCTGAGCAGAGAGATGGTGACTGACAGTCACCAGCTTTCTGCTCACGGAGCACTGAGAACTTGAACGATCATCGGTATATGGTCGCTCAATTCTCAGCCTTAGAGCCGACAGGAGACAGATGCAGCATTGCACTGATGCTGCATCCACTTAGGTATGTATGATTTCTAAAAGAAAACACCCCATACTTCTCTTTTAACTCACATTATGTGAATGCATACATCAATTCTGGGTGTCATTTGGCAAAGTATTTCACTTTTAAGAGTTGGCACTGTTTAAATAAAGATCTAATGTTTACCTGTTCAAATATGTTGAAAAAGTCACTTGCCATGGGGTGTACTTACTTTTTCACATGGTATATATATATATATATATATATATATATATATATATATATAAAAATATAAATATGTCAGTTGTGCACTGGGGTTCTTGAGTCCTAAAGGAATATGTCCCGATACTGCTACCTTGCATTGAGTCAGATTATCTGACTATGCTGGCACTAAACCAGCACAGATCAAAAACCACTAGCTGTAAAGAGATTAAAATTGTGGTTTAATCCTCCCATGATTAAAGTTTTCAGCTGGTCTGCCAGGCTAGTCATAAGACGTGGTTATATTATGAAAAATTATCACAAAAATATAAAAGCTAAAAATTGGCAATATGTCAGTGAAAGTCATTAACCATATCTGACTTTTGAAGACTGAAAACCAGACTATTTTGTTAGATGAAAAGTCCTCTATGGCATTTATAGTGCATCTAAAAACAGTTTATTTTCTAGTGATGAAGGTTAAAAACTGCCATTTTTTTGTTGCTGATTGTGCCCCTGTTAGGGAGGTTCAACTTCTTCATTTGTCCTACAGACAACCAAGATTTCCTTCCCTTAGATGACATTTCCTCGAACTTCCTGTTTTGTCTACAGATATCAAAATAAAATAGTGGCAGGGGTTTTATTAATTCCTATCTATGATGTGACATCTGCATCCACAGTCTTGCATATGGACCGTATTTAATGCTGTAGCATTAAGCCTAAATGTAGCCCTGAATAGTAAGAGCACTAAGTGTCAGGAGCCACCTGTGTCCTAGCAACTGAGGGCACTGGGCAGTAGGAGGGCCTAAATTTATGCTGTTGGCCCTGATAAATAAGATTGCTAGGTGTCAGGAGACACCTGCATCCTAGCAAATGAGGACATTGGGCAGCAGAAGCTGCCTGCAGCCGAGCAACCCATGACACTAGGAAGCACGAGCTGCCTTTGCCCTAGCAACCTAGGACTTTAGTCGACAGGAGTTGCCTGCATTCTAGCAACTGAGGTAGTGTTTATAAAACTCCATAACAACAGTCTAGCTACTTTAGTAAAACAGTTTGGAACACAAACATCTACAGTAGGTGAAATTATCTTTGTAAACAGCATGCCTCTCAGTGAATTCCAGGGTAGCTTTGGTAACCAAGGCAATCAGCTGGAGGGTTTCAATGCCCAAGGACAACGAGCCACTCCACTGAAACTGGGGTACTAAGGTAGTAATTTGGAAGGGGCTCTCCTCAGCAGCTGGGTCTTCTGGAGAAGCTACATGCTATTAGGCTCCTGTTCAGCTGCCCGTGCAGCAATTCTTACAATGAAGATTCGATCACCTAGCTACAGATCATTTTCTCAGCTACCTCTGCGTTATCAGGTGTGGCCTCTCTAAACATCTGAGGGAGGGGAACTGAGGAACTTACCTTCTCTCGTGTGTCCAGAAACCCCCAAAAATTTGAAAAATTTAATTAATGGGGCCTGCATCTGACTCTTAGCATGGTGAGTAAATAGGGACTGTAGTATGCTCCACCCCACTCAAACATGTTGTCCCTGACAAGTTTGCAGTCTGTGAAAATTCATTCTGTCCAAAGTGTACAGGGAGTTACTTAAAGTTAGGTCTAAAGTGGCATCTCAGAGGTTGAATCTCGGTTCCACCTTCCAGAACAAGAGCGCTCCACAGCAGGAGCATGGACCTGGGATGGGTGTCCATTGAACTGTGTGTTATTGGCAGAATCTATGTCTTCTCCTGAGAGTGTCCTGGAGATAATGGTGGAAGAGCAGGGGGCAGCCATAACTAAACCTCACATACTTCAAGTTCTTCTAAACCGCCTGTCTCTGGTTCTTGATCGGTTTGAAAAGTTTACATTGAAGGTGTCTTGGTTTTTCTAGGGTTCCTTCTCTCTAGATATCATAGATTGACACACTTGGAATGTGCTTTTATAGAACAGCTTCAGGGATTTCTTTCTACAGCTCTTGCAATTTTCCTTGCAGAGGTGTGTGCCTTTACATCAGTCTAGCACTCTACCGCAGATTGAAGGTCGAGGACTTGAGCCGGCCATATATGGATCGAAATTCGGCCAGTTCAGCACGGACCAGACGAATTTCAATCCATGTACGGGCAGGCTGGTTATACACAAGTTGATCTATCGATCAACTTGTGTACCAGCAGCCCGTTGGAAAATTTTCTCTCAATCAGCAAATGTATTCTGTGGCGGGGAAGTCTCCCCACTGTCAGAATACAATAGTTGAGCGGGGTAGATTCCCCTATCCACACCGAATGTGTGGATGGGAGAGACAAGTCACTTTCAACCGCAGGTTGGACGGAAAAAAATGACTCATGTATGGCGAGCCTAATGTCTCCAGCTCTTCTTGCTTCACCCATGGCCAGTTTTTAACAAACTGTTGTACTATAGACAGGTGATATTTACACTTATGAACCCAGGAAGTCAGAGTGTGTTTAAGTTCCTTATGTGATTACTGTGGCTCATAGATCTGTGAACCCCTGGTGAGTCTGGCTTAAAGCTGTAGTAAACTGCATTTTTTTTTTTTAAACCTGCAAGGCAATGTCATAATGTGCTAGTATGCATTGCATACCAGCACATTATGTGAAACCTAACTTAGAACAAAGCCCTCCAGCGACCTACTGTCACAGCTGAAGGCTTTTCCATCTTCACCTGGTCCCCCTTCCGGGTTCGCAGACTCCGGCTGTGTGAGTGGCTGGAGCCACGATGACATCACCCCCATGCTTGTGCACGTGAGCCGCTGTTTATGGCACAGGACTCTTAAGGAATGGCACAGATTTGGAATTAAGAAATATGCGTTGTCTGGAGATGATGTGTTCTAGGAACTTGATCTCGTCTACTCTAGTGTGGCAAGGGACTGACTGAAGAGGATGTGTGTCCTTTGGGGAAACAGCATTCCAGACCCCTGTAATCCACAATAAGGGTGCCATCCATCCTTTCTCACCAAGATGATTGGAGCTACCCATGGGCTCTTACTTGCTTCATATACACCTTGTTGCATCATCTGTTCTAGGATTTGCTTGAATTCTTGGTAGAGGTGCGGAGATATGCTCCATAGCAATCCAGGCTTATCTTCTTAAAATTAAAGTATTGCTGAAACATTGGTAGGGAAGTGACTTGCGAGCTGGTATTAAAAAGACACCTGCTCTTCACATATCACCCCCAAAGCACTGTCCCCCTTTACATCCTCCCCCACAGCACTGTCCCCCTTTACATATCATCCCCAAAGCACTGGCCCCCTCCACAGCACTGTCCCCATTCACATATCACCCCCAATGCACTGTCCCCCTTCACATCCCCCCCACAGCACTGCCCCCCTTCACATTCCCCCCCACAGCACTGTCCCCCTTCACATTCCCCCCCACAGCACTGTCCCCCTTCACATTCCCCCCCACAGCACTGTCCCCCTTCACATCCCCCCACAGCACTGTCCCCCTTCACATCCCACCCACAGCACTGTCCCCCTTTACACCCCCCCCCATAGCACTGTCCCCCTTCATACACCCGCACAGCACTGTCCCCTTTACACCCCCCCCCCACAGCACTGTCCCCTTTACACACCCCCCACAGCACTGTCCCCATCACTCAACCCCCCCCCCACAGCACTAACCCCTTCCACATATCCCCCACAGCACTGTCTCCCTGTCAGGTCACCTGAAACCAGGTGACAGATGCACACCGTTGGGGTCAGGAGTGCACCGCTAAGGTAGTGAACCCTATGTCTGACTGCTGCGAATGGAACACTGGGTGATTAAGGAAGGCAGGTCCACTGGAGCACTAACGGAACCCACAGGGAGCTAGAGCCTTAGATTCCCCAGGGCGCGGAGTCTAAGATCCAGCAGGTGTTCACCAGAGCCTCTAGTGGTGAGGATGGACTGGGCTGCAACTGGATCCAGGTCGCGCCCCCCAGAGTCCCCCAGCTCACACTCACAGTAGGCTATAGAGGATAGAGGGGAAACAGCAGCTCAGGATACAAGAGATAGTGCTGGGATAAGCCAAACTTCGGGGCGACTAGCAGACAAGGATAAACAAGGACACGTCAAAGGTCAAGGTCACAAGCAGACAGGGATAGTCGAGAACAAGCCAAGATCTGTAAAACAGAGACAGACGTAGCACACGGCAAGCAGGAACCCAAACACACAATAGCTAAACAAACAACGTTGATCAGCACGGCTGGCCTGCAGTGCACAGGTTAATATAGTGTTCCCTGATAGGGCCTGGGGTGGAGCCATGCTTGGAGGAGAGATTATTTAAGCAGCCAGGTGAGAGTGGCTGGCCTCTAAGGTGAACACATGGAGAAGGGGTAAGCTGAGAGACAAACATTACTGCATAACCATGACAGTACTCCCCCCTCTTATGGGCCCTCCCCCGCCTGGGCCCAGGCTTAAAGGGAAATCTCAGATGAAACCTCCTCAACAGACGAGGTGCAACGACCTCAGATGCAGCGATCCAAGACGCCTCCTCAGGACCAAACCCTCTCCAATGCACAAGGTACTGAAGAATGCCTCTGCAGAGCCGAGAATCCAGAACTTGTCTAACCTCGTACTTTAGATTATCCTCAGAGACCGAAACCGAGGTAGGGAGAGGACGAGAGGATTTATTGAGGACCAAAAGCTTTTTAGGAATAAGCAAGGGCATGAGAGGATCAGCAGGAATTTGAGGAGAGTCCCCCAGACCCTTAAAGATGAACTGGGCATCTAGCACAGGACCATCAGACTGGGCAGATGTCAGTGGAACCCTGAGGTCAGGTTGGTTAGAAGGTGACATGTTACAGGAGTCAAGCTGGATAGCTGAAAGACAAGCAGAATGAGGATGGATTGAACCCCATAGACAGATTTGAATGGATGTAACAGTATTAGGGTGAGGCGAGGTTGCAGAAGGTCCTAAATAAGAAAAGGTAGGAGGTTCACTGGGCATGGGCTGGACTGGCATAACTAGTTTAGAGGCCGAATGAATAGCATGGTCAGGTGTAGCGACTACCTGAATCGCATCGCAAGGCGTATTGACTGCAGAACTTGCAGACAAGCTAGCCTGGCTGTGCGTCCAAGGGTGTTTAGGGACAGACAAAGGTAAATGGTTATGCAAACTGGAATAAAGGATCGGCTCAGGTTCACAGGTGGGCTCCTCATCCAGAGTGCCACATGACCTAGAGAGTGCATCAGCCCGACTTTTGCAGGACATATCCCAGAAATCACTATATGCTGTAGGAAGAGCAAAAGATATTGGGATGGTGGCAACAGGAAGTTTCTCCTTTGGGACAACCTTGGGTAGGCAGGACAAGGAAAAAGAAAGAAAAAAAGAATAAAAAAAGAAAGAAAAAAAGGAGGGCGCACCGACTTAGTGCATTACCACTTAAAGGTTTATTAAAATATGAATAAAAAGCAATAGTCCTACTCACAGACAGAGCTTAAGTACAAGCTTATCGGATAACAAAGGCTGTAATTCTTGGCATCCACCGACTGGACTTGACAACAGAGAGGGTCGGACAATACCCCAAAACATCCAGATGGCTGACGCGTTTTTGGGGCGCACCCCTTTCTTCAGAGCCTAAAAGGTCAGAGGAACAGGAGGAACCCCAAGCCAGGATCTGTCCAGTAGTCCAGTCAACATGTGGAGAATGGAGACGTAACCAAGGAAGGCCCAAAATGATAGGAGGTGAGGCCTTAGGTAAGATAAGGAAGGATATCCACTCCTGGTGGAGTGTCCCTAGCGACATCTTAACAGGAAGGGTCTGGAAGCGGATAGGACCCCCTGAGAGAACAGTGCCATCAATCGCCAAGACCACCAATGACGTGGTGAGGGGCAAAAGGGTAAGTCTCATGGACGATGCGATTTCCCAGTCCATGAAATTGCCAGCGGCTACGGAATCCAGATATGCTGAGACCGAATGGGAAGAATCACCAACATGAAGGAACACAGAAAGAAGAAGACGAGAAAGTGAAGGTGATATTTATGGGTCCTATACTCCACCTTCCAGATGTATTGGACCCAAGCATTTTTCTGGGCAAAAAAGGCAAGTGTCACGAAAATGACCATTGCCCCCCACAGTAGAGACACAGGCCCAGAGTTTTGTGCTTAGCACCTTTCTCGGGGGATAGCCTGGTCCGACCCAGCTGCATGGGTTCCTCAGCTGGCAGGAGATGCTCCACAGGTCGAAGAGAGGGGAGCTCAGGCTGACTAAAGACCAAGGAGTGCCGGCGTCGCTTTTCTAGGGTCCTTTCCTGAAAACGAATATCGATCTGGTTACACAAGGAGATAACTTCGTCCAGATCAGTGGGGATGGTTCTTCCTGCAAATTTATCCTTCACTCTATCAGAAAGGCCATGCAAAAAGGTTGCGACTAAGGCCTCATTGTTCCAGCTCAACTCAGCCGTCAGTATGCGGAAATGAAGAGCATACTGTCCCACAGAAGTAGACTCTTGGCGAAGACGTAAAAGGGCGCTGGCCGCTGAAGAGACACGAGCCGGTTCATTCGAAGATATTCTGAAAAAGTTTCAAGAAGTCAGGCTAGAAACCACAGGATCATTCAGTTCCCACAGAGGGGCTGCCCAGGCTAAAGCTTCACCGGAGAGGAGGGATCAGACAGAAAGTTTTGAGGCTGGAGCTCAAAATGAATAGTGCATTGGCTGAGAAACCCCCTGCAGGCCTTGGTGTCCCCAGAGAAACGGGACGGAGCTGGCAGTTGTAGTGAATGTGTGGCTGTGACTGCCACTGGAATAGGTGCAGTCGCTGATTGTGCTTGAGGTTGCTGACTCGGGGGGTTCCCAAAGAGACCTGAAGCTGCTTGAAGCGGGAAGCCAGATCCTGGAGGAATCGCATCACCTGAGTCTGATTCGATTCCTGGGTCTCAAGTCTGCGGACTATGCCCTGTAATGGATCATCTATGGAAAGCGGCACATCAGCCGGGTCCATGGCTGATCAAACTGTCAGGTCACCTGAAACCAGGTGACAGATGCAAACCGTTGAGGTCAGGAGTGCACCGCTAAGGTAGTGAACCCTATGGCTGACTGCTGCGGATGAAACACTGGGTGATTAAGGAAGGCAGGTCCACTGGAGCACTAACAGGGATCTCACAGGGAGCTAGAGCCTAAGATTCCCCAGGGCGCGGAGTCTAAGATCCAGCAGGTGTTCACCAGAGCCTCTAGTGGTGAGGATGGACTGGGCTGCAACTGAATCCAGGTCGCGGCCCCCAGAGTCCCCCAGCTCACGCTCACAGTAGGCTATAGAGGATAGAGGGGAAGCAGCAGCTCAGGATATAAGAGATAGTGAGGGGATAAGCCAAACGTCGGGGCGACTAGCAGACAAGGATATACAAGGACACGCCAAAGGTCAAGGTCACAAGCAGACAGGGATAGTCGAGAACAAGCCAAAACACGGCAAGCAGGAACCCAAACACACAATAGCTTAACAAACAACGTTGATCAGCACGGCTGGCTTGCAGTGCACAGGTTAATATAGTGTTCCCTGATAGGGCCTGGGGTGGAGCTATGCTTGGAGGATAGATTATTTAAGCAGCCAGGTGAGAGTGGCTGGCCTCTAAGGTGAACACATGGAGAAGGGGTAAGCTGAGAGACAAAAATTACTGCATAACCATGACACTCCCTTTAAATCCCCCCACAGCACTTACCCCCTTCACATCCTCCCCCATAGCACTGTCCCCCTTCACATCCCCCCCCCACAGCACTATCCCCCTTCACATATCACCCCCCCAAAGCACTGTCCCCCCCACAGCACTGCCCCCCTTCCAATATCACCCCCAAAGCACTGCCCCCCTTCACATCCCCCCACAGCACTGTCCCCCTTCACATCCCCCCCACAGCACTGTCCCCCTTTACATCCCCCCACAGCACTGTCCCCCTTCACATCCCCCCACAGCACTGTCCCCCTTCACATCCCCCCCACAGCACTGTCCCCCTTTACACCCCCCAAGCACTGTCCCCCTTTACACCCCCCCACAGCACTGTCCCCCTTTACACCCCCCATAGCACTGACCCCCTTCACATATCACCCCCAAAGCACTGCCCCTTTCACACACCCCTCACAGTACTGCCTCCACCCTCAGCACTGTCCTCCTTTACATCACCCAACCCCCCCCCCCTTTACACACACAAAGCGCTGCCCCCTTAACATATCACCCCCCAGCACTGCCCCTTTCACATCCCCCACAGTATTGCTCCCCTTTACATGATCCCACAAACACAGTACATGACCCCTGCTCCCCATCCTTCACTTCACAGCCATGTCCTTTCTTTCCCTCACTCTGCTACCTTTCACAGAGCGGAGAGCAGGAGGTGGGACAATCCTGAACTGAAGGCAGAGGCTCAGCAGCACTGGATGGGACGTGGGAGCTGCCGGGTAACCCTTCGTATTAACAAGCTGGTGATTGGTTGCTAGGACCGCCTCCTAGCAACCAATGACCTCCTGGTTAGCGTGAAAAGTTAATTCAGGCAGCTGCCTTTCTCCATGTAGTGCTGGTCCCACCCCCAGTCCAGAATTGTCCCGCCGTCCGCTCTGCTAATGGCAGAGGCTGGGGACAAAAGCGGCAGCTAAATGGCGCGATTGCGGTGGTCTGGAGAGAGCAGTAGCTGGGGCTGGACGCGGACCGCCATTTAGTAATGCCCGTCCTAAACGAATGAGTTGATGTCATATATGATGTACACAATGCACTATGTATCAAAGTAAGAAAATATTTTAATCTAATGAGAGATTTCCTTTATACTTTCATAATTATGAATTATGGTTATCTCTAAAAGTTGTTAATTTTGATACGTTAACATATTTTGCTTGGATGTGGATTGTTAACCTATTCCGTATTTTTTAAGTAAAATTCCAACCAAAATGTTTTCCCATATTTAATAAAGTGGTGAGGGGTTAAAACATCTCTTAGGTTTTAATTGCTGTATGTGTCTCCATTGGGGATAATTTCCCTAATGCCGTGTACACACGATCGGTTTTACGTTTACCGATGAAAATAGTCAGATGGACTTTTCTCATCGGACAAACCGATCGTGTATGGGCCCCATCGGTCTTTTTTCTATCGGTGAGAAAAAAATAGAACATGTTTTAAATTTATCTGATGGAGAAAAAAAAACGATAGCAAATTCCGATTGTCTGTGTGGAACTCCATCGGACAAAAAACCCACGCATGCTCAGAATCAAGTCGACGCGTGCTCAGAAGCATTGAACTTAATTTTTCTCGGCTTGTTTTACGTCACGGCGTTTGGGACGGTCAGATTTTTGACTGATGGTGTGTGGGCAAGACTGATGGAAGTCAGCTTCATCGGATTTCCGATGGAAAAATCCATCGGATTAGAATCCATAGGAAATCCGATCGTGTGTACAGGTCTTTACTTCTCATCCCACTGACAGCGCTGATTCACTAAGGCAAGCGATCTCTTTAATAAAGACACTTACAATAGTAAAACAATGATTTTTAATAGAGTGAATAAGGATTAGGACTTCCATCAAGGTTTTATTGCTGTACGCATTCCCATTGGGGCAATTTGTGACATTTCTTATTCCAGTAACAGTGGTCACAGGCACAGGAAGTGGGAAAGAATCTCTCTGACAAAGACACAACAGTAAAAACCTGATAGATGTTTTATCTCTTTCCCACACTATTTAACACAAAAAAAAAAAAGAAAAAATTGGCTGAAGATTCACTTTATGTTCTGATGTGATCTGTTTTTTATCTAAAATAAAACAAGCAGCCTAGAAAGTATTCAAGGAATTATCAAAGAACATCCTGTGCAGAATAGTGTTAAATAAATGATGACTTGTGTTTTTTGTCTGCAGTATCTGACTTGAGCTGTTCACATGCACTTCTTTATGTACAATGTGTTGCAGGCAGTACTGTAAGTGAATAAATCTTTCTGTCTCTGTATTTACCTTCCCAGATGTTCCAGCCTATTATTTTACTTATCCTCATCCTAGTATTATTTTCTTCTCTTTCCTACACAACTATATTTAAGCTCGTCTTCCTTTTCACCCTCTTTTTTGTCCTGTAAACCTTTCCGCCATTTTCTGTTTTGTTTTGTTATTATTTATTTTCAGTTTTGTTTAATTTATCCATTCATCAAGATAAGCCGTAAAAGAAATATAGTTTCTACTCTACTTATGAAAAACACTGAAGACTGCTTGTATAACCTAAGCCTACATTTTCCAGCTTCTGCAAGTAAGTTATTTACACATTTCTTTTATTTATAATTTTATAATATTATAAATATTAAAGTGTAAGAAAATTCAGATCAAAGCTTAACTGGGCTGGAATAATCCCCACTCATTAAAATGTCATTTAAGCCAAAAGCAGACATTTCATATTTTGGAGCGTACCTATTCTTAGATGTGATGGCTGCATTAGTTCTCTTTTTTAGGCTTTCTTTCCTTTATTTTCACCTGGTGATCCGGCCAGTAAGTCTGTAAGATGTGGCAGTTAGAGGGTCAAACCATTTCTCACTGACAGGAGTGCTTACAATGGTAAGCTTTTATTTGCACGTGATTGGGTACTCTTTGCAAAGTGAAGCTTTACCTCATTAAGACCCCTTTTCACACTGTGGCGCTTTTCAGGCATTTAAGCACTAAAAACAGCACCTAAAAAGCACCTCTCATGCCCCCCCCCAGCGTGAAAGCCCGAGTGCTTTCAAACTGGGGTGGTGCGCTTGCGCGATGGGAAAAAAAAGTCCTGCAAGCAGCAACTTTGGGCGGTTTGGGAGCCCTGTATACACCGCTCCCAAAACTCCCTGCCCATTGAAATGAATGGGCAGCGCTGCCGAAGTACCTGCAAAGCGCACGTGTGCTTTAAACTCTTTGTTCGGCTGTTAGCGGGGGGTTTAAAGCACCCCGCTAGCGGCCCAAAAAGCGCCGCTCAGCCCTGGTTCACACTGGTGTGTTTTGACATGCGAATTGACATGTCAAATTGGTGTAATTTTCCGGCAATTGCTGTCAATGGCACCATCCTAATCGGTGCGACGCCGCATCTCCGGCGCTGCACCGATTTCAAAAAGTAGTTTCTGTACTACTTCTTGTGATGTCGGGCCGCGATTGCCATTCACATCTGTGCAGATGTCTCTGAAATCGCGGCCGAAATCGGGACTGACAAGCGGGAGTGAAATAGTGCGAGTTCAGCTGAACTCGCACGGCTTTACTCCCACAGCCCAGTGTAAACCCGGGCTAAAACGACGGTATAGCGCCGCTAAAACTAGCGGGCGCTTTCAGTGTGAAAGTAGCCTTACTGAGCTCTGGAGCAACTGTTCTTGCAGAGTACAACTGCACTTTGCAAAGTGCACAGTCTATTTGCTTTTAGTAAATTAACCCCTGTGTTTTTGTTATGCATGTATATGGTTTACATTGCATTCCTTTGCCTGGGGTCAGTTTATAAATGCAGTGGACATTACTGCATCCAGCTGGCAATGATAGGTCAGTTTATGGCTAAGATTTTGTTCCTGAAAAGGGGCATTTCTACATTACATCTGATCATCACTTAGTAATCTTATTATTAGAATTTACAGGAAGACTCTGGTATGCCTTACAGAGCCTAAAGTGTCCAGTAACAGAAAACCAATAAATTGTATTTATCATAATAGCAAAATATAAAACAAAATCTCAGCCTTACAATATATCTATCTGTGAAAATGCTAGCCTATTCAGTTGTCTTTTTTTACATTGTTTTAAATACATTTTAAATCTGCTGGTTCTACTAAGAAACAATACATGATGTATCTTAGGACCTAGTCATATTTTACTCTGGAGGGTGTATAAAAGTGCAGTTATGGGCCACATCTGTTATGTCTTTAGAATCATATAACAGCTATTCAGTGACACACCCAGACCGTTAGTCTGACTCATGAAACAAGGCTTGGAGGAAATTCCATTGTAAATCCATGCAAAATGGAATTAGGATGGGAATAGTGCTATTTGCTTTGGTACTGAAACTGTGTTAAATGACTACCAAGCCCTGAAATCCTGTAATGTGAAACCAAGAACACATTGGAATCAGTTAACCCCCTTCTATAGATTTCTTCTATAAATTTTCTTTCTGGAAATGACTTATGCAATTCTTACCTGTCTACAAACCTGCCACAGCACACCTTTTACTGTTTATGTATTTGAAATTGTAATTGTTGCTCAACTCAAGACAAAACTTTTTTTTTTATTATTCAAAAAGTTTTTATTGAGCATAAGAAAAAAATACATACAGCAGCCGATTTTAGAAGACATCGGACATAATAACAGCATTGCTCAATAGGGGTATACAAACCGCATCCCCCTGAGTGTTGACAGTGTAACAAACCATAAGCAGTGGTACCATGTATAATCAGTTGCATCAACGAATAGAAAGTAAATAAGTTTCATCACGATAAACACCCCCCCCCCCCATAATATACTATCTGCTGGGGTAACAGAGAGATTAAGTGCATGTTGTGGGAGCCCTGAGCCATCTCTCCCACACCTTATCATATTTGGAGGGGCACCCTCTATGGGAGTAGATGAGTTTCATATATGGTAGCACCTTATTAACCTCAGCTATCCAGTGTGCGAATTCCGGTGGGTTGGGCCTCATCCAGACTCTGGCTATAACCTTCCGTGCCAGAAAGAGTGTTTCATGTAAGAATATTTTGCTGGATTTATTGATCTCCGGGTCTGGGAAAATTCCCAGTAGACAAGGTTTTGGCTGAAGTGTTATGGGAGAGCCCATGGTGTCGTGAAGGAATCTCACTATCTGCTTCCAAAAGGCCTGCATCTTATGGCATCGCCACAATAAGTGAAAAAAGGTGCCCGTAGCCTGTCCACACATTGCACAAGTGGGGGAGACATCATTCTTGAACCTAGAGACTCTGAGTGGAGTAAGATAAGCTCTGTGTGTAATATCGACTTGTGTGAGGCGGTCCGACATTTTGGGGGGTGCCGCTTTACACGTGTCCAATGCATCACTCCACTCATCATCCCCCAGTGTACCCACCTCCCCCTCCCATCTGGATTTTAGCGCATATGCCGCCACGGTTGCCTGTGGGAGTGTCAGCATTACATAAAAGTGGGATATGAGTTTTTTGGGGTCGGGGTACTTAACTGCTGCCATTAAAGGGTTGTCCGCTACGGTGAGATCAGCTTGAGGGAACTGGGTTCGGTATGCGTGGCGGAGTTGAAGGTACCTGTGGTACAGTACATATGGCCTGGGAGGGCGAACTCAGTTTTGAGGTCGCTGAAAGACTTCAGTCTCCCATTATGTGTGATGTGAGATAGGTAGTATACTCCCCTAGAGCTCCACACCCTGCTATCTTGGATTAGGCTGAATTCTGGTAGGTCTATGTTGTGCCAGAGAGGGGAGTACCGGTTCGGGGATTCTATATGTAGCCTGTCTGATGCGATATTCCACACCTTTTTGTATTGATATGTCAGAGTCCGTCGTCCCTGTCCCTCGCCTCGGGTTCCCCCCGCTATCGCTACCATGGGGTCCAGTGTGTGTTGCGCCCATGCAGGGCACAGGCAGAGAAACCTGCCTTTGTCAACCTTGTCCACGTGAAAGATCTGGGATAGCTGGGATGCTAGGTAATACGTGTTAAAGTCGGGGAGGGCCATTCCTGCAAGGTCAGTCGGGTTCTTCAACTTGTGCCACGGGAGTTTGTGTCTATTTTTACCCCAGATGAACGGTTTGAGAAAAGAGTCCAGGAGTCTGAAATGCCGAAGCACCAGGTACACAGGGGAATGCCAAATCATGTATAGTATTTTAGGCAACATGACCATCTTCAAAAGATTTATGCGGCCCATCACTCCCAGCGGGAGGCGGGCCCAGGCCTGCGTCCTGAGCCTCAGCATCTCAGACAGTGGATTGACATTAAAGTGAATGTAGTCTGCGGGGTCACGGGTTGTCCGGATTCCCAGATATTTAATCACATCTACCCTTTGTAGAGGGAGCAGGGCCCTGTCCCTAGGAGGTGGGAAACTATCCAGTGGGAGTATCTGTGATTTATCCGAGTTGATCCGCAGCCCAGAGAATACGCCGAAGCGTTCGATTAAGGTTAAAGCCTGTGGCAGGGAGCCTTCTGAGTCGTCTAAATACAGCAGGGTGTCATCTGCGTATGTCAAGACAAAACTTTTACTTTATTTTATTTTTCCTCCGGATAAGAGGAAGGGTTAGAATCACTGTCAGGTTTTGGTATTGTTGTCTATGTCCTCATTTGGGAAATTGCTCATTTCTTGACCCAGTAATAAGGTCATTTTTTAGTTTTTAACGGCCCTTAAACTCCCCTTTATGCTATCCTATGTGTCCATGCACTCATGGACATTTTTTGAAGCTTATCAGCAGGGGAGTTTATTGGCTGTTGCATTAGCCCTGGTTCACACTGGTGCGATTTGACATGCGATTTGACATGTCAAATCGCATGTCAAATCTGTGAAATTTGCCGCAGATTGCGGGCAATGGCACCATCCTAATCGGTGCGACGCCGCATCTGCGGCGCTGCACCGATTACAAAAAGTAGTTTCTGTACTACTTTTTGCGATTTCAGCCGCGATTTACATTGACATCTGTTTCAGATGTCTTTGAAATCGTGGCTGAAATCGGGACTGCCACGTGCGAGTTCTTCTGAACTCGCAGGCTTCACTCCCGCAGCCCCAGTGTGAACGTGGGCTAAATGCCCTAAAATCGTGTTCAAGAGCAGTTCTTCTGACCACAAAAAACACTGAACGTGCTTGTATCAGCGTTTTTTACATTGCAGAGGTGAATGTAAGCTGGTGTCATTTTAGAAAAACACCCAAAAACGTGAAGCTGAGCAACGCACAAAAACATGCATAAACGCGATTACCGCTTCAATACTGTCAATAATTAAAAAAATATGAAAAAGATAGAGCTTTCTTTTGGTGGTATTTAATCACCACCAGGTTTTTTATTTTTTGCTAAAAAAAATAAAAAGACAGAAAATTTTGAAAACAGAAAAAGGTTTTCTTAGTTTCTGTTAGAAAATTTTGTAAACAAGTAATTTTTCTCCTTCACTGATGTGCGCTGATGAGGCGGTACTGACAGGCACTGATAAGGTGATGAGAAGGCACTGAAGGGTACTGACGAGGAGGCACCAATATGCAGCACTGATGGGCACTGATCTGCAGCACTGATGAGAACTGATAGGTGGCACTGATGGACACTGATAGGCGGCACTTATGGGCATGGATAGGCGACACTGATGGGCACTGAGATTGGTGGTACTAAAGGGTGGCACTGATGGGCGGCACTGATAAGCAGGCACTGATGGGCATTAAAAGGCAGCACTGATTGGCATCACTGATAGGTGGCACTGATGGGTACTGATAGGCAGCATTGATGAGTACCGATTGGTTTGCATGGAGCCGCTGGCCATACATGTTAAATTTTCTTGTACAATTTTCTTTTCTTTTAGATTTGCCAAGATTTTGCACTCTCTGGTCTTAGTAAATTAACCCCATTAGAACCAATGCCAGTATGTCTTCCTGTGCTGTGGACACCTGTTTAGCACCAGGGAATAAGGGGAAATCCCCTTATAGAGTGACATATAGCTCTGTGCTGTAGTTTTTAAGTAACATGTCTGCTTTAAAATTGCTTGCTACTTACCGGTATATTAGGCATTAGATTTTAAAACTGGTAAACCCTTTTTTTTGCCAAATCATGTTATGCTTTAACTAGGAATGAGCATGGAAGTAGACACTGTGGGATCGATTTATATATATATATACACACTATTTTACCAAAAGTTTTGTGACGCCGGCCTTTACACACACATGAACTTTAATGGCATCTCAGTCTTAGTCCGTAGGGTTCAATATTGAGTTGGCCCACCCTTTAAAGCTATAACAACTTCAACCGATCTACCGATCGACTTCTGTACAACCAGCCTGTCAAGATTTTCCTGATCAGTGTATTCTAATGACGGGGAAGGCAAAACAGAACAAAACTCCACCATTTACTATTGCAAGAAATATCTGTACTCACAAACAAAAAGAATCATGCAGCATAACACAAAAACAATTCTGCTTTCTCCAGCAGGCATACTGATGCCACAGCCATGCTCCGCCCTACATACGTTTTGTCTCAAGGGATGCCTTGATAAATGGTGTCAATAATACTACACTACAGTATGGAGGTTTTTCTTGTGTTTCTTCCTGAATATTATAGAGCTTGGAGATCCATATTGGCATCTACAAAAGAGAAATAGTCAGATCAAGCCATCTGAGATTTGTGCTAAAGGGCTGTAAGAGCTCTGTGAATGTGGGGTCTAATGCTCTGGTAGTTCTGTGTGCAGGTAGAGGAGCACTGAATTGAATATTTTGCACTAAAATCTCACACACCTGAAGCTTGTTTTTACACACGGATGGACTTTATTTTATCACTGATGTATATTGAGCACTGTAATTCATGTTGATTGAATATTACTATATGTTTGATATAGCAGATAAAGTGTTACACAATATATATCTGTTGAATTTGTAACTCAAAGAGACAGTGCAGCACATTTTTGCTGCCTTAGCTATTGCCTACAGTGTACAGGTTTAGTATTGTTGTAAAATGACAACATGACTAATTATGATAGGAATTACATAGGGATTACATAACATTAGCTCAACTAATCAGCTACATAAGTTTGCATGTAATTGCTGATTAGCCTTTGCCCTGGAACAGCAAGTAGGAGGTATTCTTTTTTTCAGTGTTCATATGACAAGCTACGGACAGTGGGGTTGATTTACTAAAATTGGAGAGCGCAAAATCTGGTGCAGCTGTGCATGTTACCCAATCAGCTTCTAACTTCAGCTTGTTCAATTAAGCTTTGACAAAAAAAAAAACCTGGAGCTCAGTTCACACTTGTGCGAACACAGACAATCGAATGCGATTCACACCCGCACTTTGGTGCCGATTGCATGCGATGTTTGTGCAATGCGAGTTCAGCCATGCAGTTATATGGCTGAACTCGCACTAGATTCGCAGGAAAATAGTGCAGGGACTTTTTTCCCCCTTACTGGAATCGGATCGCAGGGGTGTTCTCACCCCTGCGATCTGATTCCTGTGCGAGTTCACAGATCTGGGGGTGTCCTTAACATTGATATGCGATGCGGGAATCGGCGCTGGAATATCGCTGGTTCCCGCATTGCATATGTGTGAACCCAGGCGGAATCCAAATGGTTTCTATGCACAGCTGCATCAGATTTTGCACTCTCCAGTTTTAGTAAATCCACCCCAGTGTGATCTTACATATGATAAAATGCCTACAGATTATTTTCTTAAAATATCGTGATAACATGTTCAGAAAATATTTGATAGCCCTGCAAGGGGATCTATGTTATATTTATGAAATTAAGTAAATGTTTTTGCATTCAAATGACTTTCTGTGAATGTAAGATTAAGTCCACTTTATTGTTTATATGTACAGTACATGTCTGGTAATGCAGCATTACAAATTAATTTGTTTTACTATTGACTCCTAAAATTGAATTGACCTGCTTTAGGAGAAGGAGACCTACAATTTTATAGGTTTTCTAACTTTAAGGTCCAGCTATATAGTACCTAACATTTGCAAGTAATGACAGTTGATTGAGTATATTTTACAACAGTTATTTTATGTAGACAATAACTCCAGGGTAAATACAGTTAGTGATTGGTCTATTATCACCACAAAAAAATTAACAATTTTTGGGTGTGCTATCAGATTTAAATGTTAAAGTGGTTGTAAAGGCTGAAGGTTTTTTATCTTCTATGCATTAAAGTGATTCTAAACGATCACCTTGTAAAACAACCCATTCAGTTTAAAATAGAAATGAAGGGCAAATTTTTTTTTGTATAGACAAAAAAACAAAAAATAAAAATAAATACATTTTTTCCCTCTTTTTTAAGTGATCGCATTCCCTCTGTTCTTAGCAGCATAAGAATTGGGGGGAGGAGAAGCAGAAGCACACGGATCTTCTCAATGAATGGCTGTGAGGGTGGGGAGAGGGGGGGTCAAGACAGGTCTGAGTTCCCAGCATAGCTAGAGAACTGACCACGGTGAGCTCTCCTGCTTAGCGTGGTCAGTTTATAATAGGAAAGCAGAGGGACTGGCAGGAACACCAGGGGTTTCACACAAAGGAAGCAATACAAAGAGAACAGGATACTATCTCATAAAAGTACATGGTACAGCAGGCACATATCAGGAATATGAAGTGTTGGGGTAACAAACGCTTTAAGGTAAAAAAAACTTCTGGGCTGCAGGATCCCCACCATACTTACCTGAGTCTGATCCCGATCCGGCGATGTGCACGAGAGAAGTCGCTCTCGTGCTTGTCTCCCCCCTCGCTGGGCCGATTATTAGCGGTGGGAGCCATTGTCTCAATCAAACTCTGTGACGAGGCAGCGGGGGCAGGAGACAGGGCAGCTCGGGAGCGAGCCTGCATCAGTGCCCAATAGAAAGTGGCTTTTTACGGGGGCAATCAGTAAAGAGGAAGAGCCAAGAGAGCCGAAAAGGGGACAAGAGAAGAGGAGGATCAGGGCTAATCTGTGAAAATCCATTGCACAGAGCAGGTAAGTATTACAAGTTTATTATTTTAATAAAAAACAAAACAAAAAAAAACTAATGGATTTATCATTCTTGATGAGAGTTGTGCCCGTGCTTGGGCTTCTTAGACAGTATTAAATTGTAATGTGAAATAATTTATTGATTATATGGAATCATCAGACTGGATAAGAAGCAATTGGTGAGGTTAAAAACCCTTGTGTAGTTGTTATTGATTTACCCACAATACCCTTACACTGGAAGTGTCTGCAGCACAGCTCACCTGCCTCTATAGGATAAACCTGAAAAATCTAATGATGCAACCATTTATATTTAGAAAAGCAACAGGATTCATGTATCTAAGGCTCACCATATACTTCACGCTTTGACCATTTTATCTCTGTACAATCAACCTTAATTACCAAAACTATGTAATATGATATCCTGCCCAAATTATCCAGTCAATTTGTATCCAATCATGGAGGCACTTGCACTACATACTTTTTGGCAGATCTAAAGGAGGTTGTAACATTAGAGTGTTACATTTGTGATGAGCTTTACAGTGACAGTATAATAATTGCATGTCCGGTAGCCCTCTGTTATCTATAGCTGTCTTTACAGCAAACCTGTAAATAACTGGACCATGTTGGGGAGAGGATGACTGCCTTGCCAAACCATTAGAAGTCATATAAGTCATACGAATGGGAAATTTGGTTTCATTGTGATGCATTTGTGTGAGCTTGAATCTATTCTGCTCCTAGTTCTATTCCATCCACATTTTTCCCAAATACAATGAGCATTTCGGATTGGTGCTACCAGGATCATACATACAGCAATTTGTATTAATGGACACCACAGATCTGGACACTGGTCTGTTGGTATCGGTGCAAAATCAGGTTGGAAAGTCTGAATCCACCATGTAAATTGGCCCTAATATGTGTGTGCTTGCATGTATGCCCTTGGATTGTGAGCTACTTGAGGTAAGGAACTGATGTAAGTGTGCAGTAGGTAAAGCTAACTGTCAACACCATATACTTGTAATAATTAATAATACACCAATCATAGGATACCAAGCCATGAAGCATGTAATATAATCTCACACATATTTATCCTTCAAATAGCGGAGAACTGAGTGCAATGTGATTAATAATGCTCAATCAGCATGCATAGTGCTGACATCAAAAGTTAGATAGACCAACTCCATCCAGCATTTGTAGACGGTAACATGAGTGGTGGCTTTGTAGTCCTTAATGTTCTTCATTTCAGGGCCATTCAGGTTCTGTTTACCTCCCAGTAAATACAGCACAGGCAGCATACTGCTGCTGTCCTAGTGACCATCCATTTCCCCTCCACTTGAGTTAGGATGGAATGGAATGCACATATCTTAAATAGCTGTCAAAAAAGTAACAATTTGCTTCTGTGCCGAATACAGTGGATGCCGGGATACCCGCAAATATGGACTAGTAGTAATAACAAATGTGCAGTTTCAAGATAAGTTCGTTTTCAAGGATAGATGTTGCTTGAAGGCAGTCCTAAGAGCTGGAATTTTAAATAAAATACCCATGGACATTCCCTTACCTCGATGGATTGGTTTGATATAATATGGCTCCAATTTAAAACACTTTTTTTAACAGATAGGATTGTTACTGCTTATAGAATGCATGTGTATATCATGCATGTGTATATCATCGTTCACAAGTCTGGCAAGCACGTTCCTATATACGGTATGTATGTATGACATTTTTATACCAATCATTGATCTAATCTCTGTTGTAAATTCTCCATATTACTGGCCTTGTAATTGATCAGAATTAGAATATAAATGGCCATTTGAACCTAGTTCTAGTTAAATCTATACTAACAGTGTAATATTTGTAAGTGATTTGACTAATTTGATCATTACTTGTGTATATAGTGTGAGTGGACTATACAGTATGATAACTGGGACTTTTTTGTGCTTTAGTGCTCTCCTTATGGCTCAGTTGTTAACCACTATACAAGATGTTGGAAAACGTTTACTAGGGCTAGGTTCAAACTGCTGCGATCCGATTTTTAGTGCGATTATGTAGTAATATTTGGATGCAACTTTAATACGGCTTGTACATTCATCAGTCACTTTATTAGGCACACCTGTTAAATTGCTTGCTAACTCAAATTGCTAATCATCGATTTTCATGGCAGCAACTCAATGCATTTAGGCATCTAGACGTTGTGAAGATGACTTGCTGAAGTTCAAATCGAGCATCAGAACGGGGAAGAAAAGAGATTTAAGTGACTTTAAACGTGCCATGGTTGTTGGTGCCAGACGGGCTTGTCTGTGTATTTCAAAAACTGCTGATCTACTGGTATTTTTCATGCACAACTATCCCTAGGGTTTATAGAGAATGGTTTGAAAAGGAGAAAATATAGTTAGCAGCAGTCGTGTGGACAAAAATGCCTTGTTGATGTCAGAGGTCAAAGGAGAATGGGCAGACTGGTTTGAGATGATAGAAATGCAACAAGAACTCAAATAACCACTCATTACAACCACGGTATGCAGAATACCATCTTTGAACACACAACAAATCGAACCTTGAAGCAGATGGGCTACAGCAGCAGAAGACCAGGACACTGAGGCTACAATTCGTACAGGCTCACCAAAATTGGACAATAGAAGATTGGAAAAACAGAATTTGGTGTAAACAACATGAAAGCATGGATCCATCCTGTCTTGTATCAACGGTTAAGGCTGGTGGTATAATGGTGTGGGGGATATTTTCTTGGCACATTTTGGGCCCCTTAGTACCAACTAAACATCGTTTAAATGCCACAGCCTACCTGAGTATTGCTGACCATGTCCATCCCTTTATGACTACAGTGTACCCATCTGATGGCTACTTCCAGCAGGATAATGCACCATGGGGGTTATTTACGAAAGGAAAATCCACTTTGTACTACAAGTGCAAAGTACACTTGGAAGTGTAGTCGCTGTAGATCCGAGGGGGACATGCAAGAAAAATAAAAAACAGCATTTTAGCTTGCACATGATTGGATGATAAAATCAACAGAGCTTCCCCTCATTTCAGATCTACCCCTCAGATTTACAGCGACTGCATTTCCAAGTGCAATTTCAAGTGTAGTTTGCACCTGTAGTGCAAAGTGGATTTACCTTTAGTAAATAACACCCCATGTCACAAAGCTGAAATCATCTCACCACTGGTTTCTTGAACATGACAATGAGGTCACTGTACTTCAATGGCCTCCACAGTCACCAGATCTTATTCCAATAGAGCACCTTCGAGATATGATGGAATGGGAGATTCACATCATGGAGGTGCAGCCGACAAATCTGCAGCAACTGCGTGATGCTATTATGTCAATATGGACCAAAATCTCTTCGGAATGTTTCTAACACCTTGTTGAATCTCTGCCACGAAGAATTAAGGCAGTTCTGAAGGCAAAAGGGGGCCAACCCAGTACTAGCAAAGAGTACCTAATAAAGTGGGTGGTGAGTGTATATTCTATGGGGCCAAAATTGCGCTGGAATCGCACCAAAGTAGTACAGGCTGAGTACAATGCTGAGTCGCATTGATGTAAATGGATACCCTTGAAATCAATGTGATTTCCCTTGTCATGCGACCTAAGTTGCATCTGAAATCGCATCAGTGTGAACCAGACCTTAGTCTTTATAATTTTTTCTCAGTAAAGAGAGGAGAAATGTTTTCATTGTGTGTGTGTGTGTGTGTACTAAAGAAAAGCTGGAACAAATACAGTTCTGTGCCAATTAGGGCGGTAGAATGACAGTGGTGCATCAGACTGGTTATTTATTTATTTTTATTGTATTGAAATGTCACACATGGAAATAAATTTAGACCCCTTTCACACTGAGGCACTTTCCCGGCGATATAACGCTAAAAATAGCGCCTGCAAAGTGCCCTAAAAGAGCCGCTGCTGTCTCTCCAATGTGAAAGCCCCGAGGGCTTTCACACTGGAGCGGTGCGCTAGCAGGACGGTAAAAAAAGTCCTGCTAGCAGCATCTTTGCAGCGCATTAGGAGCGATGAATACACCGCTCCTAAAGCGCCCCTGCCCATTGAAATCAATGGGCAGCGCGGCCGAACCACCGGCATAGCGCTGCTTTGCGGTTGGTTTTAACCCTTTCTCGGCCGATAGCAGGGGTTAAAAGCGACCTGCTAGCGGCCGAATAGCGCCGCAAAATTGACGGCAAAGCACCGCTAAAAATAGCGCCACTTTTCCGCCGACGCCGCCACGTCCCCAGTGTGAAAGGGGTCTTAGGTTATGTTGGCCACAGCGTGGTGCGATGCGGTGGATTGCATTGCACTGTGCTGCACTGAAAAAAAAATACTGCATGGTGTACTTTTTGTCTGCGCACACCACCACAACGCAGTGGTGTGAAATGGCCAGGTAGTAGAAAAGGCATTTTGCCTTGTGGTAGAACTGTGCTGGAAAAGTCACCCAATGCAGTCCTACAGCACCTGGTGTGATTGGGCCCTCAGTCTGTTAAGGGATCAGATACATTTCTATTAGATGATCCTAAGAGCCGGTTCACACTGGGGCAACACGACTTCCAGAAGCAACTCAGACACGACTTGAGCATGAATCTCAGCGAGACTTGGAGGAGACTTCAGCGCGACTTGTGGTCATTAACAACACGGCTTGAAGTAAATTCCTTGTGGCTTCTGGGTAAATTCCTTTCTGCTTCCTGTAAAGTTGCATTCAAAATGAACAGTGATCAGACTTCTAAGCGACTTCCATTGAAATCAATGGGACAAGTTGCCTACAGGTCGCCTAGAAGTCTGATTGAAGTAGTACAGGAAACTTTTTTGAAGTCGGAGCGACTGCAGTTGTGTACATTAAAACATCTCCATTCACTTCAATTAGTTTTAAAAATAGCGCGACTTGGGGCAACTCGGGGCAAACTGAAGTCGTGTCCGGAGTCGCCCCTGTGTGAACCGTGTCTTAATCATGTGTTTATCACATAGTTAAGCCAACCAAACACGTTACAATCTGATTGTGCAATTTCCTTTAAATCTACAAACAACTGTGTCTTGAATGGCCCCTTTTGTTTGGATTAAAATTAATTGGACTATTAAGGTAAGCTTTCACATTGCATAGTTTTTGTGAAACTAAAGCAGACCACACCCTTTACAAATTTCCTTTAGTTCCTAATGACCTGGCTGAAATTCACTCCATGGGTGGCCCTGTTGCCAGCCATCTGTCCTTCATCTTTTGATTGAAAAATCCGAGAAGCTCTGCAGAAATTCTTCGGCCGAGCATCAGCTGCATCCAATCAGATAAAGCCATTGTTTGGGTATTCTGACAGCCATCACTGCATGGATGGAGGAATATGTTTTATTTTGTTCTTTCAGCACGCAGGCTGAATATAAAAAAGAAAATCCAAGAGTTTATGGCCATTTTAAGAAAATTGTACAGAGGTTATACCAATAAGGTTGTATAATCAATGGCTAGTTTTAGCAAAAGCTGTTTTCCAGTATGGTGATTATCTGACATTTTATGTCTGTGGGTGCTCATTTATTGGTACATTCAAACCTTATTGCAGAACATATTTTAATTGCTTTGCCTTGATATGCGATAGTAGCTGTGTATCACATGCAGTTGTATGGACATGTTGGCTCTGTAATCAAATACGAGGATAATACAATGAACAGCCTTGTCCGAAAGTCAGGTTTGTTGTCATGACTAAGGTTACAGAGGACACAGTGGGTGGCCTCAACCACACAACACATTTCACACTCACACAAGATCTGACACTTTCACCTCTTGCACATCATTTATCAAAAAGTCCAAGAGATCAATGAACTTGCTTTGAACAGCTAGTTAGGTTGAAGAGACATTTCTACTTCTATGTTTACAAAGGTAAATCTTTTCTGCTACAGACAGGGAAGCTGCCGCTGCTGACTTCTCATTCTGCAAAGGCCATTAGTCTGGCTGCCCTACTGACCTCTGTCTTCAAAACTTCATATCACCGACCCATAAGTATGCAGAAAATAAATTCTTACTTTCCTGATACGTACACTTCAGCCAAGTCAGTGACACTGTAAGGGAGCAAAGGAAAAGTGAGTATGTGCTGCTGGGGTGCTTAAAAGTGAAAATGTTGCATTGCCCCACATGTACTAATTACAGGTTTAACCAGTTGGCTCTCAGAGCATGTTTTTATTGTTTAAAAATTTACATTTGTGGCTAGAAAATTACATAAACCCCACAGAACATGACATATCTGAAAGTAGAGGACCTGTAGAATAAAAAGATAGTAGTGCAAATACGGTTTCACAAAAAATTGCAACTACCGTTTATCAAATCTATCTTTTCAGTAAAAAATACACTAAAATAAATTTTATTGCACACAAACACAATTTAATCCTCAATTTTGTTGTAAAAAATACAGCAAAAGGTTGTGTTGAGTAAAGAGATACTAAATTTGTCAAGCCTCAAAACTGTGTGCACAGAGCTGCGGAATGTGTTAAATTAGTTCTAAAGGTAAACATTTTTATTTCTTCAATGCATTCCCTGCATTAGAGTAAAAACGTTTTGCCACTTGCTGTGGCCCCCTTTTCCCAAATACTTACCTAAGTCCTGTGTCGATCCAGTGCTCTACCTGTCTGCCAGATTTCTGTCCTCTCTCCCCGCTCTTACAAGCTTGGCTGAGAGCCATTGGCTCCTACTGCTGTCAGTCAAATCCTGTGAGCAAAGTGAGAGGGGGCAGGGTCAAGCCACGCTGTCTATGACAATGGACACTCACAGCCTAGGTCAAGATCAAGCATGCATGTCTGCCCCCATAGCAAACACTTCCTATGGGGGCAGACACAGAAGAGGAGGAGCCCAGATCGCCAACAGGGGACCCCGGAAAACCAATGTCCCTTTTAAGAGCTATGGGCGGTAGTGACGTTTTGATGTCGCTTCTGCCCTACAATGGTATGGAGACGGGCGGGGGCCATCTTCCCCTCACTCATCTCCGTACCAAGCCAGGGAGAGGATGCGATCACCTCCGTCGCTGCAGGCACCTCCGGTAAGCGGCGGAGGGCACCAGAGAGTGGTGGGAAGCCCACTCCCACCACCGATAACAGTGATTTTGCGGTGAACCTGCCACATAGACCACTTTTATCTAAAAGCGGACTGCCCGCTGAAGAAGAGGATACCGGGGTTATGGTAGCTAGCTGCTGCCATAACAACAATATCCCTCTTCAAAATACCGAGGTATAAAGATGGCAGGCGGACCGTAAGTGGTTAAAAATTGCCTTTAAAACCGTGTTAACTCCCAAAGTGCAAGATGTTAGCTGCATCCTTGTTTTACATCCTGTCCAGCCATGTGTCCTTTCTCCTGGACTCATCATTTGGACTAATCATTGGAGTGACTCATTATTATGATGGACTTTTTACAGTAAGTACCTTGTAGACTAGCAGATTAGGAGCGCCACATTCTGTATCCCATCTGAAAACTATGCACCTGCGAAACAGCAAAAAATTACAGTACCCAAAACTATCAATAAGGGACACTTTAAATACCTTTACAGCTCATCAGTTTGGAGCTAACTACAGTATAAATGATCAAATTAGAATTCTTTCTTTTACTCCAACGTGCATTGCAGCACACAATATGTGTTAAAAATCCCTCTCTAGCTGAGATCCTACCACCTCAATGAACATCACAGCTGCCTGGGGTCGTGCAGGCAGGAGAGGCAGAGCTTCGAGGGTCATAGCTTGATGACCTTGGGTCACAGAGACCCCAAATTTGGGGGGGGGGTAGGTAGTTGAAGTCCTACCCCACCACTGGTCAAAATTTGGGGCTCCTAGCACCCATGGTTCCGGAGATACAGGGCTCCATGTGCAGCCTGTCAGAAGGTACATACAGAGCGGCCAGTTTAAATACAAGCTGGCACACTCTGTTTGCAGCAGACTGATAGGATGAGCTCACAGTGCCTCAATTCTTGTCAGAGGACGGCTTGGAGCCTTGGACCAATGGTAAAGCACCATTGGTCTAAGCTGTCCAATAAAAATGCTGCAGTGGAGGCTCTCCTCTCACTGCAGTGTCATAGAAGGGGGCATGTGTCTAAAAGACAAATGCTCTCTTCCAGCCCAGCCCTCTTAACTACAAGGAAACAACATGGAATTATGGGTATAAGGTTTACCCATAATCCCATATTTTTCTCACACAGTTAATGTGGTTGTACACCCTGTAAACCACTTTTACCTACAGGTAAGCCTAGATTAAGGCTTACCTGTACGTTCTAGAAATATCTCCTAAAACTACACGGTTTAGGAAATATTTACAGTTCCCCGTACAAAGATTTCTTCTGCTCATGCGCCAATGTATTCGGCGCATGTGCACTTTCGTTTATAGATGGGGTCATACCGTGACTGGCAGCTCCCGTGCGCATGCGCGGGAGTGACGTCACACGACTCCGGCCAGCCACAGAGCCGGAGTCCACGGCCCCCGGAAGGAAGAGGGCTGAAGATGGATGCTTAGTAGCACATTATGCTTTACCGTTGTAGGGAAATAAAGAGAAAGTAAAACCCATCAGGGTTTACTTCCTCTTTAAGAGGGACAATCTGCGGACTAAATTGCCACTGTATTTGATAGGTATGATCAACCTGCTCAATATGAAGATTCTCCCCGTAATCCTTTATTTCTTACGGCACTCACCCATATGGGTACCGAAAGCCTACTTTAAAAAGCTTGACAGTATCTTCACCTCCTTTTTGTGGGCGCCCAAACCCCCCGAGAATAGGTATCAAAGTGTTGCAGGAACCTGGGGATCAGGGCGGGTTGGCGTTACCAGACTGGCAGAAGTACTATTTAGCGGGTCAGATGGTGTACGCCCGTAGGTGGCTTCTGGTAGATGATGGAGATGCGGCTACGGTACTGGAGGCAGCACAGTTAGGGTCCTACGAAAGTCTAAAGCTTGCTCTTTTCAGGGGAATCAAATCAGATCTACCATTTACGTTGTCAATGAAGACTACGATAAGGGCAGGGGTTCGCTGCGATCGGACTGGCATGTCCCAGTTATGGGGAAGTATCCCCATCTGCTCTCTGGATGAACCCCACTTTACCCCATTTCTATACTATGTCAGATCCGGTGGTTTAGGCAATAAAGATGTTGAAAGACATCACCTCCCTTGGGGACCTTTTATCTTTCCCCCAGCTTAAAATGAGACATGATCTTAGCAACTCATACTTTTTTAGGTTCCTCCAGCTCAGACATGCCTTTCAGACACAGTTTAGGGAGAAGAGGGTGGAATCTCTGCCTTTGGCTCTTGAGACACTGTTATCGGATGAGGATCTAGTCAAGCCCCTATCAGTGACATATAAGGAATTCTTCAAAAAAACACCACCGGCACTATGCAAGTGCAGGGAATAGTGGGCGGCAGAGGTTCCTGACATACAGGGGGAGGATTGGGACGACGTATGGACACAGCCATTTAAGCATTTGGTATCAGCCAGGGATAGATTGATTTAGTTTAAATTTTTACTTAGAAGTTATTACACCCCGACTAGATTAGCGAAAATTTTCCATACAGTCTCAGCTGAGTGTTGGAGATGCTCCTACTCGCCAGCGGATGCTGAACACATATTTTGGAAATGTCCCCCTGTACAACAATTTTGGTCAGAGATCATCTCCTGTCTGTCGGAACTTCTGGTGGTACCCATACCAATGTCGATGGGGGTCTGGTGGATGAGGTGGTGTCGTCTCGTGCCTTACGAACCCTGCTCAACATTTTGCTGTTTTATGGGAGGAAGGCCATTCTATTAAATTGGAAGAAACTGGGGGCTCCAGATGTGGCCTTTTGGAAGAGCCTGGTTAATTCCATAATGCCTCACTATAGGGCTACTTATGAGGCTAGGGGTTGCAAGAAAAAGTTTGTTAGAGTCTGGCAGGCATGGTACAAATCCAGCGATACCGCAGGTTAGGAAGATGAGCCTGATACCTACCATAACAAAATCTAGGGACGGAATACTGCAACACGACTGGTGGTGGCTAAGCCATCTATTTAAGAGCTGAGTGGTATATGTGATGTATAACGGTTGAAGCTCTGCTTTGTCCCTATATATCTAATGTATGTCAAACTATCAGTTTCCCCCCAAAAAATACTAGTGCTGACGGAAAAACTGAAGAGTCCTGTTTTGTATTGCGCTGTGACCGTATGGGGTTAGGGAGGGGGTGGGATGGTATGGGAGGGTTGTTGGTTGTTGTTTTTAGGAATTGTAAGCTAGTTAGTCGGACTATGTTAGTTCAGGCTAGGATATGTTTCGGGCCATGCTTTGCCGCTATGTGGACAGTGTCGGCTGACATGTCCAATGATGTTATGCTATATTTCTTAAAACTTAATAAACAGAATAAAAAAATAAAAAAAAAGAGGGAGAATCTGCTGCTGCTGAAAAGGTACTTTTTTAATTAAGCTGAATCCTATATTATTATGCTATATGATATAACATAATAATTTATTATTTATCTATTTACTGTGAAATTACTGATTTGAAGTTATAACTCCAAACTTCAGTAATTTGTCCGTTAAGCCACCTGTTTGAGTACAGATTTTGAAAATATAGTAAACTGCCTTAAAAACAATATATAATTATTTGTATATTACTTACTTATGGTAATTAACTACTTGCCGCCCAGGCCAATTCTGACACTTCTCTCCTACATGGGAAAATCATAATTTTTTTGCTAGAAAATTACACAGGACACCCAAACTTTATATATATTGTGACAGCAGGAAGGTAAAGTCACCTGGTTGCATCCAGGGGGGTAGATATATTTCGCCCAGATTCAGGCTTTACGCCGACTTATACAACTAGGTGGAGAGTTGTATAAGGCTAGTGGGCTCATGGATGACTCATACCTCTAGGGAGAGTGTGGGGCGTCATACAGACAGGGAGTTGATGAGGCCAGCTGAAGCTTGTCAGCTCATTTAGGCCTCTATAAAAACTCCCAGATTCATTAGGTGTTTGCTCATGCCTGGAACCAGACCTGTGTGGACTGTCTAGGGAGAGTGAACCCCTGTGCGGTGAGACAAAGCCTGTGTGGCTATTTGCTTGGACATTTAAAACCAGGGACTTAGGGACTAGGACAGCACTAGGCTGATCCCAGTTGTTAGTTAGGAAACCTGTATGTTTAGTCAGAGGTCAAGTTGACCAGGATTTATTTTGTTTATGTTTCTTTTGCTTTGCTGTGTTTTGTCACTGTAAATAGAAAATAAACCGCACCTTTTTGATTTTGAAAACCACAACCTCCGTTTGCTGGGCCTGTTTTTGTGTGGGGAGCCCATCTCGGGGGTCACACACACCCGCTGCCGAGCTAACCCCCTCACAGTTGGTGGAGAACCAGTGGCAGTTTTTTTTTTAAGCCAGCATGGAGGAGATACTGAAGCAGCTGGCTCTAGCAAATGCCAATCAACAGCAGACAAATGCAGGTTTGCAAAAGAACTTCGCAGCCCAGCAGCAAGTTCATTAACAGAGCCTTGCAGCCCAGCAGCAGACAAACGCAACTTTGCAACAGAGTCTGGAGGCTCAGCAACAAGCCCAGCAGCAATCTGAGGCCCGCTTCATAGACCTGTTGCAGAAGCAAGAGCAGAGACTACAACAACAGATGGAAGCAGTAATGCAGCAACGTCCGCAGACCAGCGAGGAAAGCCGTCCCACTAATACCGCGTCCTTTGGGGTGAGTCGTTTATTGACAAAAATGACTGGAGAGGATGATCCAGAGGTATTTTTGACCACATTTGAAAGGACCGCTGAAAGAGAAAAGTGGCCTGAGGAGCAGTGGGCTGGACTGGTGGCTCCTCTGTTAACTGGTGAATCGCAGAAAGCTTACTATGACCTAGAGCCTAACCAAGCAAAAGACTATGTGATGCTAAAAGCTGAAATATTGGCAAGGCTGGGTGTCACCCAGGCTGTCCGGGCTCAGCGTGTGCATAACTGGACTTTCCAGCTTGGAAAACCCCCCAGGTCTCAAATGTATGATCTCATTCACCTGAGCAGAAAGTGGCTACAGCCAGAGACTTTGTCCGCACCAAAGATTGTGGAACGTGTTGTAATGGATCGGTTTTTGAGAGCTCTTCCTACTGCCATCCAAAAGTGGGTAAGCCATGGAGACCCAGAGACGGCCGATGGTCTTGTGGATCGTGTGGAGAAATACTTGGCTACAGAGAACCTGACGGCCTCTTCCAGAGACACTCGGACTTTCCACCCTAAGACCAGACCATCCCCAGGGGCGGATAAGAGGATTCCAAGGGGTGAGGGTGGAGAGAGTGAGAGGGTGGGAGCTCTACCCCAAGTTTGGCGAGAACAGCCTGGGAAATCAGCGGCTCAAGAGGCCGAAAGAAGGATCGTTTGCTACCGCTGCCGGCAAGCGGGACATATTGCAGCCAATTGCCCGGTTGTGGAGGAACCCATGCAGTGTGACTTTCTGACGGGCAGACGTCAGTCGCTGTGTGCGACAGTCGCATGCACTGCCATTCGAGGAACTGAGAAACATTTATGAAAAATGTGTGTTAATGGTAGAAATGTTGTGGTATTGTTGGATTCAGGTAGCCTTGTGACCCTGATAAAGGCTGAGTTAGTTAAAACAGAGGTCTCTGGGAATAGCAAGGTAGCTGTTATTTGTGTGCATGGGGACACCCGAGAGTATCCAGTGACTACAGTGTGTTTCGAGACCCCCAAAGGTACCCTCTCTCATCCAGTGGGCTTAGTATCTCAGTTACCGCATGACGCCATTGTGGGAAGGGATTTTCCGAAGTTCTGGGAACTGTGGGATGATCCTGAGCCCCCCACTGGTGCCCCTATGTACCAGGAATGTGATAGCCAGAACTCCCCTGAGAGTGGTGAGGACTCTCCGGAATTTCCCTTATCAGTATTGGCAGGGGAGACTCAAGAAACTGGAGAGGAGCCCACCTCCTCAGACGAAAACCTACCGTCTGTGGAGTTTTCTGATCTTGAGGTTCACAGGGAAAACTTTGCCACAGAACAGTTGAAAGACCCCGCCCTAATAAAGGCACGGGAAAACGTAGTGAAAATAGATGGCGAGTTAGTGAACCCAGATAATACCTGCACTTACCCATACTTCAGCGTAGAGAAGGACCTACTGTATCGGGTGGCAAAAAGGGCAGAAGAAACCGTTGAGCAGCTTGTGGTGCCCAAACCTTACAGGAAGTTGGTGTTGGAGTTGGCCCATGGGCACATTCTTGGAGGTCATCTGGGGACAGAGAAAACCCGAGAGAGGGTATTACAGAGATTCTATTGGCCGGGGGTGATGAAGGACATAGAAAATTATTGTTCCTCCTGCCCTGTGTGTCAGAGGTCGGCCCCGATGCCACATTTCCGTAGCCCGCTGGTCCCTCTACCCATCATTGAGGTCCCGTTTGAGAGGATCGCCATGGATTTGGTAGGTCCTATAATCAAGTCCGCTAGGGGGCACCAGTACATATTAGTTATAATGGACTATGCCACCCGTTATCCAGAAGCGATCCCTCTCCGAAATACCTCGGCCAAAACCATAGCCAAAGAGCTATCTCTTGTGTTTAGCCGGGTGGGTATTTGTAAAGAACTGCTTCCGGACCAAGGTACACCCTTTATGTCCCGGGTTATGAAGGAGCTGTGTAAATTGTTCAAAGTGACACAATTACGTACATCTGTGTACCACCCCCAAACCGATGGGCTGGTTGAAAGGTTCAACAAAACCCTAAAACAAATGTTGAAGAAAGTGGTGGATAGAGATGGAAAGGATTGGGACTGTCTACTTCCTTATCTGATGTTTGCTATTAGGGAGGTGCCCCAATCCTCTACGGGATTCTCCCCCTTTGAGTTACTGTATGGGAGACACCCAAGAGGGCTGTTGGATATTGCCAAGGAAACTTGGGAAAGTGAGAGTTCTCCCCACAGGAGTGTGATTGAGCATGTCGCCCTGATGCAAGACCGAATTGCACAGGTAATGCCCATCGTGAAGGAACATTTGGCCCAAGCACAGTTAGCACAGCAGAGAGTGTACAACCGTGGAGCCAAGACCCGTACCTTTTCCCCGGGGGATAGGATACTGGTACTTGTCCCTACGGTTGAAAGTAAATTCCTTGCCAAAGGGCAAGGCCCCTACGAGATAATGGAAAAAGTGAGCGAAGTGAATTACAAGGTCAGACAACCAGGAAGGCGAAAGCCCGAACAGATCTATCACGTTAATCTGTTGAAAGCCTGGAGGGATAGAGAGTCCCTAGTCGCAGACACTTGGTCACCAGCTCAAACTGGTTGCGTGATTCCTGAGGTTGGAATAGCAGCCACCTTGTCACAACCCCAACAACAGGAGGTTAAGGAGTTTGTGCTTCGCAACAAGGAGGTATTCTCTGAGCTGCCGGGACAAACATCTGGGGTAGAGCATGACATCATTACCCCGCCCGGTGAAAGGGTGAAGTTAAAACCCTATCGGATCCCAGAGGCCCGACGGGAGGCAATACGGGAGGAAGTACAGAAAATGCTGAACTTAGGGGTGATAGAGGAGTCCCAAAGTGATTGGTCTAGTCCCATTGTGTTGGTGCCTAAACCGGATGGGAGCTGGCGATTTTGTAACGATTTTCGTCAGTTGAACAAAGTTACAAAATTTGACACCTACCCCATGCCACGTATAGATGAGTTGATCGACCGGCTGGGAACAGCCCGATACATGACGACTCTTGACCTCACAAAAGGGTATTGGCAAATCCCCCTGGCCAAGTCGGCCAAAGAGAAAACCGCATTTGTAACCCCAGACGGGGCGTTCCAATATAAAAGAATGCCGTTCGGGTTACAGAATGCGCCGGCCACATTCCAGCGGAAAATGGACCAGATGCTGAGGCCCCATCGGAAGTATGCTGCGGCTTACCTGGATGACATAATTGTCCATAGCACAGATTGGGCCTCACATCTGCCAAAAGTGCAAGCAGTCCTGGACTCTGTTCGGGAAGCGGGGTTTACGGCTAACCCCAAGAAGTGTACCATTGGGCAGGAGGAGGCCAAATATCTTGGGTACACCATTGGGAGGGGAGTAATAAAACCCCAACTCAACAAAGTCGAGGCCATCCAGAGTTGGCCACGTCCCAACAGCAAGAAGCAGGTACGAGCCTTTCTGGGAATCGCTGGGTATTATCGGCGATTCATTCCCCACTTTGCTTCTAAGGCTGTGCCCCTAACCAACCTGACGAAGGGGAAAGGGTCGGTCATGATTAAATGGACCCCCGAGGCTGAGGCAGCATTCCAATTCTTGAAACAAGCCTTATGTAGCCAGCCAGTGTTGTACTCACCCGACTTCTCTAAAGACTTTGTCGTACAAAGTGATGCGTCAGATGTGGGGTTAGGAGCAGTATTGTCCCAGGTCTGGAACGGGGAAGAGCACCCAGTCATTTACCTCAGCAGGAAGTTGAAGTCCCATGAGGTAAATTACGCCACCGTTGAAAAGGAGTGTTTAGCGGTGAAGTGGGCTCTAGATTCCCTTCGGTACTACCTGCTAGGTAGGCACTTTGACATGGTTACGGATCACGCTCCGTTAAAGTGGATGGCTCAAAACAAGGAAACAAATAGAAGAGTGAATAGGTGGTTCCTGGCCCTCCAGGAATTCAACTTCACAGTAAAGCATCGCCCTGGCGTTCAAATGGGGAATGTGGATGCTTTGTCTCGAGTACATGAATGCCTGATTGCTGGTGTTCCAACCCCGAGGTTAAAACAAGAGGGGGGGGTATGTGACAGCAGGAAGGTAAAGTCACCTGGTTGCATCCAGGGGGGTAGATATATTTCGCCCAGATTCAGGCTTTACGCCGACTTATACAACTAGGTGGAGAGTTGTATAAGGCTAGTGGGCTCATGGATGACTCATACCTCTAGGGAGAGTGTGGGGCGTCGTACAGACAGGGAGTTGATGAGGCCAGCTGAAGCTTGTCAGCTCATTTAGGCCTCTATAAAAACTCCCAGATTCATTAGGTGTTTGCTCATGCCTGGAACCAGACCTGTGTGGACTGTCTAGGGAGAGTGAACCCCTGTGCGGTGAGACAAAGCCTGTGTGGCTATTTGCTTGGACATTTAAAACCAGGGACTTAGGGACTGGGACAGCACTAGGCTGATCCCAGTTGTTAGTTAGGAAACCTGTATGTTTAGTCAGAGGTCAAGTTGACCAGGATTTATTTTGTTTATGTTTCTTTTGCTTTGCTGTGTTTTGTCACTGTAAATAGAAAATAAACCGCACCTTTTTGATTTTGAAAACCACAACCTCCGTTTGCTGGGCCTGTTTTTGTGTGGGGAGCCCATCTCGGGGGTCACACACACCCGCTGCCGAGCTAACCCCCTCACAATATTTTTTTAGCAGACAACACCGTAGGGAATAAAATGGTGGTCGTTGCAACTTTTTATGTCACACGGTATTTGCACAGCAATTTTTTTTAAAATGCTTTTTTTGGGGAAAAAGTTACACTAATAATAAAAACAAAAATACTAAAGTTAGCCCGATTTTTTTGTATATTGTGAAAGATGATGTTACGCCGAGTAAATGTATACCTAACATGTCACGCTTTAAAATTGCGCACACTTGTGGAATGGCACCAAACTTCAGTACTTAAAAATCTCCATAGGCGAAGCTTTAAAATTAAAATTTTTACAGGTTAAATGTTTAGAGTTACAGAGGAGGTCTAGTACTAGAATTATTGCTCTCTCTCTAATGTTTGCGGCGATACCTCACATGTGTGGTTTGAATGCCGTTTACATATGCTAAAACAAGTCCTTATGCTGGTTAAATTAAACTATGAGATCTAATGAAGGTGCAAAATATAATCTATATAATCAGAGAATGGTTCAGTTTCTATTCTTTTATTATATAGATTATATATGGCACTTTCATTAGTTCTCATAGTTTACTAATTTAACCAACATAAGGACTTGTTTTAACAAAATCAGGACTGTTGGTAACTAATGAGAATCGAATATGTAACTTGAAAATATGTAACCTGTGTGTATCTGGCTCTAATACTAGCCAGTGCCTCACCAGCCACTGACCTCACCGCACGTCGCTGCAGCTGCCAACATTAGAACTAAACAAATAATGTATGAGTAGTTGAGTAGTTCAGCGCTCTGTAGTAATGTATCTCTCCCTCATACTTGAACTACACATCAAGCACTATCAAACCAGTAATGTGAAAACTTAAAATGATTGCAAAACCTCACCCAACAAATCAACCAATTCTGCTTAAAATAGAAATAAAAGGCAAAACATTTGTGTATAGATCTAAAAAAAAACTAAATATCCTTTACCCTTTTTTTATAAGTGATCACATACCCTCTGTTCTCAGCTGCATAAGAGCTAGGGGAGGAGAAACCGCAGCACAATAATCTTCCCAGTGAAAGGCTGTGCAGGGGAAGAATATTAGGACAAGTCTGATCATTGGAGGAGAGTAGGCTGAGTTCCCAGCATAGCTAGAAAAACTGACCATGGTATGTTCTCCCACGCAGTTTTTAATAGGAATATAGAGGGACTGGCAGGATCACTAGGGATTTCACACAAAGTAAGGAATACAAAGAGAACAGGATACTTTCTCATACAAGCATATGGTACAGCAGGCACATAGAGTGGCGTCTCTAGGGTTGGTGTCACCCGGTGTGGTAAAACATGGTGTCACCACCCACTAACCACCCCTCAGTACAGACCCCCCCTCACAATAAACTACCCCCTCCATCTGAGCAGACCCCCCTCAGGATAACCCCCCCAATAAGTGCAGACCCCCTCAGGATAAAACCCCCCAAATAAGTGCAGACCCCTCCTCAGGATAAACCACCCCCTCCATCAGTGCAGACCCCCCTCAGGATAACCCCCCAATAAGTGCAGACCCCCTCAGGTTAACCCCCCAATAAGTGCAGACCCCCCTCAGGTTAACCCCCCAATAAGTGCAGACCCCCTCATGCACCTGGGCGGCAGGCAAAGAAGGCTTCCATGTGCAGCCGCCCGGAGAGTTACTTGCTCAGACTGCCACTCTCCGGGCGGCGCGCCTGTGTATAGGGACAGGAGGGAGCTGCAGTGAGAGTGAGGGGTCTCACTTAGGGAGGCATAGCGTGGCGCCGGTACGCTTCAGCTGAAGAGCCCTGCCTCCTGGACCCTCCGCCGTACTCTGGTGTCACCCCTCTGAGGGGGCTATCAGGAATATGAAATGTTGTGGTAGCAAACACTTTAAGAACTTTAAAAAAATCAATCTGTTCAGTGAGATATACACATATATATCTAATATAGGTCCACTCTGTACACCCTCTGTGAAGTTTTCTTTTTTATTACTTGAAACTACTGTGATCCATATGCACAAACAACTGCATGGCACTCCCAGCGTCTTTTAACTAAAATGCCATTTTAGTTTTAGTCGTATTTTAGTCATCTGAATTGTTTTAGTTTTAGTCATATTTTAGTGGACTAAAATCTCCAGTACAGTTTAGTTGACTAAAATCTCCAGTATCATATACAAACAAAAATATTGCTTTTTGACAAACAGAAGTACAACTTTAAAATATAAAAAACAAAAAAACTGTAAACTCTATTGGCTGTAATGCCATTGAACATATTACCTGAATATAAAAACTTTAACAGTTCTTTGTTAATAATGAAAATAAGTATCAAGTAACATCTTTGTAAATAAAATCAAGTTTTATAAACAAACGAGAATATTGCTTCTTGACCACTGTTAATTTTGAAGCTAAATTTAGATTTAGTTTTAGTCATAGTCTTTTGACTAAAATGCCATTTTAGATTTAGTCGTATTTTAACCACTTCAATACCAGCCACTTCCCCCCCTTACTGCCCAAGCCAATTGTCAGCTTTTAGTGCTGTCGCACTTTGAATGACAATTGCGCAGTTATGCTACACTTTACCCAAACATTTTTTTTATCATATTGTTCCCACAAATAGAGCTTTCTTTTGGTGGTATTTGAATCCTGCTGGGGTTTTTATTTTTTGTTACAAGACCGAAAAAAAAAAAAAAAGACCGAACATTTTGAAAAAAATAAGTTTTTCTTTGTTTCTCTTATAAAATTTTGTAAATAAGTAAGTTTTCTCCTTCACTGATGGGCACTGATAAGGCAGCGCTGATGAGGTCGCACCAATGAGGTGGCACTGATGGGCACTGATGATGTGCATTAATATGCAGCACTGATGGGCACTGATAGGTCGCACTGGAATGCAGCATGATAGGTGGCACTGGGCACTGAAAGGCTGCACTGTTGGGTACTTATGGGTGGCACTAATGGGCACTGATAGGTGGCACTGATGAACACTGATAGATGGCACTAATGGGCATCACTGATGAGAAGCCACTGGCAGGCATTATTACTGGGCACTGACTGGCACCATTTGTGGGCACTGACTGGCACCATTTGTGGGCACTGATTGGCATCAATTTTGGGCACAGATTGGCATCCCTGGTGGCCATGGGTAGCATATCTGGTGGTCATCAGTGGTGGCAATCCTGGCTGGTCCTGGTGGCATCGCTGGTGGTCTGAAGTGGGTATCCTTGGGGGGGGCTGTGCTGATAATCAATCAGCGCTGACCCCCCCCTGTCAGGAGAGCAGCCGATGGGCTCTCCTCTAGTCGTGTCTGTCAGACACGAGTGAGGAAAAGCTGATACATGGCTTTTCCTGTTTACATCCTGTTTTGGGGGCACGCAGAGCGGCAATCGGGGGTTCGATGTGTCAGTCTGACACACCGCAACCCCGATCTCGGTAAAGAGCCTCTGACGGAGGCTCTTTACCACATGATCAGCTGTGTCCAATCACAACTGATCACAATGTAAAAAGAAATCGTATCGGCTTTTCCTCACTCACGTCTGACAGATGCGACTAGAGGAGAGGCCCCAAGGGCGCGCGCCGGCTGTTATCCTGAAAGATGTCATATGACATCCAGTCAGGATAACGGACCCACCGCCGGCTGTCATTCTGCTATAGGCCGGGCAGGAAGTGGTTAATCATCTAAATTGAAACAGAATTGTATTTTTGTTTTGTTTTCGTCACTGAAAACATAGGCAATAGGTAGACGGGAGGGTATTCCCCCTGTCACTGAAAACATGCAGCTGACGATAAATATGACAAAAATATTTTCATCTACAAAATTAAAACTGATAACTGTGAGCCATCCAAAACCATAAAGGGATACCTACTGCAAAATGCTGAAAGCTTCTATGCACATATAAATACATGGATTCCATGGAATGGACAGATCCCCTGCTGATCTAATCAGAGTCCCCCCCATGTAAAAGGGACCTTACAATTACCTATAGAGCAGAGCTCAGACTGGCAAAGGGAAAAGCAGCACAATGTGGCAATTCATTGTGTTGCAGTGCACATTCTGATAGGAGGAGAGAGTATAGTGATAACGAGAGGAGCACGGGTACACTTTTCATATTGTGGAATTCAGAGGAAGGAGTCTTGAATATGTGCTTTAACATGTTGATTTGTCATTTGTGAACTCTCCGTTTAGTGATTATGAGGATTACATTATATATCGCTGATAACCTTCACAAGTATTATTGTAGTACTTTTTCTAACTCCTTATATATATATATATATGTTATTATTATATATATATTAATTATTTTATATATGTATATATATATATCATTTTTTTTTATAGTGATGCTTAATTGTTTAGTTAACATACTTGGAACAAAGTTCTCCTTGTGGCTGTTTTAACAGCACATTATTTAATTCAGCCATAAAAAACACAAAGCCTGCCTTGTATAACTTCAAACTAAAATTGGCAGCTATTAAGAATTTGATGTGAATTCACCTCCGTTCGTTTTTAGGCTTATGAAATTGTGAGCTCCACTATAAAGGCTAAAACTGTCTTGGACGTGAAGTTGTTTACACAGAATACCAGCAGATCTAAAGTTACAGAACGGGGGCTGGATATGAAAGCTTTAGAGCTGTCCACTCCCAAGCTACGTCACGGGGGGGACTCATCTGCCTGGGTCATTTTTATTCTGTCCTAGTTTTGAACATTTGAATGTTGCTATTTTTTTTCTCCCCTCCTGCAAACGGTTTTCTCTACACATTGCAGCTGGAGTAAGTGACTGCCTTGATCTCTTTCTCGTTTTAGTTGGAAGAGCTTCATAGAGATTCTGTACAGCAATCCACACTGATGTCTGCATCCAGCTGCTTATGGTACTGCACTGAAAATCAAAAACATTGAACGGAGTGTTAGGAACCCCCCGGAAAGGTAAGATCTTACAGATGTTCTTTTATTTTCTGCAACAAAATAAGAGTGATTTGTCTAGCTGACATACAACTTACTTGCGGAGGACCCAGGAGGAGACCTCCACAAACCCTTCAGCTGTTCATACGCTCTTTAAGACAGTGATTTATTAACTAGGCAGTATTGACAAGTGCCACTGTTACTAGTATGTCACTAGTTGGTTATCATAGCTCTCCTTTTTTGTCTGTTTTCCTTAACAGCTGACAAGAGGTGTAAGATCATAGATGAATTTAGCAAGCACGTCCTTTATTTAGAAGAAGCAACACATTTTTTTCACCTGTAGAATTTTTTTGTTTATGAGCCTTGGCGTATATGTATATATTTATGGAGAATGTCGTGCCACGATGTCTACTGGTTAAAAATAACAGACACGCTTTTACGTCAGAGGGGGCTTAGATTTAGAAGCTGTATAGAGCTCAGATAGGTTTTCCCTCTTTTCCTGGCTTGTAGGCAATGGGAAGCTGTTGATTAGGAGGTCCACTTTGGCTGGTTGGCAAGAGCTGGGACTAAATTGAGGACATTTATTAGCAGAGGCATTCTGGTGACCTTCTTGAAGCATGGAAAATACGGATGAGTCAACATAATACGGATGCCAAAGACTCGTGATCCAGAAGGAACTCTTTTGCAACAGCTAATGATGGGTGTTTACACCTAAGGAGGCGCAAGGCGACAACAAGGGGGAGGGAATAGGTCCATATCTCATATGTTGTGTCTGATCAAGCTATGTGGAATGGAGCTGAGAATGTGCCAGGGTTATGTAATTGCCAAAGATACCAGTGCAGGTATGGAACTTGTAATATGTCTGGGATCAGCTGTAGGGTAAGAGACAGATCCAGAAGTCGCAGTCCATTAGGAGGCGGCGTCAAGGAGACAGGGTCCACATCTGTCTTGAATGGTTTGTCACATCAAGGGAATAGACCGGACCCCAAGGAACAGAACCTGTGTTACAAGAAGAAATGCGATGAGCTCAGGAGGCGTCACAGGAAGGAGAAAGAAGTGTGGATAAAAGAGAAGGAAGTGTTTTTGAAGGAAATTTCAGCGTTAAAAGTAAATTTGGTATTCTGGTACAATATTTTTGATACTGCATATTATAATTTGATCATAGCTAAATAGAAACATGCACAGACATATTTCTTGTTTGAAATGTGCAAGATGTAATTAGTCACCATAGGGGTTATTTACGAAAGGCAAATCCACTTTGCACTACAAGTGCAAACTACAAGTGCAAAGTGCACTTGGAAGTGCAGTCGCTGTAGATCCGAGGGGGACAAAAAACAGCATTTTAGCTTGCACATGATTGGATGATAAAATTAGGAGAGCTTCCCCTCATTTCCGATCTACCCCTCAGATTTACAGCGACTGCACTTCCAAGTGCACTTTCAGTGCAATTTTTAAGTGCACTTTGCACTTCTAGTTTGCACTTGTAGTGCAAATTGGATTTGCCGTCCGTAAATAACCCGCATGCGTCAGTAATTTCCTTTTAATTCTTTATTTTCAGTATAGTTGGTCAGTCATTTTCCAAACACATCATATGGTTTAATTATTTATATATATATATATTATCTAGTATGCTGATATAGTTAGTTATATTTTGATATATTTGGATAATTATAGATTGGGGTGGTTGACACAGTTTTTATATATTTGTGTAATCTGCACTTAGGACCTTCATTGCTTCATTATTACTCATTCACATCTTATATATTAGACAAAGGTACTCTATAAATTGCTTGCATACATTTCAGGAAAGTATGAAAGGTTTATGATATTTTTTTTTATTCTTCTTGCTTTAATGTATTTATAAAATGCTGTTTACAATTGGACAGTCTACCCAGTGCTGCAATATATATGCCAAAGTTTGTCTGATGAACATCTTGGAAGTGGTGGAATATATGCTGTTTTCTCTGAATGCATGACTCCCCTGTGCTTTTCATGAACTTGCCATTCATTTTTACCTCCATGCAGTTTACATTAAACAAATTGTATATTTTCATGTTTGTTTTTAACATGTTCCTAGAAACAAAATGTATGTAGGTTTCCAGCTAGGATATATTAACACTATTGTGTTCAGTTTATTGGATGACTTCACGCACATTGATGGTTTAGACAGAGATATTATTGTTTGTGTTCATGAGCAGCCGAAGTGATATAGCATAATGACTGGCTTTGTAATACAGATGCAGAATTGGTATAGCCATTTACTATTGTTTAGTCCTAGTCGTTGATCAGCATTGGTAAACAACAGGATCTCTAATTGGGGGAGGGGTTTGATGAAAAGAGAATTAAATTAGCAATTTTTTATTGTTTATATAAATTATGGTATATATACATTTGACAACTAGGGCTTAAAAATGTAATTGCTGATTCTTTAATGTGCAATTAGTGTTATGGAGCTAAGCTTTATTTACACAAGCTATAGATGAATGATACATACATTTACTATACCTAGTTTTTATATCTTATAGGCATAAATAACCAGGTTCATATAATAATAGTTGTTTAGGTGTACAAGGTGTGTCTATTAAATAACGAGACTGATTAAATAACTCACCTTTATTTATATGTATTACCAATGTAATGCCTGTCCCCTTCAATATATTTCCTATTTGCACTAATACATTGCTGCAGTCTTGTTTTCCACTGGTCGAAGGCATGGAGAAAATCAATTTCTGTCAGCTGTTTCAACACATCCGCCGTTTTCTTCTTTACAGCATCAACTGACTCAAAACGTGTCCCTTTAAGCACTGATTTAACTTTTGGGAATTCATTCTCCGTTCCTTGGCTGAATCTTTTGTGCCACTCAAACAAACACACGTGCACGAGACAGGCCATCATTCCCATAAGCTGTAGTAAGCATTTGAAAACATTATCTTGATGTTTTGTGCAATTTTACAAAAAATTTCAAATTGACACGTTGTTCAACTTTTAAACTTAGTATTTTTTCGGCACACTACAGAACACACAACCAAACTAAATGGCGACTTACAATCAACTAAATTTCATAGAGTGTTGCTGCTTGTCATACAGGTTCAAACATGTTCAAGGTCACCACGCATGCAGTTATAACCGGTTCTGACTGCTTTGTTTACTAGGTGGGATCACAGTCTCTGTATTTAATAGACACACCTCATATATTATACTGCCAAATATTTTCATATAACAATATCAAGAACAGCACAATACCTTAGCTTATATCTACAAAGTCATAGATTATTGAATACAACCATGGAAATTATATTAAAGTGGAGGTTCCGGCAATTTTTTTTTTAAAAGCCAGCAGCTACAAATAATGCAGCTGCTGACTTTTAAAATATGGACACTTACCTGTCCAGCGCGCCCGCGATGTCGGCAGCCGAGGTCGAGCAATCGCTCGTCCCTCGGCTGCACCCGCCGCCATCCTCAGTGAGGGATTCGAGAAGTGAAGCGTTGCGGCTTCACTGCCTGGTTCCCTACTGCGCATGCGCATGTAGCGTGGCGCGCCGTCACTGGTCCCCACTCTCTCTTGGGAACAGTGTATTTCCCAGGAGACAGCGGGGGAGTGTGGGTAGAGGCGTGTCTGCCGCATTAGTCTATTCCCGGAAGTGGGTGCAAATACCTGTCTTAGACAGGTATCTGCACCCCCCTCCCTGGAGGGGGGGAGGGTTCCAAAAAGCGGTATTCCATTTTTGGGTGGAACTCTGCTTTAAGTCCCCCACTGAGAGGTCTATTTTATGCTGACAAAGATTTAAAAAAAAACACAAACTATTCATAAAAATGTATTTGTTTGTTTAGACTTTTCTTATAGAAATAAGATTTTCTTGATCATATGTATTATACACAAGAGAATGCCAAATTTTGGTCTTTGAAATTCTACCAACAGTTTTTTATATCATTGACATAACTATAAAAAGCTTGCCTGAAATAAGTAGCTCATTTTAATTGTAGACAATGTCTTATGGCACCCAAGACAGTGGTGGCACCCACTTTCACTGTTTGGCCTGTTCTTGGTACACTTATCTGACCAGTTAATCCTCTGCTCTGCCAATATTGAACATAATGTGCAAGAAGCCATCTATATACTCATCACACATGTTCCTGGAATAGGTTCAAAATGGGTGCTGTAGCAACCACCAGCTGGAGACTGGAACACACATAACACAGTGTAGATAATTGCCAGCACACCATGGATCTTCCGGCTGAGGCCAAACATTGTTTTATTGAAGCATGAGCACATCACAAACAAGAGAGTGCACTGTTTTGAAGCTGAGCAGGGCCCCTTCCTTACATTTCCAACTGAAGGGGTCCTGCGTGATTCTGAAAAGTTTGCACTCTTTGGTTTGTGACGTGATAATGCTTTAATAAAAAAAACATTTGGACTCAACCTGAAGATCCATGGGGTGCTGGCAAACATTTACACTGTGTACTGTGCAAGAACGTCGCACAAGATATTTTCCCCGACTTGTACAGAGACCAAAATAAACAACAGGGTGGACATTCTCCCACATAAATGATCCATCATGTTAACGTGGGGCAAAGTTGTTCTCTTTAACATCATTACAAAGGACAAGTGGACACTCTTTACTTCTGGCGGAAAAGAGGTTTAACCACTTCAATACCAGGCCCTTTCGCCCCTTTCTGCCCAGGACCATTTTCAGCTTTCAGCGCGGTCGCACTTTGAATGCCAATTGCGCTGTCATGCAACACTGTACCCAAAATAAATTTCTATCATTATCTTCCCAGAAATAGAGCTTTCTTTGGTTTTCTAGCATTTTTTTAGTTTCTGTCATAAAATGTTGTTTTCTCCTTCACTGACAGGCACTGCTGAGGCGGCACTTATGGGCAATGATGAGGCGGCACTAATGGGCACTGATGATTTGTCACTGATAAGGTGGCACTGATGGGCACTAATGAGGAGGTACTGATATGTAGAATTGATGGGCACTGATAGGCGGCACTGATATGCAGCACTGATGGGAACCAATAGGCGGGACTGATATGCAGCACTGATGGGCACTGATATGTGGCACTGATAGGCGGCCCTGACAGGCAGCACCGATGGACACTGACAGGTGGCACTGATTGGCACTGCTAGGCGGCACTGATCGGCACTGACAGGTGGCACTGATGGACACTAAAGCCCTGTACACACGATCGGATAACCTATGGATTTTCGTCCGATGGATTTGTCCATCGGAAATCCGATGAAGCTGACTTCCATCAGTCTTGCCTACACACCATCAGTCAAAAAACCGACCGTTCCAAACGTGGTGACGTAAAACACTCCGATGAGCCGAGAAAAATGAAGTTTAATGCTTCTGAGCATGCGTCGATTTGATTCTGAGCATGCGCGGGTTTTTTATCCGATGGACTTGCCCATAGACGATCGGAATTTGCTATCGGTTTTTGATCCATCGGAAAAATTTAAAACATGTTCTATTTTTTAAAACCGATGGAAAAAAGACCGATGGGTCCCATACACGATCGGTTTGTCCGATGAAAAAAATCCATCGGACGGGTTTCATCGGTAAAACCGATCGTGTGTACAGGGCTTTATAGATGGCACTGATGGGTAGCACTGATGATGAGGAACTGACAGGTGTTACTGCTGGGCATTAATTGGCACTGTGGTGGGCACTAATTGGCGCTTTGATTGGCACTGACAGACGGTATTAAATGGGGCACTGACTGGCAGCTAATGGGCAATGATTGGCAACTGATGGGGGCTGTGTTAATAATCAATGTGATGATTATCAGGCCAGACCCCCCACCCAACAGGGAGAGCCGCAGATCGTCTCTCCCTGTCAGCGCAAACCGAAGAATGCCGTTTACTGCCACTTCCTGGTTCACGCGATGATCAGCTGTGATTAGTCAGGATTACAGAACCACTGCCCGGCCGTCAATCTGCTATAGGCCGGGCGGGAAGTGGTTAACCTCAACAAACAGAAAAGCTTCTTCACTGTAAGAGCTGTGAATATGTGGAATACTGTAGGCTAGCCAGTTCTAGCCAGCTCAGTTGATTGTTTAGCCACTTCAATACAGGGCATTTTCACCCCCTTCCTGCCCAGACCAATTTTTAGTCTTCAGCGCTGTCGTACTTTGAATGACAATTGCGCGGTCATGCAACACTGTACCCAAATGAAATCTTTATGGGTTTTTTTCCCACAAATAGAGCTCTCGTTTGGTGGTATTTGATCACCTCTGCGGTTTTTATTTTTTGCGCTATAAACAAAAGAAGAGCGACAATTTTTAAAAAAACACAATTTTTTACTTTTTGATTTAATAAATATCACATTTAAAAAATAAATTAAAAAAATTCCCTCAGTTTAGACTGATATCTATTCTACATATTTTTGGTAAAAAAATCACAATAAGCGTATATTGATTAGTTTGCGCAAAAGTTATAGCGTCTACAAAATAGGGGATAGTTTAATTGCATTTTTTTTTCTCTAGTAATGGCGGCGATCTGCGATTTTTATCGTGACCGTGACATTGCGACGGACATATCGGACACTTTTGGGACCATTCACATTTATACAGCGATTAGTGCTATAAAACTGCACTGATTACTGTATAAATGTGACTGGCAGGGAAGGGGTTAACACTAGGGGGCGCTGAAGTGGTTAAATATGTTCCCTGGGAGTGATTCTTACTGTAGGGGGAGGGGACTGACAAGGGGAGGAGACCGATGTGTGTTCCTCTGTACTAAGAACACACATCGGTCTCCTCACCTCTGACAGGAGGTGGATCTGTGTGTTTACACACACAGATCCACACTCCTGCCGTGATCACAGGCAATCGTGGGTGCCCGGCGGACATCGCGGCCGCCGGGTACGTGCACGTGCCCCCTAGCGGACGGGAAGCAAAAGACGTCATATTACGTCCACCCGGAGGGAGACAAGGTTCCTGCCGTTGTCATATTACTATGGCTCGGTAGGGAACTGGTTAAAAAATACATTTACAAAATATAACTGGCTGTAGGTAATAGTGTATAAGCAATAAGACCATAGATTGTTGGTCTAAGCCTTAGGGGAACAGGAAGGAATGATGTTTTCCTCTGGTAAAGCGAATTGGACAAAGTTTTAAAAGTTTTTTTTGCCTTCCTCTTGATCAATTGTGTATTTAGGGTTCTGTATATGCAGGTTTTTCAATTTATTTATTTATACATTTTTCTTTTGGTTGAACTTTTTAGTAGAGACTATGGGGGAGATTTACTAAAACTGGGGCACTCAGAATCTGGTACAGCTGTGCATAGAAACCAATCAGCTTCCAGGTTATTGTCAAATCCTAATTGAACAAGCTGAAGTAAGAAGTTGATTGGCTACCATGTACAGCTGCACCAGATTCTGAGTGCTCCAGTTTTAGTAAATATCCCCCTATGTCTCTACATCTGACAAGTAATGTTTATGTTCATCTTTAAAGAGAAACTACAATTAACTTTGGGTCAAATAATTTTATACATTTTAAAAGATTATTTGGTACTGTTTAACAGTTTTTTTTTTTTTTTTTTTCAATGTATATAAAATGTTTTACAGATAAACAATTACCGGTAAATCAGGTTACACTAATCAGAAAATATTCCCAAGGCACTATGTTTTTTTTTTTTTCCAAAGAGAGAGCACGGCAGGATCTGTTTACTTTCAGACTGTCTAGGGCTTATGTACTGAATTTTCACTAAGCAGCGCTGGTGAATGAAGTAGTGTGCAGGCAGGAAAGTCTTACCCTTAAAGTCCTGGGCTACTGCTTGTGTGAAAGAGCAGTCCAACTCTTCAAGGTGCTGTTAGCACAGTATATTTTAACCATTGCTTCAGCACTCAGTAACTAAAATAAAAAAAAAAAAACGAGAAGAGTAGCATATTTATTACTGTATATTGAGCCTGACAGCATTACAGCAATAAATACATAGAGTTTATTCAGGCTTGAAATACATTTAGTTTGACAAAGCACGGTGGGGTTGATTTACTAAAACTGGAGAGTACGAAATCTGGTACAGCTCTGCATAGAAACCAATCAGCTTCCTGTTTTTTTTAATTTATTTTTTGTCAAATCTTCTTTGAACAAGCTGAAGTTAGAAAATGATTGGCTACCATGCACAGCTGCACCAGATTTTGCACTTTCTAATTGCTTCCAGTCTCCTGCAGCCTCTTTGTAGCCACCTGTTGTTTATATGTATTTATTCCAGCAATGGCTGCATGGCATTTCTCAGGGTGGGTTTCCTAATGATGACTAGTGTATCATGCCAATGTAATGAGTGATTAAATGGCCACTCGAGTCTCCATTGGAGGCTCATGTGACAGGGTGAAACCATGGAGCACAACTGGTAGACTGAGAGAGTGGTGCCATATAACAGGAAGTGCCTGAACAAACATCTTGGTGAAAAGATCACCAGGTATTGTTTGAATGAAAGTTGCAGATTTAAAAATATAATAAATTACTTCTGAAATAGCATTAAAGCCCAACTCAAGGCTGTTTTTTTAGATGTGTTTCAGGCAGTGTTAAAGTGGAAGTCCATGCAAAAACTAAAATCCCTGCATCTATAGCCACCAACATCCTAACACTAACCTCTCTATCCCTGAAAATAAAAAATCTCTATACATTCCTTTTCTGCAGGCGATCCGACCCGATCTCCAGCGGCGGAAGCTCTGATCCCACGCTGAGCTGTCAGCCGTGGCTTTGCTGTGTGGGCGGGTGCAGAGGACATTCATTTCACAGCCATTGTCGTACGTGTACTCAGAGCTTCTGCTGCTGGAGATCGGGTCAGATCACCTGCAGAAAAGGTATGTATACTGATTTTTTTCTTTTCAGGGCTAGATAGGTCAGTGTTAGAATGTTGGTGGCTATAGATGCAGGGATTTTAGTTTTTGTATTGACTTCCACTTTAAAGCTAGAAGTTAGTTATGGCTTTTTTTTTTTCTTGCATAGTTACATTACTGAAGCATGGACCAATCTAAGTATGCGTGCATCCTACCTGGCCGATCTCTGTGGGGGCTGGAAAGAACTATAGTTGGCACTGCTGCTACAGTGATCACTGCTAGCTTTCCCAGTCCCGTGCCCAGCTTTTACCCTGCTGCATTGTAACCACAGAGGGTAACTTGCTCAGCACATGCACCATTCAGAGAAAACTTTGCCAAGTGTCAAGTGAGTGACCTCCTGTGTTCACTATGCAGCAGGGCAGCCGCTTGGCATGGGACTTGGAAACTAACGGTGATCACTGCAGTAGCAGTGCCTATTACAGTGATTTCTAGCCTCCACAGGGATCTGCCAGGTATGGCCCGTGCATACTTTTATTGGTCCTAGCTGAACCAGTGTAACTATGCAAACAATAGTCATACCTAAACTTCAACTTTAAAGAGGATCTTCACTGTATCTAAGCACCACAAACCAAAAATATAATTTAATTCATTTTCAATATTCAAAGCAAACTCACTCATCCATCCATGTCTTAATGCTTTATTTTGTTGAGAAATCTCTTAGAAAAACTTCCCCTTACATTTCTTGCCATGGCCATCTTGATTAAGGGCAGATAATTCATGTAGAATTTTCTTCCTGGAATGCATCTGCCCCAGCTCAGGCATTCAGGCAGAAGGGTGTGCTTAGCTGAGGAAACCTCTCCTCCCCTCATAAAGACTCATGGGATGTATGATATCAGTTGCCTAGACCAGAAACCAGGAAGTAACCGAAGAAATGTAAAAGACGTTTAACCACTTGGCGCCCACGCTATAGACAAAAGACGTCTACAGCGCGGCGCCTTCCGGCGCGAATCGGGGAAAAACTGTGCCCGTGGCGTCATGCGGGTGCCGATACGCGTGCCTGGTGGCGCCGCAATGTCCGCCAGGTACCCGCGATCGGCTGTCACAGAGCCAGGGACGTGGATCTATGTGTGTAAACGCAGAGATCCATGTCCTGCTAGGGAGAGGAGACCGATGGTGTGTCCCTTGTACATAGGGACAACCATCGGTCTCCTCCCCTAGTCAGTCCCCTCCCCCCACAGTAAGAATCACTAATAGGGAACACATTTAACCCCTTCCTCGCCCCCTAGTGTTAACCCCTTCCCTGCCAGTCACATTTATACAGTAATCAGTGCATATTTATAGCACTGTTCGCTGTATAAATGTGAATGGTCCCAAAAAGGTGTCCGATGTGTCCGCCATAATGTCGCAGTCACAATAAAAATTACTAGTAAAAAAAAAAAAATAATAAAAAAATATATCATAATTCTATCCCCTATTTTGTAGGCGCTATAACTTTTGCGCAAACCAATCACTATATGCTTATTGCGATTTTTTTTTACAAAAATATGTAGAAGAATACGTATCGACCTAAACTGAGAAAAAACATTTTTTTTTAAAACAATTGGGATATTTATTATAGCAAAAAGTAAAAAATATTGTGTTTTTTTTTTCAAAATTGTCAGTCTTTTTTTGTTTATAGCGCAAAAAATTTAAACCGCAGAAATGATCAAATACCACCAAAAGAAAGCTCTATTTGTGGGAAAAAAAGGACGTAAATTTTGTTTGGGAGCCACGTCACACGACAGCGCAATTGTCATTCAAAGCGTGACAGTGCTGAAAGCTGAAATTTCGCCTGGGCGGGAAGGGGGTGTATGTGCCCAGTAAGGAAGTGGTTAAAACAAGTAAATATGATATACTTTCCCATCTATTTACTAATGCTAGCAGCATAAGGATTAAAAATAGTCAATGTTGATTGAGAGAATGAAGTTCCACTTTAAAGTTTAACTCCAGGAATCTTGAAAACTCTTCCTTGCAGTGGGGCTGCACCCACACTGCAAGGGTTAACTGCTCATTTAAGTCTAAGAGGCATAGAAATGTGATTTATTTACCCAATCATCTACTTCCATAAGCTCCTCCGCAATGCTATGCTGGTCCCTGACATCATCAAAAACTGATGCAGGGTCCATAGCCCTGCTTTGGATGTAAGGACTCTGAGGGAAGGTCCACATCTGGAGCATGGGGGAGTGCCACCTGCCAGGAGAGAAGAGGATTGAGTAAATACAATTGCTTTTACCATCCCCTAGACCAGCCTTTTTCAACCAGGGTGCCCGGGCACCCTGGGGTGCCTTGAGGTTTCTTCAGGGCTCCCTTGGCAAAATGCCTAAAAATGTATTAAAAATTGTATACAAGCTTTCTACTCCAAACTATACACATCTCCCTCCTCTGCTGACCCTGTTCCCTTAGAATCATTTTTGACTGACATTGATCTCCCCAAACTTTCAGAGTCCCATAGATCCATGATGGAATCACCTTTTAGCACTGAAGAGGTCCAGGAGGTCATCAAAAATCTCAAAACAGACTCGGCGCCAGGGCCGGACGGCTTCTCCGCCCTTTATTACAAAACCTTCTCTGGGGCCCTCTCTCCTCGTCTGGCCCGTCTCTTTAACTCCCTACGAGAAGGCTCCACTCTCGAACCCGCTGCCAATCTCGCATATATCTCTGTGATCCCCAAACAGGGAAAAGATCCTAGTGATGTAGGCAACTATAGGCCGATTTCTTTGATCAATAATGATCTGAAAATCATGACCAAGATTTTGGCCAACAGAATGGCCTCCTTCATCGCTTCTTATGTTCATAAGGATCAGGTGGGTTTCATTCCCGGGAGACAGGGACCGGACCAGATCAGGAGAGCGGTAGATTTGATTTCCCTCATGCAATCCTCCTGGGATGGCGGGTCCCCCCAGAAGGGATACATTCTTTCCATAGACCTCCAAAAGGCCTTTGATACGGTCACCTGGCCATACCTTTTTACCATTCTATGCCATTGGGGCTTTGGCCCGGAATTCCTAAGAACCCTGGAGTCTCTATACTCCTCCCCGAAAGCCCAGATCAAACTACAGGGACGTCTCTCTGACCAATTCCCAATCTTAAAAGGTACCAGACAGGGCTGCCCGCTCTCCCCTATTCTCTTCGCAATAGCGATAGAAACCCTAGCTCTAGCAATTAGACAACACCCGGACATTCATGGGGTTCAATGTGGTCAACATACACACAAATGCGCCCTCTTTGCGGACGATGTCCTCCTTTTCGTCACCTCCCCTCTCAAGTCGACCCCCAATATTCTCCAACTCCTCAACACTTTTGGAAAGGTTTCAGGCCTTCAGGTCAACATGGCAAAGTCAATGGCCTTGAACGTCACTACACCCCAAGATATAGTTGATAGACTCAAAACAAACTTCCCCTTCTCCTGGTGCGCCTCTTCTCTTCCCTATTTAGGTGTCTTCCTCACCCCAAAAGTAGAGCTCCTATTCCAACACAATTACCCTGCCATGTTCAAAAAACTCACAACTGAACTTACACAATGGTCTCTCTATAAATTGTCCTGGCTGGGTAGAGTCAATTCGGTCAAGATGACCCTCTTGCCCAAATTGCTTTATCTTTTCCGGTCCCTGCCTATCCCTGTCAAGAAGCGAGCACTGGATAGACTCCAATCAAAAATCATACAGTTCATATGGGGGGGCAAGGGACATCGTCTATCTAAAAAAGTTCTGTATAGGGCAAGGAAGAAAGGAGGCCTTGGCCTTCCCAATATGTGGTGGTACTACCAAGCAGCCCAACTCTGTCAATTCTCAGCAATATATACTACAGGACCTAAACCGGACTGGGTAGACATAGAAAGGCAGGCAACCCCTAACCACACATTGGACTATTTAGCCTGGAGACCACGTAAGGACCGCCCCTCGATCCTGTCACCCACCCTTTCTCACTCAATGGCCCTCTGTGATATCCTTCATAAACATCCCACACTATCCTCTTCCTGGCATCCCCTCGCTCACATCTTCCACAACCCCCAATTCCCCCCGGGTCTAAACATCAAGGCTTTTGGATGGTGGCTTGACAAGGGTCTATACAGAATAGGACAATATTTTAACAATGATGGCCCCATCTCGCTCAAATACTGCACTTCCAAACTGGACATGCCCTCTTCCGAAACTTTCCGCTATTATCAGTTATTACATTTTCTGCGTGGGGTCTGGAAAAGTTCAGACAACCCACTCTCTGTTACCAAATATGAGCATTGGTGTTCATCAGCCATGGGCGTCAGGGGGGGGCATCTCCCTGATCTATTCAGCGCTAGCTGACCCTCAGGGCAAAGCGAGCTATATTTTGAAATGGGAGCATGACCTCCAGTTTGAATGGGACCTAGACACTTGGCACACAAATTTCTCCCGTTCATTTAAGGGTATCTTAAACACCTCCCTGATGGAGGCTGACGTTAAGGTTATCTCCAGATGGTACCTGGTCCCTACTCGCCTTTCTAAGCTCTATCCGCAGTCTTCCCCCCTCTGCTTCAGAGGATGTGACCTCGTAGGCTCTCTCCTCCACACCCTCTGGGAATGCCCTAAAATTAGGGGGTTCTGGAATAGAATTTTCAGCCTCATTCGCAAAGTCACTGGTTTCGAGGTGAAGCAAAACCCTACTATTGCCCTCCTTAATGATGCTCTCCCTAAGGTCCCTAAATTGTCCCGTTTTCTCATACACTTCATCCTTCTGGGGGCCAAGATTACCTTGGCCCACGCCTGGAAGTCGCCCTCGGCGTCATTTCGCCAAGCTAAACACAAGAGCTCCTGGATAATGACACAGGAAAGGGTTTCTAATACCTTACTAGACAATCCAGAAAAATTCCGTCTTATTTGGGAACCCTGGGCTATACATGTAGGCATATCCCTTCTTCCCCAATAGGTGAGCACTGGACAGCCCCGATTCGGCACGTTGCTGACCATTCTTCCCCCCTCTCCCCGAGGAATCCTGACTTCCCTAGCCCCCTCCTTTCCCTCTTATTCTCTAGTTCGCTCCCCCCTCTCTTCCCTACCCCTATTTCTTCTTTTCTTTTCTTCCTACTCTTAATCTCTGTCTTAGACTGTCACTGGCTACTCAGGATTTACATCTGTGTAGTCCTTCTTGTTTTATGTTGATGGATACAACTAGATGCTCCGCCTTGCAGGCATTTGGAAGCCATTCCATTAGTTGGGTTCTTTAACCCCTTCAGACTATTGACAGAGGTTCGAGCTCAGACTCCCCCTGGATGGTCCGCACCCTCAGGGGATCAGCAACCAGGACAGGTTGGTGGGTTGCCAAGCCCTTTGTTCATATCCCTCCCTGGGTGTTCTATTCCCGATCGCTCCGTGCACAGCAGGATCCCAATTGGGGTGCGTGGACTGGTCGGGAGTAGACGTAGGGCCGTTGTCCCTCAGGGCCTGCTTTAAATATGTTGGCGCCTACTTTTTTTTTTCTTTTTTTGTATGCTGAGTCTGCTCTTCCCTCTATAATAGGTACTGTGGTCTATGATATTGTGATGGAACATAATTCCAAGTGGCCTTCTTTTGTTTGTTTCTGATGATCATATTTTGTACCGACCTCGTTTGGGGTCCTTTGTTACCTTCTTTTATAATTGTACTGCATCTAATCACAATAAACCTTTTTTTGAAAAAAAATAAATAAAAAAATTGTATACAAGCCAGCAGGTGGATCAAGCCTGCCTTTTATTTACACAAAGTCTTGGGTTTTCATTATGCACCATTATGACTTTCTAGTCACTAAAAACCAATGACCTCATCAGTTGATAAGGAGGATGTCTGTTGCATCCACAGCATCCTTGTTTGACGCTCCTCTGCCTTTCTCCCTCTGCACTGGGGTCACATTAGCTGACTGATGGAGATAAATTGAGGGAGAAGAGAAACATAGGAATACTAGTCAGTACCAGTGTGCAAGTGTATTTGCTTTGGAAAAAAAGAATCACTTCTAACATTGGGTGTCCTACATGTAGATGTTGCTGCATTATGTAAAACTTTAGGAATAATTTTTTACATTTTATAATGGGGTGCCTCGAGATCGTTCATATTTTAAAGAGTGCCTTGAGATTGTCTATAATTTTAAAGGGTGCCCTGACTGAAAAAGGTTGAGAAACACTGCCCTAGACCATCAGTGTGAAACCTGCGCCCCTCCTGCTGTTGCAGTACTAAAAGTTCCATGAGGCATTTCAAGGCCAGCCCCATAAGGCATTGCAAGGCTAACAGTTACAAGCATGGCTCCCAATGACAGAGGCATTATGGGACTTGTAGTTTTGCAATAGCTGGAGGGACACAGGTTGGACACCCATGCCCTAGACCAAACAAGTAGTTAACCCTTGCAGTGCGACTGCAAGGGAGAATTTTCAGGTTTCGGGAAGATCAGCTTTGAGGCTGGATTCACACCATTGCGATATGTATGTGGGTTCCCCCGCATCCAATTCCCAATAACAGGAGATTTTGAGTGGCTCTCTATGGCGCCAGTTCACATACCTCCACTGTGGCTCCGGTGCAAATTTGCACAGTAGGCATGTGCGTCTTTTGGTCCTTTCAGGTCCAAATTCAGCCAAAAATTCGGGCTGAAATCGGACCTGAAACGGTGAACGAGGACACACCCGACCCCTGCTGGGGGCCGCATGCGGCGATGGTGTGAACCCAGCCTAAAAGGAAAAAGTAGCTCAGGCGTTGAATCCGGAACTGTCTCCCACAGCAACTCTTCTCCCCAGCAACTCCTTAGCCTTCCAGGTTGAATGGCATCCAGCGTCATTCAGCCCAAAAGATTCAGGACAGGTTGCGAACACAGGGCATCATGGGACGTCACTACAGATCCCTTCATTCATAGTGTATTGATGCAGTATAAGGAAAGAAATAAAAAACAACAAATACACACTGGGGGACATTCTTGAGTGGAGGGGGGCATAGTTCCTGGAGTTTAACATGTAAAAGATTATATGAGATTTTAGGACTTGGGTCTGCTTTAATTCTTATATGGCAGGAAACCTCTGGCCAGACTTATTCAGCTTAAAACGGCTTATGACATATTACAGCAATATGAGATTTCAAATTTAAAGCAGCAGTGAAGCACAACCACTGTGCAAAAATGTAAAGCATTAGGCAGAGCCTGCATGTGTATTGGGCAAATATGGCTGAACCTATGTAAATACAGCATATCATTACGAATGACCCTTCATGGATGAAGCTTTGACAGTTTGTAGAGGCACCTGCAAACCCAGTATTTCCCATTTAAATTTTAAAATCACAGTGCATATTTTTCCAGCAGTATCTGAAAGAAACCTTGAAAGGATAATGCATGGAGCACCACCCTTGAGTAAACATTGGTCCACCCCTGAGATCCACCCCTGAGGCTTCCACATTGGTTTCTCACTACTCCTTCTTTTCACTTGAGGATCATCACAGGCATGTCATCCATTGCATCTAGGCTCACATCCGAAGAACAGATCTCAAATTGCAGAATGTGACTTATAACAAGTTTTGCCTGCTAAAGTATTGTTATAGTTGCCTAAGGAACACAGTTAGGTTGTGTCCCAACCTAGAAGACAGCTAAGGCGCTACTACTACTACACATAACACTGTGTTTTTCTGATAAGTTCCAAATACCTTCACTTTTATGCTTATACAAAGTCTGACTTTTTGTTCCCTTAGCCCTACAAAAAGTACAATCTTTCAGAGTACGTTAATATAACACAAAGTTCACTGAGCCTTTAGAGAATTCCACTTCTAGAAAGTTTGATGTGAGCTCAAAAAACACATCTGTCCCTGATTCATTTGCTGGACTTTGGAAAGTAAAATGTAATTTCTGTGCCAATTAAACAAATTATGTTGCACTCATCACATTACTCTACTTAAAGAAACAGCAAAGTAAATGTTCTGTTTTTATTATCTCAGATACATTTGTTTTATAATGTTCATTTGTTTCTGGCCCTCTATGTGAAGCTACACCCTGCAGTTATTTTCATTATTGTGGTTATTCCAGGAAATAATACACAGTCAACTTCAAAAAGAATGTCAATAGAAAACCAAAAAGGATAGGTATTATGCAGTAAGAATTTATAATTTTTTTACTTTTTTTGATCTTGTTCACACCTATGCGTTTTTCAGTGCGTTTTCATTTTTGCAGAAACACACTACAGTCCATTTAACATGGTTTCCTATGGGTCACATTCACATCTGTGCGTTTTCCACTGGTGCATTTTTTGGAACTGCTCAGGGACCTTTTTTTGTTCCTGCAACAGGTTGCATTTTTGGTTCCATAGAAATGCAGCGGAATGTATCACAAATGCGTTTTTGCTGCTCTCTCCTACAAGACAATAGACATCTTTCAAAAACACATTAAAATGCATCAAAAATTTGTATAAGAAAAATGCAAAATGCACCTGAAAAAAGCGTCAACCGCAACCTGCATCGGTGTGAACCAGACCCCAATCATAAATTTAAAGTGTTACTAAACCCACAACAGTAAAATCAGTCTGTATATGCAGTAAAGCATGCTCGTTATACTCACTTTGGTACCCAAGCTGTTAATCCTCTGCATTGTGTAAAAGGCTGCTTGATCCCGCCTTCTCTGATCCTCCACTTCTTTTACTGTTCCCAATCCATCTGCTGATAGTACAAAGCCTTTGGAGTCACTCTGCACATTCTCAGTTTGGTGTGTATTGCTAGAGTTTTTTTTTTTTTTTCTTTCTTGGGAGAGTACATGTGATCGGCGCAGGGCCAATCAGCACTGTCCGGAAAGAGAGTCCTGCAGCCTCATAGGACAGTCAGAGGAGAATGAAAACTCCTCCTGAAAGCTTTAACCAGACACTGATAGAAGTCACAAGACTGCTATATACTGCTGATGAGGAAAGTAATTAAGCAGTTTATATTTACTAAAATAATTGCATTTCCATGTTCTGTGTACTGTAGGAGACCAGATATAATGAATGCAGTTTTTGAGTTTAGTAACACTTTAATATATTGCAGCTTACCAATCATTAGATGTGGTGGCTGTATTGATTTTTTTGTCTTTTTTTATTCCCAAGTACTTTTTTCTGCAATTGCAGAAAAATCTGTTTTTATTCTGCCAGAATTCCTGTGTCGTTGCAGCTTTCTCTGCCCCGAATTGAAATCTCAAACAATACCAGCTTAGCCAGATATCCTTGGCAACAGACCCCCCCCCCCCCCCATGTAATTGAGATGAGAAAGTGCTTGATGAGTAGAGCAGCTAGGGTGACAACACTATTCCTCCTCCATATAGTGCAGTGCTTCCATATTGTCACACAATGACAGGTAGCATGTTACTGGCAGCATCAATAGAGGGGGGAATTTGGAATTTAGATATACAGTACTTTAAAAGAAAGAGAGCTGGGAATACATCAATATGTAAACTCATTGGATTGTGGCAGGGTTGACAGGATTTTTTGTTCGTTGTTGGGGTTCATATGCACCAAATGCTCAATTCTAGTTAACTAAAACATGATCCTTTCAGTGGAGCTGTGCCCGCATGGCAAGGGTTATTTGCTTATTGTATTTTATATTTACTGTATATACTTGAGTATAAGCCGAGGCACCTAATTTTACCACAAAAAAATGGGAAAACGTATTGACTCGAGTATAAGCCTAGGGTGTCCATCTGCATGCCTCACTGTGCCTCACTTTGCCTTACTGTGTCCATTTGCATGCCTCACTGTGTCCAGGCCTCACTGTGCCCATGCCTCACTGTGCCCATGCCTCACTGTGCCCATGACTAGACTGACGTTTAACATGGGAGTCTATGGAAGGGGTGCCCGGGTTTGAAAAATCGGTGCTCCCTGGCCGTAGGTCCCCCCAGACAAAAAACGTTTTACACTTGTAGAGGAGAAATGGGGTTATATGTGTGCCAAGTTTCGGGTCCAGAGGACCTACGACCGGACAGTACCAGGTCCCCAAAGTCACTGGAGAAATTACCGTTTAAAATGGGAGTCTATGGAAGGGGTGCCTGGCTTTGAAAAATCGGTGCTCCCCGGCCGTGGGTCCTCCGGACAACAAACTTTGAAAAGTGGGGCTATATGTGTGCCAAGTTTGGGGTCCAGGGGACCTACGGCCGACCGGTACCGGGTCCCCAAAGTCTGGGAGATCAGGCACAAACTCAGCTTATACTCGAGTATATACAGTATATTATTTTTTGGTTTATGTCTAGGGAGCAATAGAATAAGTTTTCTTTATCTGACCCTCCCTGCAGCTAGACTGGTCCCTGCAGTGTCGTCGTCCCCCCCCCCCATGCTCCAGCGGTCCAGGGTCCTGATGTCATCAAGGGTCAATAGTCCTGCATTAAACATGTTGACACCAGGGGACAGTCCACTGCTAGAGAGTGGGGGAGCACTATCTGTAGGGGGAGCAGAGCAGCCCCACCGCAAGGGGTCAATTTGGCATATTCCCAGAGTTGGCCTATAAATGTTTTTAGTCACTATTGCTACAGCTACTGCTACGAACACACACAAACATACAGTGAGATCATGGAACAGGGCAGAAAGAGCCCTCCCCACCCCTACACACTATTGGCTGCTCCCCCAGCCATCTGCTTGTCAATAATAGAGCACGGTTAATGCTTTGCATACTGACCCTTCCTACGTGTGCTTATGTCATTTTATATCCTTGAGGGCGTCATGAGCCCAGTGATTGACAGGCATGGACACACTGCTGTCACAAACAGGTCTTTGAGAACTACAATAACCTGCAGTAAATACTACTCCGCAACAAGCAACAAACAGCAATGCCGTGCTGTATCTCTGCACAGGTTTGATTCATTATGAATTTCACATTTCTCATTTTACCATTCCATAAGTTTCTTTTCCTATAAAAGTGTGGATGTGTGATTCTCCTACTCACCATCAGCCCAATCTGTCACAGGAATTGACTATTGCCTTTAGCTTTCATATAAACAATGCATGGACATGCTTGCATAGAATTCTCTTATCTTTAATAAATATATTTGAAATATATCATTCTGATAAAGAATATAAAATCTGTAGAGGGCTTTTATGCATGCTGTTAAAGTGGTTCTAAACCTTTTACATATACCCAGGGACATGACTGACCTCAGAGATTAAACAAATTCTCCTACATAAGTTGTACCTGTCTATCTGCGATTCCTCTCTTCTCTACATCCATTCAAAGTGCTGAATTTATAAGCTTGTCTTAGAATTCAGAAAAAAAGGGGGCGGAGAGCTGATGTTACACTCTGCAGAGCTCAGTGAGGAGAGCTCTGAGAGCTGATTTGAGGGAAGGGACACACCTCCCATTCACACAGTAAATAGGAACAGAGCTGAGGCTGTTAGTGAGATGGAGATCCCTCTCCTGTCACCTTTTTTTCTCTTGGTGTCAGGAAAATCTTTTAGAAGTGACTCATGCTGATAGCTGAAGAATGAAGCAGCAGACAGAAATGATACCTAGGGGTTGATTTACTAAAGGCAAATACACTGTGCGCTTTGCAAAGTGTAGTTGCACTCTGCAAGAGCAGTTGCTCCTGAGCTTAGTAAATAAGCAAAAGCTCTGCTGACTTTCATCAGCCAATCGTGTAAAAATTCATTTTTATTTTTTATTTTCCTTGCACGTGAGTTGGTACTTTTTGCAAAGTGAAGCTTTGCCTTATTTACTAAAGTGTTTGTAAAGGCAGAAGGTTTTTTCATTAATTTCATTCTATGCATTAGGAAAAAAAAACAACCTCTGTGCTGCAACCCCCCTCAGCCCCCTAATACTTACCTGAGCCCCATCTCTATCCAGCGATGTTGTAGGATTGTCTCGGCTGCCCGGGACTCCCCTCCTCATTGGCTGAGAAAGCAGCGCAGCGCCATTGGCTCCCGCTGATGTCAATCACAGTCAGTTAGCCAATGAGGACAGAAAGGGGGCGGGGCTGGACCATGGCTCTGTGTCTGCATGGACACAGAGAGCTGTAACTCAGCTCAGGTGCCCCCATAGCAAGCTGCTTGCTGTGGGGACACTCAACAGGAGGGAGGGGCCAGGAGAGCTGAGGAGGGACCTGAGAAGAGAAGGATCTGGGCTGCTCTGTGCAAAACCATTACACAGAGCAGATAAGTATAACATGTTTGTTTTTTTTTTACAAAAAAAAAAAACGAGACTTTACAATCACTTAAGGCTCTGGAGCACTGCACTTGCAGAGTGCGCAGTCTTTTCGCCTTTAGTACATCAGTGCTGCGTAGTGAGAAAAGCACACACTATAGAGGGATATGCTTTGTTCATATTTCATGTCTGAGGTTTACAACCACAAGTTTATCCAAAATAAACTATTTTACTTTGTCCACTTGACTCTACGGCTGTAATCAGCAATGAATGAGCAAACAAGTTGTGGCAACACACATCCCTTTCATCGTGACAGAATTATTTATAATAGGCAAGCGTTTTGGGTACTTTTTTTTAATTCCAGAGAATGCTTGGGTAAATCAAAAGCAGAAGCTACAACCTAGTATGAGTTCTGTGAACTTAATGTGTTATTAATATCTTCCAGAACTATTAATTATTTTGTTGACTGCCATGGATTATCTCTGCAATATTACATTTATAAACACTGAAACAAAAATATAGGATATCATATTTTATATATATATATATATATATATACATATATATATATATATATATATATATATATATATATATATATACACTCATTTTTATAAAGATCTTCAGAAATCTAGCAAAGATGTAACATTTACAACAGTATTAACCACTGCAGCTACAGAAGATTTACCCCTCTTCAAGACCAGGCCATTTTTTTGCGATACAGCACTACGTTACGTTAACTGACAATTGCGCGGTCATGCAACGCTGTACCCAAATACAATGTATGTATTTTTTTTCCCACAAATAGAGATTTATTTTTGTGGTATTTGATTACTGACAATTGTGAAAAAATATATATATATATATTTTTTACATTCTGCTACAAAAAAAATGTAAAAAATCGAATTTCTTTATCATCGGTTTAGGCCAATATGTAGTCCGCTTCATATTTTTGGTAAAAAAAAATCCCAAATAAGCGTATATTGATACAGTATAAACTATACATATATACAAAAGTTATAGCGTCTACACACTATGCTATGTACAATTGAATATTTATTTATTTTATATACTTGTAATGGCGGTGATCAGCGACTTATAGCGGGACTGCGATATTGCGGCGGATAGTCTGACACTAACTGACTTTGTGGAAACCATTGACACTAATACAGTGATCAGTGCTAAATATATGCCCTGGCACTGCACTAATGACAATGGCTGGGAAGGGGTTAAACATCTACAGCGCTCAAAGGGCTAACTGTGCCTAACCAGTGTTTGTGTTTACTATGTGCTGCTTTTACTAAGGGAAGTGATGGATTTTAATCCCTGCTTCGCAGGGACAAAAAATCTGTCACTTTCCCCCTGTCAGAATGAAACTCTGCCTTGTTTACATAGGCAGAGCTCTGTTCTGTGTCTCTGCCCCAGGATCAGTGGGTGCCGGTGGACATCTAACTCCACTGATCGGCTTGTGCTGTGTCAAAGCACGGTCATGACGCCTGTGGCATGCACAAGCACCCCCTACCCGGAAGTGCAAAATCATGAACTTGGTACAAGATACGGCGCAGAGCGGCCACCCTGTCACGGTATATGTATGGTCGGTGGTGGGTAACCAGTTAATGGTGTCACAAGCATCCCTGCCTTTTTGTGCACATGCAGTTGCAGGACAGGGAATCCACTGTCCTGTCACTTTCCGCTTGCACTTGCCAGCAATTACTGATTGTCAAAATCACAGCCATGAATTGCTGCATAAATATTGCAGGTGTAAGGAAGTGTTCATATAGCTATTAATGGTCATACACCGCCCATAACAGTTTACCATTGCAGTAGATACAGCTAGATGTTTACGTTCAGGTGCAGACGAGAAGCCTGTACAAATCAATGACAGGCTGACACTGTCAATAGCTGTTTACATGTAATCACTAAAAGAGCAATCTCATGTGGCTAGGGACAGATGAGTGGCTCTGTATACAGACTGTTCAGGACTGCTCATCTGTTCCTAACTGTAAGGCCCCGTTTCACACTTGTGCGACTTGTCCTGCGACTTGGGACTGCAAAGTCGCAAGACAAGTCGTTTCCCATGATTTCCAATGATAGCCATTCATAACCATAAAATCGTGGCAAAAAACATTTAAGTCGCGGCAATGTGAAAGGGGCCTAAGTAATTGCTTCATGTGTGATCACATAAGGGCAGCTGAAGATCCTCTTAGCCTGCCATAGGTTTGTACAGACTGAGTGTCCACAGCTGATCGCACACACCCAGCTGGGCTTCCACCTGCCTGGTATTCACCCGGACAGTACGGGTTTGGAATCATGTTGTCCGGATTTCAGTCCACCTGAAACCTGGACACATTACACAATACACTGAACATGCCTGCACTTCCCCTCACTGAATAATAGCTGCTGGATACTAATAAGCTTTTGGAATATTTAAGCTGCTGGATAATAATAAACAGAATAGTGCTTCCTTTCCCTGCATTTCATGCATCAAAGCAAATTTTATGTGTGCGCTAACGATAGAGAGCATACGGTGTCCTCTTACTACACGAGGCATGAGGATGACACCAGAAGGGAAAATGCTTGAGTTGAACATGCATGGTTCATGTAGGATGTCTAGATTGGATACTGGCTGCTGCTGGAGGCTCTGCTTCACTTTATGTGAATGGGGGAAGGAGATCACCATTGCTGCAGTCTATGTAGTGTTCCTTACCTCCCCCCAAGTCTGACTGACCTGGGGGGTTGTACTGAGGGACAGACTGAGCTGGGGGGTTATTGTACTAGGGAATGTACTGACTTGGAGTTTTTTTTTTACTGGGGACAGGCTGACCTGGGGGAGGGGGGGGGGGGGATTGGACTGGGGACAGGCTGTCTGGGGGGGTGATTGTACTGGGAACAGACTGAACTGGGGAGGGGCCGTTCTTACTGGGGACAAACTAAGCTGGGGGGGGGGGGATTTTACTGGTGAAGGTCTGATCTTTGGGGTGGGGGGATGTACTTGGGACAGAATGATCTGGGGAGAGAATTTTACTGTGGAAGGACTGACCTGGGGGATAATTGTACTGGGGAGAGAGGGACTTGGGGGGGGATTGTATTGGGGACAGACTGACCTGACGGGTTGTACTAGGGGACAGATTGTTAATGAAATTTGGCCACATCTGCTGTGCACCACAGCACACCACATTGCTATTTTTCTTGGTGCACCCAAAAGTGTCCCATATGTTTTGCAATCCCATGGTGTTTGCTACAAAGAAAAAATTTGCTGTGCACTGCTCAAGTGTTTGACTTTTTCTTGAAGAAAAGGTGGCAACCCTAGTACAGACATGAATGGCAGTGTGAATGAGCCATAATAGCTGCTGCTTCCAAATAACAGACTGTTCAGATGTGAGATAGGTCACAATCGAACATTGTTATTTTTGTAACTACTTTGTTTCACTCATCTGCAGATCAAAGCCACGACCTTCAATTTGTGTATGATGTCAGTTAAAGTAGAACTTTTTGTTTCCATTTTGGATAGAGTAAGGAAGGGTTATAACCGCCGTCAGTTTATTTTTTGCCATCTGTGTCCCATTGGGGAGATATACAGTTGTGCTCAACAGTTTACATACCCTGGCAGAATTTATGTTTTCTTGGCCATTTTCCAGAGAATATGAATGATAACACAAAAACTTTTCTTTCATGGTTAGTGTTTGGCTGAAGCCATTTATTATCAATCAACTGTGTTTACTCTTTTTGAATCATAATGGCAACAGAAACTACCCAAATGACCCTGATCAAAAGTTTACATACCCCAGTTCTTAATACCGTATATTGCTTCCTTTAACATCAATGTCAGTCTTTTGTGGTATTTGTGGATGAGGCTCTTTATCTTCTCAGATGGCAAAGCTGCCCATTCCTCTTGGCAAAAAGCCTCCAGTTCCTGTAAATTCTCGGGCTGTCTTGCATGAACTGCACATTTGAGATCTCCCCAGAGTGGCTCAATGATATTGAGGTCAGGAGACTGAGATGGCCACTCCAGAACCTTCACTTTATTCTGCTGTAGCCAATGACAGGTCGACTTGGCCTTGTGTTTTGGATCATTGTCATGTTGGAATGTCCAAGTACTTCCCATGCGCAGCTTCCTGGCTAATGAATGCAAATGTTCCTCTGGTATTTTTTGATAACATACTGCATTCATCTTGCCAACAATTTTGACCAAATTTTCTGTGCGAGAAACAAAATGTTACCCCAGCTCCACTGCCAATATAGAAGTCCACGAACTGTGATCCAGTACTCTAGCCAGGACGTTCACGGGTACAGGCTGTACTCTGACGCTTTTCGGCTAAGAAGCCTTCATCAAAGCATACATGTTTGATTTAAAAACTGATATATATAGCAAAGTAAGCAATCCAAATGGGGCGGGTGCATCCTGATCAGAAGCAATCAAAACAATTAAAAACACATGGAGAAAAGAAAGGAAGAAGCACAGCAGGCATATGAAGGACATATCATGAACAAATAAAACATGTTCAAAGTGGTACAATAAATGTATCACAACAATGAGATTATGCTAGAAAAAGATTTATGTCCATCCTATCATTCAAGCCATACAGTTTTCTAGTATTGAGGGTATGGATCCACCACACTTCACGCTTAAGCAAAATACGATGAGTGTCACCTCCTCTTGGTTTTTTTTTAACCTGTTCAGCACCAAAAAAGGAAAAATTATCAAGATTACCATGATGAAATTTCTCGGAAATGTTTTGACACATTTGAGATATTTTTTGCATTAATATTTGTAGTGTCATTCACATGTTCCGAGATTCTAACTCTTAACGGGCGTATAGTGCACCCAACGTATTGCAAGCTGCAGGCACTACACTAAATAACATAAACCACCGATTTAAAATTGCAGTTAATATACTGTTTGATGGTATATGTTTTCTTAGAAGAAAAGGAAAAAACTGAGGTGCTTTTATGTCTATGACACTGCCTGTGGATGTTATGGCCACACATGTAGAAACCTACAGTGGAGAGCCAGGTCTGTGATTTGTTTGGTTTCTGAGAGCAAAATAAACTACCTAGACTGGGGGGGGCCCTTCTACTAGATAAATTATAACACCCCTGGATGGCACTGTATAGATCCTTGTCAGCATACAGGATAGGAAGATGTTCTTTAAGAATCGCAACAATTTTGTTGTATTCTAAAGAAAATGTAGTGACAAAATTTACTTTATTTCTATTGAAATCACTGCACTGTTTATGTTTATTTGCACTACTATTCTGAATAATCTCTACCCGATCTCTGTAAAATGCTATATTTTTACTTCTAGCTGTTGTTCGTGTATTGCCCCTTTCTTTAAATCGCTTTTGAATCGCTGTACATCCTTGCAAAAAACATTCCTGTGCCTTTGTAGCTAACACATCCCCAAAACATCAGCGATCCACCTCCATGTTTCACAGTAGTAATAGTGTACCTTTCATCATAGGGCTTGTTGACTCCTCTCCAAATGTTGCGTTTATGGTTGTGGCCAAAAAACTATTTTGGTCTCATCACTCCAAATGACTTTGTGCCAGAAGGTTTGAGACTTGTCTCTGTGCTGTTTGCCGTATTGTAAGCGGGATAACTTGTGGCATTTGCGTAGTCATGTCTTTCTTCTGGCGACTCGACCATGCAGCCCATCTTTCTTCAAGTGCCTCCTTATTGTGCATCTTAAAACAGCCACACCATGTGTTTTCAGAGAGTCTTGTATTTCAACTGAAGTTATTTGTGGGTTTTTCTTTGCATCCCGAACAATTTCCTGGCAGTTGTGGCTGAAATTTTAGTTGATCTACCTGACCGTGGTTTGGTTTCAACAGAACCCCCCATTTTCCACTTCTTGATTAGAGTTTGAACACTGCTGATTGGCATTCACCATTCCTTGGATATCTTTTTATATCCCTTTCCTTTTTTATACAGTTCAACTACCTTTTCCCGCAGATCCTTTGACAATTCTTTTGCTTCCCCATGACTCAGATACCAGAAAGGTCAGGGCAGCACTGGATGAAAGATGCAAGGGTCTGTCAGGAGTCCAGAAACTCATTGAACTCTTATATACACACATAAACCTGCCAGGGTATGTAACCTTATGAGCACAACTGTACCTTCACTTCCTGTCTCAAGTGAGAGATTCAGTGTTTTGTCCAAAAAAGAGCAAAACTGAAAAAAAAAGCCTTTATATTATATCTAAATAACTTTTACAGTGCTTTGTACTGTACCAAATTTATAATTTTAGAGTCATTTTAAATGAGACAAATGATAGAATAAACTGTATATTTGTTTTACCTACAGTAACAGTCAGGGGTGTATTTATAGAAAAAAAAAATACAGGGGAACACTGTGTACACTGTGTGTTGTGTGTGAATGACAGACAAATTGTTACCAGGATCTTTTCTCTCCAGGTCAGATATTCTTCATTCATAAGAAGAGCATGAATCAGAAAAAATAGTGCATTATGGCCACTAGATAGAGCTGATGATCACAGAAAAAATACTTATTTAACAAAAAATAAAATCATTTTTTGCAAGGCAGTATGACCAAAGGAAGGCCTTGTTTGTCCTAGAAAAAATACTTTGTTTTTTTAATAATTTCAAAATGATTAAATGGTCTTTGACTCTATGGCAATAAGGTAAAAACTGCTCAGGTCAATAGGCAGTGTAAAGATATGAGAGCTGAAGTGGTTTAAATAGTTTAAACTTTAGTCACATTTTTTTTTTTTTTAGCATTTACATTTTGCATAGTGTGGGCAAGGGTTGTGACCGCTTTTGGTTTATTATTGTTGTGTTATAATGGGGTGGTTACTCTCACTTCTTGCCTTGCAGACCACACAGGAAGTAAGAAGTAATCGCCAGCAATAAAAATAAAAACCTGAGAGGTTCTAACATTTCCCTAATCCATTGAAAAAGAATAAAAGTTTGTCCGCAGTTGGGATACCTTTTTTTTTTTTTTCATTATTTGGTTATATGCTAGCATTTTATTATTCCTTTGTAAAATGTCGAGCTGATTGCTTATGGGCAGCCTTGTGCTGCATTTTTTCCATGTGAAGGCAGGGGACTTGGCGCATCCAGAAGTAGTAACAGGTTTATTTCAACTTAGGAATGCTGTGTGTGGTTTGTGTGTATAGTGATATTCCAACACATAAATATCTTTCACATTGCAGGCAGGTGAAAACAGAGGAATACTGCTTGAGCTGAAGGCAGTTTTGGAAGTGATACAGAGAGAGCACAGAGAAGAAAAGAAATGGACGGACTTTCTGCTGCAATTTCTCAATGATCGTTGTGGGTGGGAGATTGAACGGAGTGAACTGAAACAGTACATCTCCAAGGTATTGTTCCTGCAGTGATGGAAATATTGCAATGTTTCAACAACATAATACACATGAAGTAAGAGGGAGAGATACTGAGCACTAGCGATTACATTCTGAATTCACATTCGTGCTGTCTTTCACCCTAGTTCCCTTGGAGCCATAACATTTATCTCTGGAATGTAGCCAATCCAATTATCAGTCGAATTTACTTTGGAAAGGTAGTGACTAAAACCTCAAAAAATGCAAAACTGAGATGGGGCACTGTGCAAGGGGCAGCTTTAGTAAATTCAAGCTTTTTTTGCCAAAACTAAAGGCTGTGAACAACATTAAAGTGGTTGTAAAAGTTTGCAATTGTTTTTATAAAAATAACAAAACATGATATACTTACCTGCTTTGTGCAGTGGTTTTGCACAGAGCGGCCCGGTCCTCCTCTTCTGGGGTGCCCCGTTGGCGCTCCTGGCTCCTCCGCTTCATCGGGTGCCTCCACGAAAAGCTGCTTTCCATGGGGACACCCGTGTGGGCACACTCCCGAGTCCCGCTGCTGCATCCATTGACACACACAGCAGGATTCGGCCCCGCCCCCCGCTCTTGTGTCACTGGAATTGATTGACAGCAGCAGGAGCCAATGGCTATCTATCCAATGAGGACAGAGACAGCGGCTGGAGCCACTGGGCTCATGCACGTCACTGGAACAAACGGGTTCAGGTAAGAAAAAAGGGAGGGGGACTCTGGGGGCAGCCATCGCAAAGAAGGTTTTTCACCTTAATACATAGAATGTATTAGGAGGAAAACCTTGAGACTTTACTACCATTTTAAGGCTGTAATAGCTCCAGGCCAATACCAAGTTGATGTACAATACTGTATATGTGAACTGTTTTATGTGTTAAAGCAATTGTGTTCAGCCAGTGTTGTGACGCAGACAGACAGCACAGTCAGGTCAGTGACCTAAAGCCTCATACACACAATGAAAATATCGGACGAATGATCGTTGTTTTCCTTTTTTTTTTGCATGCTAGCCACATATTGAAAATGAAAAATCCTCCAAAGTTACGAAAATTCTCGCATGACAAAATACAACTTCGGAAGTGATGCAATGGGGGTAATTTACTAAAGGCAAATCCACTTTGCACTACAAGTCCAAAGTGCACTTAAAATTGCACTGAAAGTGCAGTCACTGTAGATCCGAGGGGGACATGCAAGGAAAATAAAAAACAGCATTTTAGCTTGCACATGATTGGATAATAAAATCAGCAGAGCTTCCCCTCAATTCAGATTTACCCCTCAGATTTACAGCGACTGCACTTCCAAGTGCAATTTCAAGTGCACTTTGCACTTGTAGTGCAAAGTGGATTTGCCTTTAGTAAATAACCCCCAATGTGTTGTATTGTATTGTAATATATTCTTTCATTTCTGAGCATGCGTGGTCTTGGACTGATTAAATAAAAATAAACCTTCAGTGGTGCACTTACAAGCAGGTATGTTTACCTGGACATCTGAACATGTAAACAGCTCTTCATGAATCAGTAAAGAGTCCATTAATTTCAGACTGCCCCGTATGATGCTGCTGTTTTCCTTCCCGTCATTCATTCACCACTTAGTTGGCCTGCTGGCAAAAAAAATACCCAGTACTTTTGGGCATGAAGGAGTATGCTGGAGCCTCCCTCCCTCTAACAGTGCAGGGCATGGTGCACCAGGGCAGAAGGCTGTCATGTGAGGCAGTGGCAGGGGCGGATCCAGAGTCTTTTCTCGGGGGGGGCACTGCCAAAAAATATGTTTTAAATTCACCAGAGAAATTACCGTTTAACATTGGAGTCTATGGAAGGGGTGCCCGGCTTTAAAAAATCAGTGCTCCCCGGCCGTAGGTTTTCCAGACACCAAACTTTGCACACTTGTAGAAGAGACATTGGGCTACATGTGTGCCAAGATTGGGGTCCAGAAGACCTACGACCGGCCGGTACCGGGTCCGCAAATTCACCAGAGAAATTACAGTTTAACATTGGAGTCTATGGAAGGGGTGCCCGGCTTTAAAAAATCAGTGCTCCCCGGCCGTAGGTTTTCCAGACACCAAACTTTGCACACTTGTAGAAGAGACATTGGGCTACATGTGTGCCAAGATTGGGGTCCAGAAGACCTACGACCGGCTGGTACCGGGTCCGCAAATTCACCAGAGAAATTACAGTTTAACATTGGAGTCTATGGAAGGGGTGCCCGGCTTTAAAAAATCAGTGCTCCCCGGCCGTAGGTTTTCCAGACACCAAACTTTGCACACTTGTAGAAGAGACATTGGGCTACATGTGTGCCAAGATTGGGGTCCAGAAGACCTACGACCGGCCGGTACCGGGTCCGCAAATTCACCAGAGAAATTACAGTTTAACATTGGAGTCTATGGAAGGGGTGCCCGGCTTTAAAAAATCAGTGCTCCCCGGCCGTAGGTCCCCCAGACACCAAACTTTGCACACTTGTAGAAGAGACATTGAGCTACATGTGTGCCAAGATTGGGGCAGCAGCAGCTGCAGAACAAGTACTGTATATACTCGAGTATAAGCCGACCCGTGTATAAGCCGAGGCACCTAATTTTACCCCAAAAAACTGGGAAAACTTATTGACTTGATGTGACAGGAGGGTCACTTTGGACACAGGGTGAGCCAGGAAAAAATGGACATTAAGAAATATCTCTTGGGCTACCTAAAATCGGTCTGTAATATTTATCCACCATATCCCCAAGGATATCTGTGAAGGACTATTTACTGTTTCTGAACTCAACAGGTTAATTGAGAGATGCTGATGTGTCACCTATCTGCTTGTGTAATGCTAATGAGCCTCACCTAGGCTACAGGTCCTTTCATTGTGATGATGTGGATTGGAGCTTAGTAGACCATCTGGCTGCCTATTATTATGGGATGTTTAAGTGTCTTCTGTGAGGGGGGGGGGGGAAATCACCCCTCCTGCTAAGACTGGTTATCAAAGGAGAAGTTTGAACACACCTGACCTGTATCACCATTGTCATTGGATAGTTTAACCCGCCCTGTTCCCCCAAGGATGGGAGGGAAGGGTTTTGAAGAGAAATGTGTTACCATGTGTTTTGAAAATAAAGTTATTCCCTGTTTTGGAACTTGAAATACAGAGCGTTATCTCGTATCTCTGGAAGGATTAATCCTATGGGAAGTGGTCGCCTGGCTGTGGAGGGTCGATAGTGGTTGTGTGTTCAGAGAGGGAATATTCTAAATGGCGTATACCCCTTTCATATTGGGGGGTGCCGTTACATTGGTTGGCAGCAGCGGGATTTTCCCTCCAGTTCCTGGGACACTCCAAACCACCACAGTGAATGACCAGCTATGCAGCCGGCAGGAAAGCCACGCTGAAAGACTTACTTGAGAGCCGTGGAGGGTCCGGTGGGACAAAGAACAAGGCCATCTTGATCAGGGAGCTAACCGAGATGGATCAGAGGGTTGGTGATGCAGGACCCCGGTCAGTTGAAGACCTGTTTCAGCAACGTGTTCAACAGCGGTTGGCATTATATGGTGCTAACTCATCAGAGACCGCCATACAGGAAGCCATTAAAGGCATCCAGCTGCAGGATGCGCGACGAGAAAAAGAACGACAGCGACAAGAAAAAGAACAACAGCGACAAAAGAGAGAACTAGAGCGACAAGAGAGAGAACTAGAGCGGCAACATGAGTGGAGAATGGCGGAAATACGACAATCGGAGATCGCCTGCAGACAGCTGCTAGAATCTGCTCAGCAGCAGGGTGGGGCTCCCTTTGCCTGGGACTATCAGGAAATACCAGTTGACAACTATGAAATCCTGGCTGAAGAATCAGCAGTGGAAAATCTGAAGATTGGCATCCCTAAAGCCGAAGTGAATGATACGGAGTTCCAGGGAGCTAGCCTGGCTGAAGAATCGGCAGTGGAAAATCTGAAGATTACCACCCTTAAAGCCGAAGTGGATGATATGGAGTTCCAGGGAGCTAGCCTGGCTGAAGAATCGGCAGTGGAAAAGCTGAAGATTGCCCTCCCTAAAGCCAAAATGGATGATATGGAGTTCCAGGGAGCTAGGGCAGTTGGCTCATCTCCCCAGCCACAGATTACAGAAGGTATGGATTTAAGGGACTATTCAGAGGATGTTAGGGATTATGCATCGCCTGCCCAAGTACTGGCAGCAGGACAGAGTACTGCAGACCCCTGCTCTACACCCGTGGCAGTTTTGGAGGCCCGAGGTGAGAAGGTGATGGTTCCTCTTTCCCAGGGGATTTCAGAGATGCAGGGGGGAGAAGCAGCCCTTTTCCCTCCCCAACAGTTAGCCAGAGCAGATGGTGTGGAGTCCCCAGCAGAAGTGCTGGCAACAGGGCAGAGTGATAGCAACCTCTGCCCAGCACCGGAAACAACTGTGGAGTTTCAGGGAGCCGGGGCAGTTGGCCCCCCTCTCCAGCAACAAGCTGAGGTGGTAAAGCTTTTACCCCCAGCTGAACCACTGGTAGCAGGGCAGAATGCTACTGGCCGCTGCACACAACTGCCACTTGAGCGGATATCGGTGGATGGGACTGCGGTCTCCACTCACAGCGACCCAGCACAAGAGCTGGCAACAGAGCAGAGTGCCGCGGGCCTCTGCTCTCAACTAACAGAAGAGGGAGTTCCTGTGGTACTGGATGGGACTTCGGTCCTCACTGACACAACCCCAGAAAATGGTGTGACACTGGGACAGGAGGATGTCAGCCTTGCTTTGCAAGCACTGGGGTATTTTCACCTACCACAAGGGGATGGGACTTCAGTCTCCACTTGTATACCCCAGGGATGCTGGGCAGTCCGCCCAGATCCCCAACAGCATGACGGATTGAGCCCAGTCACCCTGTCTTCTCCCAAGCGGCGGGTATGTTCTCTGAGAGAGGCAGAGGTTGGCTGGGTAAGTAATGCTCTGTTTGGAGCAATTTATTTGGGGTACTGTGTGGCTACCGGCATTAGAAGAATGGACCTATGGACTAACTTCGGAGTCAACCCGTCTGGGGTCACCTCCTTTGTTAGTCTTCTGCCGAAAGGGGAGATGTGTGACAGGAGGGTCACTTTGGACACAGGGTGAGCCAGAAAATAATGGACATTAAGAAATATCTCTTGGGCTACCTAAAATGGGTCTGTAATATTTATCCACCATATCCCCAAGGATATCTGTGAAGGACTATTTACTGTTTCTGAACTCAACAGGTTAGTTGAGAAATGCTGATGTGTCACCTATCTGCTTGTGTAATGCTAATGAGCCTCACCTAGGCTACAGGTCCTTTCATTGTGATGATGTGGATTGGAGCTTAGTAGACCGTCTGGCTGCCTATTATTATGGGATGTTTAAGTGTCTTCTGTGAGGAGGGGGGGGGGGAAATCACCCCTCCTGCTAAGACTGGTTATCAAATGAGAAGTTTGAACACACCTGACCTGTATCACCATTGTCATTGGATAGTTTAACCCGCCCTGTTCCCCCAAGGATGGGAGGGAAAGGGTTTTGAAGAGAAATGTGTTACCATGTGTTTTGAAAATAAAGTTATTCCCTGTTTTGGAACTTGAAATACAGAGCGTTGTCTCGTATCTCTGGAAGGATTAATCCTATGGAAAGTGGTCGCCTGGCTGTGGAGGGTCGATAGTGGTTGTGTGTTCAGAGAGGGAATATTCTAAACGGCGTATACCCCTTTCATATTGGGGGGTGCCGTTACACTTGAGTATAAGCTTAGGGTTTCCATCTGCATGCCTCACTGTGCCTCACTTTGCCTCACTGTGCCCATGCCTCACTGTGCCCACGCTTCACTGTGCCCATGACTAGACTGATGTTTAACATAGGAGTCTATGGAAGGAGTGCCCGGCTTTGAAAAATCGGATCTTACCGGCCGTCGGTCCCCCGGAAACCAAACTTTGCACACTTATAGAGAAGACATGGGGCTACATGTATGCCAAGTTTGGGGTCCAGGGGATCAACAACCATCCGGTACCCGGTCCGCAAATTCACCGGAGAAATTACCGTTTAACATTGGAGTCTATGGAAGGGGTGCCCGTCTTTAAAAAATCTGTGCTCCCCGGCTGTAGGTCCCCCAGACACCAAGCTTTGCACACTTGTAGAGGAGACATGGGGCTACATGTGTGCCAAGATTTGGGTCCAGGAGACCTACGACCGGCCGGTACCGTGTCCGCAAAGTCACCGGAGAAATTACAGTTTAACATTGGAGTCTATGGAAGGGGTGCCCGGCTTTAAAAAATCAGTGCTTCCCGGCCATAGGTCCCCCAAACTTTGCACACTTGTAGAGGAGACATGGGGCTACATTTGTGCCAAGTTTGGAGTCCAGGGGACTTACGGCGGGCCGGTACCGGGTCCCCAAAGTCCGGGAGATCAGGCGCAAAAAAAAAAACAGAGCAAGCAAGTGAGTGTGACAGATGGTCTCGGGGGGGGCAATTGCCCTGTTGCCCCCCCCCTGGATCCGCCACTGGGCAGTGGGAGGCGTCGGAGGGAGGGGTTCAAGCCAGACTTTCACATTAAAAAAGATAGCACCCTGACATCCCCTTAGACATGCAGCACTCTGTACAAGTATTTCAGCATTGAAAAAATTCCAAGAGAAGGGCAGTATCGAGGATACTGTATTCCAGCAACAGACTGTCTGCAATTCGACCTCTGTGAAAAGAGGCCATAAGCCTATATTACATGAAAAAGCCAAAACATATACCTATTAACTAAATTAGTCACGGGTACAATAGAAAATTATCTGCACTTAACCTTTGGGGCCCATTTATTTTTTTCTGCGTTAATACGCATTCATTTGAATGAGCCGCATAACACATTAAAAAGAACAGAAAATATGCATGTATAATTTTTGTAACAATGCAATACACCACAGCACCCGTAACGTCCATTGCCATGTGTTACTGCAAGGCAACAGTGTGAATCTGGCCTAAGTGTTTGAATTTTCTGCAGTCGTTGGTGGACAGTTGCCATGCAGCTTAAGGGTTTGATCACACCAGCATTAGGCAGCGCTGCCCAATGCAATCCCAAGGCAAAAACAAGGCAATTTACTATACGTCTCAGCCAATGAGGAGGTAGAGTCCCCGGTAATACTTGTAACATACTTCAAAGATTAAAGTTCCACCCATCTTACCCTATTAAAAATTCATATGACAACTACACTATGGGGTTGATTTACCAAAGGAAAATCCACTTTGCACATGGAAGTGCAGATGCTGTAGATCCGAGGGGGACATGCAAGGAAAATAAAAAACAGCATTTTAGCTTGCACATGCTTGGATGATAAAATCAGCAGAGCTTCCCCTAATTTCAGAGCTTCCCCTCAGATTTACAGCGATCTACAGCGACTGCACTTCTATGTGCAAAGTGCAAAGTGGATTTTCCTTTAGTAAATCAACCCCTATGTGTTGCCTTGTAGCCTGAAAGTGCTTTGTCTTCAATTAGGAAAGGTTCCATACGCATTTCCAACGCATCATGTGAACACACTGCCTTTGTGAGTTGCATGAGTGTGCCAATTAATTATCAATGGCTCCCCAAAGTTTGTGGCCACTAAACTGCCTGGTACTGTAGTACCATGCGATTTGATGCAGTGCAATTTGCAAGAGTAGTGCTTGCATTACTTTTTGCATGTTTCACTGTGTTTTGCAGCACATTCAAATAAACGGACTGTCAAAACCAGACCGCACAGGAACACAGGCATTTCAGTGTGGTCTGCCTCTTACAGCAGACTTGGTTTGACAATAACTTTTGATGTAAATTTTTATGTACAATTGTCATCAGATGTACACTATATTATCAAAGGTATTGGGACGCCTGCCTTTACACGCACATGAACTTTAAAGGGGTTGTAAACCCTTGTTATTTTTTACCTTGCATTCTGTGCATTAAGGTAAAAAACCTTCTGTGCTGAAGCTGTCCCCCAGAGCCTCCCCTTTTACTTTCCTGAACCCGGTCTTTCCAGCGACGTGGACAAGCACACCAGCTTGTGTCTCGGGTCCTGATTGGATAGATTGATAGCAGCGCAGCCATTGGCTCCCGCAGCTGTCAATCAAATCCAATGATGCGGGAGGGCGAGGCCGAGTCCTGCTGTCTGTGTCAATAGATGCAGCAGCAGGACACGGGAGCGCACCCATACGAGTGACCCGGGGGAGAGCGGCTCCCCACGGGGCATTTGAGAAAAGGAGGAGCCAGGAGCGCCGCTGAGGGACCCCAGAAGAGGAGGATTGGGGCAGAATCGGGGCAAAACCAAGGAGGTAAGTATGACATGTTTGTTTTAAAAAAAAAAACAACCTTTAGTTACCCTTTAATGGCATCCCAGTCTTAGTCCGTAGGGTTCAATATTAAGTTGGCCCACCCTTTGCATCCATGTCTTTATAGACCTTGCTTTGTGCACTGGTCCAAATCATTTGGTGGAGGGGATTATGGTGTGGGGTTGTTTTTCAGGGGGTTTGGTTTGGCCCCTTAGTTCCAGTAAAGGGAACTCTTAAAGTGGTTGTAAACCCTCGAAAAAAAAATCAAAAAACCCTGCAGGACAAAGGCCTAATGAGCTAGCATGCATAGCAAACTAGCTCATTATGAATTACTTACCTTACATCGAAGCCCCCACAGCGGTCCTCGTGCTCCCGGGGGTTACTTCCGGGTATCGTGGCTCCGGCGCTGTGATTGGCCAGAGCCACAATGACGTCACTCCCACGCATGCGCGCAGGAGCCGCTGGTAACGGCACACTCACTGAAGCAAGTGCACATGCAGGGGACGGGATATCTCCTAAACCATGCAGATTTAGGAGATATCCTGGGTAGCAACAGGTAAGCCTTATTATAGGCTTACCTGTAGCATAAAGTGGTCTGTAAGGGTTTACAACCACTTTAAGGTGTCGGCATACCAAGACATTTTGGCCAATTTCATGCTCCCAACTTTGTGGGAACAGTTTGGGGATGGCCCCTTCCTGTTCCAACTTGACTGTGCACCAGTACACAAATCAAGGTCCATAAAGACATGGATGAGTGAGTTTGGGGTGGAGGAACTTGACTGCCTGCACAGAGTCCTGACCTCAACCCAACATAACACCTTTGGGATGAATTAGAGTGGAGACTGTGGGCCAGGCCTTCTCGTCCAACATCAGTGCCTGACCTCACAAATGCACTTCTGGAAGAATGGTCAAACATTCCCATAGACATACTCCTAAATCTTGTGGCCAGCCTTCCCAGAAGAGTTTAAGCTGTTTTAGCTGCAAAGGGTGGGCCAACTCATTATTGCACCCTACGGACTAAGACTGGGAGCCATTAAAGTTCATGTGTATGTAAAGGCAGGCGTCCCAATACTTTCGACAATATAGTGTATCTCCTTGGGGGGGTTTCTATACTGAACATTTTTAAATAAATATTTAATAATAAATAAGTTCGATTTTTTAAAGAAATTCCCCAAAAAGCATCCACTGCAAGCTCCGTGTTGTTGTATCTTACATACAAAAAGCCCAAAGTAAAAAAATATCAATATGTTATAACAACAGATGGTTACAGTGAATTACAGAGAGCTCAAATTAACTAAGAACGATTTTAACATAGCTACAATGTTTGCATGATAGTGTTAGCAGCTCAATTAATGATGTATTGTTCTTTATGCCTAAATAGGCCCATAAGGTTTCAGTTTATACAAATCCGGGAGCTTTTATTTTGTCATATGTTTTTGTGCCTTTAATGACATTAAAATAAATAGCTATTTTGACCCTTAAATTGCATGCTGTTGGAAATTTTTTCTTTTTTTTTTATCTCTACAATTAAAGAGAGATTTCATACATGTAAGCTAGGAGTTCTAATAGCCCTTTGCTCATTCTCTTGTCATTCGCCTTTTTATAGCTAGAAGCTAACTCGGCCAAGCTATGTGCCAGTAAAAGTACTTCAGACTCTCAGAGAGACGCGAGGAAAGAAAAGACAGAGCAAAGGCGCCTGCTGGAAGACACTCACATTGCAGCGATGGAACTCAAGAGACAGTTGGAAAATAATGAACGGAACTGGAATGTGGAAAAGATGGAATTGTTGGAAAGATTTGACAGTGAAAGAAAAGAATGGGAATGTCAATGGAAAATGATGCAGAAAAAGATAGAAGAGGTAATATAGAATAAAATTGGATCATACCACTGTTTTTATACTTAGTATTGCCATGTCTACATTATGACTACAACGTTTTGTACACTAAATGCATTGGGTTTTTTTTTTCTACTCCTGTGTTCTACTCCTATGGAATTGTATCCAACTCTGTATTTCCTGATATTTCAGTATTGGATGGATGCAGATGGGCTAAAGTGAGTCCTGGTTGTGGTTGTGTACATCCGTCTGGGACTTCAGCGTTGACATGGAATTCTATGCCATCATCAGGCCTTAAAGTGATTGTAAAGGAAACCTTTTTATTTAAGAAAAATAACAAACATCAGGAGGGAGAGACCCAGGAGAGCCTCGGGTCTTGTGCACATCGCTGGATCTAGATCGGGCTAAGGTAAGTATTAGTGGGGGCTGAGGGGGCAGCTGCACACTGAAGGTTTTTTACCTTCATGCATAGAATGTATGAAGATAAAAAAACCTTCAGCCTTTACAACCACTTTAAAGCAGTATTAAACACAAAAACAAAAATGTTAAATATTGCAGCTTACCAATTCTAATGCCGGGTACACACGGTCAGACTTTTGACCGGGGAAAACTCCGTCGGAATTTCCGACGGAAAAATAGAGAACCTGCTCTCTATCTAAGTCTGTCGGAAATTCCGACGGGAAAAGTCCGGTGGGGAATACACACGGTCGGAAAATCCGATGAAAAGCTCCTATCAGACTTTTTCCATCGGAAATTCCGATCGTGTGTACGCAGCATTAGATGTGGTGGCCGCATTAGGTTTCTTTGTTAGGCCTTCTTCCTTTAGTTTCACCTGGTGATGCTACCAGTAATCCGTTATTTATCAACTTCCTTTAACAGAACAAGCTCTCCAGCAAAAGTGGCAGTTAGAGAGTTATACTTAAGCCCCGTACACACGGTAGGACTTTTGGCCAACAAACTTCATTTTGAGCAAGTTGGACCAACAATCCGACCGTGTGTACGCTCCATGGGACAAACTTTTTTTGCTTTTTTTCTTGTTTTCATCGGACAAAAGTTGGGTCTGCAAACGGACAAACTTTTTTTGCTTTTTTCTTGTTTTCATCGGACAAAAGTTGGGTCTGCAAACGGACAAACTTTTGCCCAACAAAAGTCCGATGGAGCAAAGTCTGACCGTTTGTACAGAAAACCATAGGACTTTTGTCCGATGGACAAAACAACTAATGTTAAAATCAACCAACAATAGCAGAAGTTGAACAAAGGGTGGCGGTAAAGAGCAGAAATTATCTGAAAAACCACGTGATGTTGCAAAAAGTTTTGGGAAAGTTTGCAGAAAAGTCCTGTGGTGTGTATGCTATGGGTGTGCCCGGCCAACTCCGTTCAGACAAAAATCCACGGAAAAGTCCGATGGAAGTCCGACCGTGTGTATGGAGCTTTACAATGATCAGCTTTTATTTATGTATTTAAAACCTTTCTCACAAAAGGAAATAAAAAACTTTTACTGTAACTGCTTAAAAAGCGTTAGCTGGAGTTTGACTTTAATTTGTTAGTCAATTCCATCTACATCTGCTAGTACATCTAAAGCCCCGTACACACGGTCTGACTTTTTACCAACAAACTTCAAAATGAGCAAGTTTGACAAAAAATCTGACCGTGTGTACGCTCCATCGGACAAACTTTTTTGGTTTTCATCGGACAAATGTTCGGTCTGCAAACGGACAAACTTTTCGCCAACAAAAGTCTGATGGAGCAAAGTCCGACCGTGTGTACAGAAATCCATCGGACTTTTGTCCGATGGACAAATAAGCGTGCCCAGAACCAATGTTAAAATCAACCAACAATAGCAGAAGTTGACCAAAGGGTGGCGGTAAAGAGCAGAAAAAACACGTGATGTTGGAAAAGTTTTGGGAAAGTTTGCAGAAAAGTCCGAGCGTGTGTATGCTATGGGTGTGCCCGGCCAACTCCCTTCGGACAAAAATCCACGGAAAAATTTGTTTGAAGTCCGACCGTGTGTACGAGGCTTTAGGCCTCTTTCACACAGGCTTTCCAATTGGGTCTGCCTTCAATTTTTTCCGGTGGACCTAATTGGAAGCTCCATGCAGCTCTATGGCAGGCAGATGTAAACGGACTTGTGTCCGTTTACATTAGCCTACCTCCAAATACGTCCAGGTCTGGGAAAAAAATGAACTATGTCTTTTTCCATTTTTCTTGACCTAAAAGGGATGGATTGGAGGTAGCGTGATGTAAGCAAACACAGGTCCGTTTACATCCAGCTACCAATAGAACCATCACAGGTCTGCCACAGTCCATTATCTAAACTATCATCCGATCTGTTAATGGATTTCCTGCTGAGTAGAGGGAAACACCCTGTGTGAAAGGACCCTTAAGCCTCGTACACACGGGCGGGAATCCCGTCGAAGAAAAAACGTTGTTTTTCTCAACGGGATTCCTGGCAAGCTTGTCTTGCCAAGCCCTGTGTATACACGCGCCATTCAAAAGAACCGCCGTTCTTTTGAATGGCAAGAACTTGGTGACGTCATCGACTATGACGAGCCTGCGCTCGTCACATTCAATGCAGTCGCCGCCATCTTGCTACACACTACACTACCCTTGTATGCTACCGCGCATGCATCAAAGTCTTTTCGAGCATGCGCAAGTTTACCATGGACAGGTAAGCATACACACTCACGGTTTTCTCGTCGGGAAACAGGCCGACGAGAAAGTAGAGAGCAGGTTCTCTATTTTTCTCGTCGAGATTCCCGGCAGTTTTCCCGACGAGAAACCATACACACGATCGGTTTTCTCTGCAAAAAACTCTCCCAGCAGTTTTCTTGCCGAGAAAACCGGTCGTGTGTACGGGGCTTAACACTACCCTTTCCCCAGATTGACAATGCTGCTATCCAAGGGTAAAACTCTGGTGCTCCTCCATCTGGTGAGGAGACACCTTAAGACAGATCACCAGCTGAAAAATAAAAGGAATAAAAAATACAGCCACCACATTTATATAGCTATAATATAGAGTATACGGCGATATACCGTATATACTTGAGTATAAGCCAACCCGAATATAAGCCGAGGCACCTAATTTTACCACCAAAAAATGGGAAAACGTATTGACTCGAGTATAAGCCTAGGGTGTCCATCTGCATGCCTCACTTTGCCTCACTGTGTCCATGTGCATGCCTCACTGTGTCCATGCCTCACTGTGCCCATGCCTCACTGTGCCCATGCCTCACTGTGTCCATGACTAGACTTACGTTTAACATGGGAGTATATGGAAGGGGTGCCCGGGTTTGAAAAATCGGTGCTCCCCAGCTATAGGTCCCCCAGACAGCAAACTTTGCACACTTATAGAGGAGAACTGGGGCTACATGTGTGCCAGGTTTCGGGGACCTATGGCCGGCTGGTACCGGGTCCCCAAATTTACTGGAGAAATTACCGTTTAACATGGGAGTCTATGGAAGGGGTGCCCGGCTTTGAAAAATCGGTGCTCCCCGGCCGTAGGTCCCCTGGACAACAAACTTTGCACACTTATAGAGTAAGAGTGGGGCTATATGTGTGCCAAGTTTGGGGTCCAGAGGACCTACGGCCGGCCGGTACCGGGTCCCCAAATTCGGGTAGATCAGGTGCAAAAAGGTGACTCGAGTATATACGGTACATTACTTTTCAGTTTTTGAGTTTAATACTGCTTTAAGGGCCCTTTCTCACTGGATTGCATCAGTGTGTTTTTCAGCCACAAAATTGCAGTGTGTTTTGCAAAAGTAGTAATTGTGCTACTTTTTTAGCATGTCCCAGTGTATTTTGCAGTCCATTCAAATGCATGGGCTGTTAAAACCTGAATTCAAGGGACTGCACGGGAACTTGTGCATTCCAATTTGAACCGAAGTCTGTTTCATGAGTAAAATTACCTAGTGACTGATGTATTGTCTGTAGGAATGGAGAATTCAGCACTGAGCCATGCGTGTGTCTGCTTGGCTGAATGCTGAATACATTGTAACTGCTGAGTTGGGAAGCTGAGCTAAAATCTTCAGCAGAGATTCCAGTTTTGAGATCTTAAACACATATGAACAGTCAGTAAATTAGCCTTAAAGTGGTTGTAAACCTCAGACATGAAATATGAACAAAGCATATCCTTCTATAGCGTGTACTAAGAGTAATTTTTTTCTGCTGCTTCATTCCTCTATCAGCATGAATCATTTCTGACAATTTTCCCTGACACCGAGAGAAAAAGGGTGACAGGGAAGGAATCTCCAGCTGATTGACAGCCTCAGCTCTGTTCATGTGTGCTGTGTGGAGGGGTGAGTCCCTTCCCTCCAATCAGCTCTCAGAGCTCTCCTCGCTGAACTCTGCAGAGTGTAACTTCAGCTCTCCGCCCCCTTTTTTCTGAACTCTCAGGCAAGCTTATAAATTCTGGACATCAAACAGATGTAGAGAAGAGAAGACTGCAGATAGATACAACTTATGTAGGAAGATTGTAGGGAGATGTAGGAAGATTTGTTTAATCTCTGTTTATCACCTAAGGATAGTCCTTTTCAACCACTGCTAAGGAGGAACACGGATCCTTACCTTCCCCCAGTCAAAGTACACCTTCAAAGCACATCCTTACCTTCCCCACAGTTGGTAAGCACTCCCAGGGAACACATTTAACCCTTTGATCACCCCTGATGTTAACCCCTTCCCTGCCAGTGTCATTAGTACAGTAATGCCGCGTACACACGCTCGGAATTTCCGATGGAAAAAGTCAAACGGAATTTTTTCATTGGATATTCCGACCGTGTGTATGCCCCATCGGACTTTTTCCATGCATGCTCGGAAATAATTTGACGCATGCTCGGAAGCATAGAACTTAATTTTCTCAGCTCATCGTAGTGTTTTACGTCAACGCGTTCTTGATGGCCGGATTTTAGTGTGACCATGTTTATGCAAGACAGCTTGAGCGAAATTCCGTCGGAAAAACACGTCAGAGTTTATTCCCGATGGAAATTCCGCTTGTGTGTACAAGGCATTACAGTGCATATTTTGTTAGCACTGATCGCTGTATTAGTGTCACTGGTCCCCAAAAAGTGTCAATTAGGTGTCCGATTTGTCCGCCGCAATATCGCAGTCCTGTTATAAGTCGCTGATCGCCACCATTACTAGTAAAAAAATAAATAAATAGCAATATCCCGTTTGTAGACGCTATAACTTTTGCGCAAACCAATCAATATACACAAATTAGGATTTTTTTTACCAAAAATATGTAGCAGAATACATATTGGCCTAAATTGATGAAGAAATTTGTTTTTTTAAATTTTTATTGGGAATGTTTTATAGCAGGAATTTTTAAATGCAGAGGTGATCAAATGCCACCAAAAGAAAGCTCTATTTGTGGGAAAAAAAGGACATACATTTTATTTAGGTATAGCGTTGCACGCCCGTGCAATTGTCAGTTAAAGTAACGCAGTGCCGTATCACAAAAAATGGCCTGGTCATGAAGGGGGGTAAACCTTCCGGAGCTGAAGTGGTTAAAGGATAACTATACTTTCATGAAAAAAGACAGCTATCCTAACTGTAAGAATTATGCACAGTCAGTTCCTAGAACTTTACCAGCTGTAGAACCACCAAGTAGTGTTTCCACCGAACCTAATGGAGAAGAAGATTCCCTATTGACTAAAATGCTGCCAAATCACTGTCTCCAGGAAGCACCAATAGAGCCTCATTTGCCCTTTGATCCTCTTTATGGCAATATAGTAAGGAATTCAGCTGTTTATAGGAAAATGCTTTGCCTCCTGAACAGTACACAATTTTATATATATTCTGCTCTGATAACTTCCTGAATATTTTACAGATTGTATACATTTCTGAAAGCTAAATCCTTTTTTTAAACAACTGAAACTCATCTATGCTTACATAAACTTAAACACACCTGTCAACTTTTTTTAACCTGCAATTACTTACTGTAGCCAGAAAAGCCTCATTTTTGCAACCCCTGATTCTAGTATAATTGTAATATTAATGGCTCAATTTCCCTCTCAGTTATTCCCTCTCAGTTATACTCGCACGATTTCACTCCCGCTGGTCAGTCCCGATTTCGTGCCGCGATTATAGAGACATCTGTGCAGGTTTCTGCACAGATGTCAATGTAAATCGCAGGCCAAAATCGCAAAAAGTAGTACAGAAACTACTTTTTGAAATCGGTGCAGCGCCGCAGATGCGGCGTCGCACCGATTAGGACAGTGCCATTGCCGGCAATTTGCGGCAAAAAACGGCGTTTTGACATGCGATTTGACATGCCAAATCGCATGTCAAAACGCACCAGTGTGAACCAGGGCTAAATCTGAGGGTGATATAAGGCTCAGACACTAGAATGGAAAAGTCAAGTCTTTTGTAACATTGTAAATCGTGAATCCTAAGGCCCCTTGCACACTTGGGCTTTGATTTATTAAAACAGTAGTGTAAAATCTGATGCAGCTCTGCACAGAAACCAATCAGCTTCCAGGTTTTTGTTTTGTCAAAGCTTAATTGAATAAGCTGAAGTTACATTTTTTGAGTTACAGAGGAGCTCTAGTTCTAGAATTATTGCTCTCGATCTAACATTCGCAGTGATACCTCACACTATTCCTATTTGAACGTTGTTTACCTATGCGGGCGCGACTTATGTATGCGTTCGCTTCTGCGAGCGAGCACGCGGGGACAGGGGCGCTTTAAATTTTTTTTATTATTGTTAATTTTACTTTTATTTTTCTAGTTTGATGCTTTCTTTTAACTTTTTTTTTTTGCTCACTTTTATTCCTATCACAAGAAATTTAAACATCCCTTGTAATAGGAATAGTGTGTGACAGGTCCTGTTTACAGTGAGATATGGGGTCAATAAGGATCCTGGCTTCCCAGCCGAGGCAGCGGCATCTTTTCAAATGCAGAGGCCGGGCGTGACGTCATAACATCACGCCCAGCCTCCGAATGTTTATAGAGACTCCGGGGACTATCTGGCCCACCTGAAATCTCTATAGTCAGCATCCAGTGCCGGTCGGTTCCTTCTCCGGTTCGCAGATCACAGGGGCGAGCCGGGAGAAGCACTGGAGGGAGGGGGGGGACATCCCCTCCCGCCGCCTATAAGAGCGAACAAGTGGCTGATGATTGTTCTTATGGTGAAGGGAATCGCCGGCTCTAAAAGAAGATATCTGAATGATGCCTGTAGCTGCAGATATCACCACTCAAAGTCGACGACGTCATATGACGTTGGGCGGGGAGGAAGTGGTTAAATAAATCTACTGCTAAACTCTAAGGCTGGGTTCACACTAGTGCGACACGACATCTGTCCTACTTTGGATCCGACTTTGCCCTGCGACATGAAGCCGACATATGTCCGACTTTCAATGAACGGGGATCCCACTTGGATCCCCGCCAATATCAGGCACTGTGTTTGGTATGAATCTTGAAGGGGAACTCCAGGCCAAATTTTAAATTAAAAAAAACGGCGCGGGTTCCCCTCCAGGGACATACCAGGCCCTTGGGTCTGGTCTGGATTTGAACAGGCGCCCCTACGCCGAAAAAACGGCGTGGGGGCCCCCCCAAAATCCAAACCAGACCCTTATCTGAGCACACAACCTGGCCGGCCGCAGGGGAAGAGGGGGGGACGAGAGAGCGGCCCCCCCTCCCTCCTGAACCGTACCAGGCCGCATGCCCTCAACATGGGGGGTTTGGTGCTCTGGGGCAGGGGGGCGACCTGCGGCCCCCCCACCCCAGAGCACCCTGCCCCCATGTTGATGAGGACAGGGCCTCTTCCCGACAACCCTGGCCGTTGGTTGTCGGGGTCTGCGGGCGGGGGGCTTATCGGAATCCGGGAGCCCCCTTCAATAAGGGGGTCCCCGGATCCCGCCCCCCCACCCTATGTGAATGAGTATGGGGTACATCGTACCCCTACCCATTCACCTGGTGGAAAAAAAATTGCAATAAAAAAACACTACACAGGTTTTCAAAGTAATTTATTGCACAGCTCCGGGGGTCTTCTTCCGACTTCCGGGGGTCTTCTTCCGACTTCCGGGGGTCTTTTCCGACTTCGGGGGTCTCCGGTGTCGTCTCCCGCTCTCCGGTTCTTTCTTCCGCCGGGCCTCCGCTAACTTCTTTTTAGCTCTCTTGCTAACAGAGGCCCGGTCTTCCCGTTGTCTCGTCCGGCTCTCCGTTGTCCTTCTGCCGGCCCCTCCACTAACTTCTTCGTAGCTCTTTCGCTAGTGGAGAGGCCGGGCTTCCCGTCGTCGCCGTCGGCTTCTTCTTCCCTCTTCTCCTTCTCGATGTTGACGCGTCGCTTCCTCCCGCTGTAATACTGGCTCTCCGCTCCGCTCCGCATTAATATAGGCTTCTCATGACGTCACAGTCACATGTTCCCATGACGTCACAGTCACATGCTCCGGGGCCATGTGCCCTGGAACATGTGACTGTGACGTCATGAGAAGCCTATATTAATGCGGAGCGGAGCGGAGAGCCAGTATTACAGCGGGAAGAAGCGACGCGTCAACATCGAGGAGGAGAAGAGGGAAGAAGAAGCCGACGGCGACGGGAAGCCCGGCCCCTCCACTAGCGAAAGAGCTACGAAGAAGTTAGTGGAGGGGCCGGCAGAAGGACAACGGAGAGCCGGACGAGACAACGGGAAGACCGGGCCTCTGTTAGCAAGAGAGCTAAAAAGAAGTTAGCGGAGGCCCGGCGGAAGAAAGAACCGGAGAGCGGGAGACGACACCGGAGACCCTCGAAGTCGGAAAAGACCCCCGGAAGTCGGAAGAAGACCCCTGGAAGTCGGAAGAAGACCCTGGAGCTGTGCAATAAATTACTTTGAAAACCCGTGTAGTGTTTTTTATTGCAATTTTTTGTCCACCAGGTGAATGGGTAGGGGTACGATGTACCCCATACTCATTCACATAGGGTGGGGGGGCGGGATACGGGGACCCCCTTATTGAAGGGGGCTCCCGGATTCCGATAAGCCCCCCGCCCGCAGACCCCGACAACCAACGGCCAGGGTTGTTGGGAAGAGGCCCTGTCCTCATCAACATGGGGACAGGGTGCTCTGGGGTGGGGGGGCCGCAGGTCGCCCCCCTGCCCCAGAGCACCAAACCCCCCATGTTGAGGGCATGCGGCCTGGTACGGTTCAGGAGGGAGGGGGGGCCGCTCTCTCGTCCCCCCCTCTTCCCCTGCGGCCTGCCGGGTTGTGCTCGGATAAGGGTCTGGTTTGGATCTTGGGGGGACCCCCACGCCGTTTTTTCGGCGTGGGGGTTCCCCTTCAAATCCAGACCAGACCCAAGGGCCTGGTATGCTCCTGGAGGGGGAACCCATGCCGGTTTTTGATTTAAAATTTGGCCTGGAGTTCCCCCTCAAGAGCATCACAGCACAAGTCGCATGCCAAAGTCGGATCATGCAAGACTGCGGTCCGACTTTGATCCGACTTCACTGATAGTCAATGGGCTGAAGTCGGATCAAAGTCGGACCGAAGTAGTACAGGGAGCATTCTCAAAGTCGGACCGACATGTGTCGGACCAGTTAGGACGGCTCCCATAGGGAAACATTGATTTTCACACGTCATGCGACATGAGCTCCCAATGTCGGAGCGTTTGTCGCCCCAGTGTGAACCAGGCCTAAGCCAGTGTTTTTTTAATTCCAGTCCTCAAGGCGCCCCAACAGTTTTCAGGATTTCCCTTTAGATGAAACGGCTGTGGTAATTTCTAAGGCAGTTGAACTGATCAAATCACCTGTGCAAAATAGTGGACAGCCTGAAAACATGACCTTTTGGGGCGCCTTGAGGATTGGAGTTGAGAAACACTGCTTTAAGCTGGTATAAAAACACAAATGAATACAGTTAGGTATCCATTAATATGATATGAGTGTGAGAAAATGAAGCAGCACAGAGTCAGTTATTTCATGTGCTGACAAGGAGCATGCTGATAGAAGGACAAAGCAAAGTGACAGAGCAATGAGCTCATTGCTGTTCTGCTTCTCCTTCACTATCCAGTCACAGGCTGAGGCAGATCCATGATGGCATGGGCTCAGAGGAGGTGGCCTGAATAATGCTGACTGTCAGACTGAGACCTTCTTGTAGTGGAAAAAGTATGGTGGGGGGGGGGGGGGGTTTGCGGTATTGTGGCAAAAGCTGTTTTTTTAATTCTTTTATTAGGCTATTCAGTTTTATCTTATTGTTGGCTAAGGCTTTGCTTTAAGAATGATGTGTCTGATACAGTGGCTCTGGTCACTTGTTCTGATGTCTTATACAGCTGTACCAGGAAGTCAGACTAAGAAGAGAGAAAACTCTGAATGGTGATGATAGTGACATCGAGGAAAAAGTGCTTCAGTTCTCAATACTCTCACAGACGGAACCGACCAAGCCCATAAACTTAGAAAGGCAAAGTCACCAAAACAACATGGTCAGCATTGGGCCGGAGAAAAACAGTAAACCATCAGTCAACAGCTGTCCGCGTTCAAATAAGGAGAATACAACTGAAACCAAAATATCGGATAAAAAGCTTGAGGTTCGCAAATCGGAATCAGAAAATTGGCTAGCCCAAAGGATGTCCAAAACTGAAAACGACACGCTGAATGATGTGAGTACTGGTTTGATTAGCTGCTTGGTCATGCCTGTGTATGGCAAATAGCAACTGCAGTTTAATTCCAATGTTTTGTTCACTTCAGGCTCTAAAAGAGATTGCCAGAGTCAGCGAAGAGCTATGTAAATACCAGGAAGAAATCCGAACAAGATCCAACTGCAAAAGGTATATATTTACTGCAAGCTGGCAATCACGCATCGTTTACATTTAAACAGATTATGACTTATGTGGTTCAGCCTTGTGTTATTACAGACTGGCAGCTCTCCAACAAATTGGATCACTGAAATGTTTACAGTACCAATCCCTTTGTCTAGTTTTATTAGTCTTCATTTTGGAACTATGTACAATCAGCTGGTTATTAGACCAAATATTTGTTTAAAAAAAAATACTAAAACTTTGTGCATTAATAGTTTCTTGCTTTTAAAATGAAACCTGTCCTATAGACCCTCTGACTTTAAAGGATAACTAAGCCTAAGAATAAATTGTAATACAATGCAGTTTGCCAGTCCTTAGATGTGGTAGCTGCTATAAAAACTATAAAAACATTTTTGGCAAGTACAGAAAACATACACTATATTACTAAAAGTATTGTGACGCCTGCGTTTTCGCGTACATGAACTTTAATGGCATCCGAGTCTTAGTCCGTAGGGTTCAATATTGAGTTGGCCCACCCTTTGCTGCTATAACGGCTTCAACTCTTCTGGGAAGGCTGTCCACAAGGTTTAGGAGTGTGTCTATGGGAATGTTTGACCATTCTTCCAGAAGCCCATTTGTGAGGTCAGGCACTGATGTTGGGCAAGAAGGCCTGGCTCGCAGTTTCTGCTCTAATTCATCCCAAAGGTGTTGAGGTTAGGACTCTGTGCAGGCCAGTCAAGTTCCTCCACCCCAAACTTGCTCATCCAAGTCTTTATGGACCTTGCTTTGTGCACTGGTCCAAATCATTTGGTGGAGAGGGGTTATGGTGTGGGGTTGTTTTTCAGGGGTTGGGCTTGACCCCTTAGTTCCAGTGAAAGGAACTCTTAAGGCGTCAGCATACCAAGACATTTTGGACAATTTCATGCTCCCAACTTTGTGGGAACAGTTTGGGGATGACCCCTTCCTGTTCCAACATGACTGCACACCAGTGCGAAAACAAGGTCCATAAAGACATGGATTAGCGAGTTTGGGGTGGAGAACTTGACTGCCCTGCACAGAGTCCTGACCTCAACCCGATAGAACACCTTTGGAATGAATTAGAGCGGAGACTGAGAGCCAGGCCTTCTCATCCAACATCACTGCCTGACCTCACAAATGCTCTAAGGGAAGAATGGTCAAACATTCCCATAGATACACTCCTAAACCTTGTGGACAGCCTTCCCAGAAGAGTTGAAGCTGTTTTAGCTGCAAAGGGTGGGTCAACTCAATATTGAACCCTACGGACTAAGACTGAGATGCCATTAAAGTTCATGTGCGTGTAAAGGCAGGCGTCCCAATCAGGGCCAGTGTTAAACTATTTTGCGCCCTAGACAACACTGGCTACTTGCGCCCTCCCCCCCTGCAAAAAAAAGACATACAGGTACGTAATCTCGCGATGAAGGGCCGCCCTGCCGCAGTATATATGCGCAGGGTGGTCCCGAAGCAGATATATACAAAAGCAGCAGTCTTTTAATATAATAACAAAAGCAGCAGTCTTTTAGTATAATATTATATTATATATATAATATAATATAAAATATTTACTGCTGATATATAATATTGGGGATCACACATGAGTGCTGCTTTTGTATATATTATATTTTCCTGCTGATATAATATTGGGGAATGGCACGCGAGGCTGCTGCTCATATAATTTCCTGCTAATATCACACACTGGTCCGTCCCCATCTTTTCTTATAGATGTTGCTATTTGAATTCAATTATTATATGCTAAATTGATGATGCAAAGAAAAGTAGCTCCAACATATATACAGGCTGTTGTGCAGCCTATCAGCGTCCCAAATTGTATTTTATGTTTAGTGGCTCAGTTCTTTTACATCCTTAAGCCCCGTACACACGGTCGGACTTTTGGCCAACAAACATCATTTTGAGCAAGTTGGACCAACAATCCGACCGTGTGTACGCTCCATCGGACAAACTTTTTTTGCTTTTTTTCTTGTTTTCATCGGACAAAAGTTGGGTCTGGAAACGGACAAACTTTTGCCCAACAAAAGTCAGATGGAGCAAAGTCCGACCGTGTGTACAGAAAACCATCGGACTTTTGTCCGATGGACAAAACAACTAATGTTAAAATCAACCAACAATAGCAGAAGTTGACCAACGGGTGGCGGTAAAGAGCAGAAAAGAGCAGAAAAACCACGTGATGTTGCAAAAAGTTTTGGGAAAGTGTGCAGAAAAGTCAGAGCGTGTGTATGCTATCGGTGTTCCCGACCAACTCCGTTCGGACAAAAAAACCACGGAAAAGTCAGATGGAAGTCCGACCGTGTGTATGGGGCTTTAAAACATAAGCGATAAATAAAACCCACTAAAGTCTTTTCTTGTTTTCGTGTTTCTTTAATATTTAGAGTTCACCTGCCCCTTTCTGACAAGCTTACATTTAAAAACAAGGAAGGAATTTCCGTTTAGCTTGATATGTAGTATCAAGTACATATCAAGTATGATATGTACCATACTTAGGATGGTCCCTTTTGCTTGTGCACACTCTTGTTGTGTTATTTGACACCAATCAGCATGTCCAAGTTTCTTTGAAATATAGACACATGGAATTGCCTATGCAATCAGTCCACAAACAAATGAAGAGAACAGTTACAGTTTACAGCAATGAATACTGAATTTTAAAAAAGGGAGTTCAAAAGCCTATAAAAAGGTACATAGGTAATCTTTATTATTTGCAATGCTGATAATTTAATTGCCTAGTACCAAATATGTCATACACCTTTATTTGTTCAAAATTATATTTGATTACTGTTAGCACATACATAATCAGTAATTAAATACATAAAAAATTTTATACTGGTGCCCACGTTGTTGAATTGCTCTATGTAATGCTTTCACAGCCTTCCCTTTGTGCGGTTTAGCATTGTTCTTGCTTCTACAAGTACAAGCTAATATATTCACATAAAAAAAAAAAAACAACATTACTTGTGATGGTGTCCCAAGAATCTAGATCTCCCCAATGAAACATATGGAAAGCTGACAGCACTGAGTGGGCACACATGAATAACAACTCCCAGCTGTTGCTTATTCAAATAACAATGCCAAAAAATGAGGCAATTATTTTTTATTAGAGCCCTTTCACACTGAGGCGCTGCAAAAACGCCCTAAAATGCCTTTAGCGCTATTACCGCGTTTTTAGGGCGCTAGCGGTAAAATTAACGCAACGCTGCGGGTGTTTTAGCAGCGTTTTTCAAGCGTTATTGCAGCATGGGCAATTTCAGTCCTGCTGTTGTAGATGCTCTTTTTTTATTGCTTGCATGTTTACATTTTTGGGAGATCATGTGACTTTTCTACAGCTCAGAGCGTATTATAGGCGATATTCATGCGTTTTTACAGCGCTTTCAATTCATTTCAATGGAGAGGGGCATTTTTGGAGCGCTTTTTTCAGCGCCCAAAAGCTGCTCCAAAGATGCTGCTTGCAGGACTTTTCTCAACGCCCTGCCAGCGCAACGCCTCAGTGTGAAAGGGTCCATTAAGATGCATGGAGAGCGTTTTATGAGCGTTTTAATAGCGCTATTTTTAATGCTAAAACGCTGTAAAAATGCTCCAGTGTGAAAGGGGTCTTATAGTAAATCTACCCGGTTTTAGGGGGAGTACTGTGTATGAGTTAGTGCAGAAATCTACTGGTGTGTATATCACACTATATTACCAAAAGTATTAGGACCAGGGCCGGCGCTCCCGCTAGGCGAACTAGGCAGCCGCCTAAGGGAGCACTATCGCCTAGCCTATCAGGGGGGGGGGGGTGCAGGCCAGCCCAGGTGGATGGATCATTGTGTAGTAGTTCATCGGCCGGCACGACTCTGCCGGAATAGTGCTGTGCTGACTGTGTCACTCACTGTGCAGTGTGCAGGCCTCACATAAGGTCCAGGCAGCACTGTCTGTGCGCGACTTGTATTGCTTGACGCTGCTGCCCGCCAGACCCTGCCAATCCCTATCCCAAAAACGGCCTGGCTGGCAGCAGTGTGCCAGGACAGATGCTGTGCCAGCCAATGAGGTGCTGAGCATGGGCACGGCGCACCACCCGCCTCAACGTGACCTTGTTCCCTCCTCCAGTCCCACCCACAACAGAACAGAGGAGCCCACGCAGTCCCTGGCTGTTCCACACGGTTCACACTGGGGAGGCTGGAGCTGAGAAGGCACAGTAAGTAATAGTATGGCCTGTAATAATTGCTGTCTGGGCCTGGCGGCGGACAGACAGTATACACAGTCTGCAGTCATATTCGGAATACCCTGTAGACAGTATTATGGCATGTATGTAGGATATTTATAGTACGGACAAATATATATTGGATACTGTCTGGATTGTGGAGAAACATGATAATCTTAGGTAAGACGAGAGAAGTTTAAAGATTTTACTCAAACTCTCCAAATTTTCACAATAGTCAAAGTTACTACAAATTAAAATGATTGAAACAGTGCCATTCATGATATTTTGTAGAAAGAAGAGGTAAGCACTCCATTTGCAGGGATACCGTCATTTATCTTGTTAGAAATACATTAAAACAGATGTGTGATGGTTTTTTAAATGTTTTATTGTAGGCCCATATTACTTGGACAAGTCAGTTCACTGGTGTTCCAAGCTGATTGGTTACTGAAAATATCTGCCAGTTATATTCCAAATGTACTATGGCAAATGCTGGTTTTAATTGTGTTCATATGTAATATGACAACACAAATCCAAAACTGGTTTAGAGGCCCTCACCGGTCTTGCAGAGGAGGAAGATCAAAAACAGCAGTGTTTAATCTTCCTCCTCTGCAAGACCCATGAGCGTCTCCAAACCAGTTTTGAATTTATATGGATTTCTTTGTGGGTGAGCACCTGGCCATTTACTTCAAACAGAGGGAAAGGAAATCAGGAGAATACAGCATTATGGCCACTAGATTGAGCTAATGATTATAGTATAGTAAAAAACGATATACGAAAGCACCTGCCTGGAGTTTGCATGTTCTCCCTGTGCCTACGTGGGTTTCCTTCAGGTACTCCGGTTTCCTCCTACATTCCAAAGATATTTTGGTAGCAAGGAAACAGAGTGGGATTGTAACGGTCCTGAGGACAATAATACATATAGACAATACGTATAAAAAAAGGGAATTTATTTTTATCAATCCAAATATATATGAAAAGGTTCATTAAAAACTGGTTATATGAACATAAATTGGAAAGGGTGGGTCGCTGGCTTCCCAGGATTCAACATAAGGTGGTCAAAGACATGCTGGTAGGTTAATTGTATCCTGTCTAAACTGGCCCTAGTATGTGTATGTATGAATGTGAGTTAGGGACCTTAGATTCTAAGCTCCTTGAGGGTAGGGACTGATGTGAATGTGTGTATATATATATATTATATATATATATATATATATATATATATATATTGTGAGGGAGTTAGCTCGGCAGCGGGTGTGTGTGACCCCCGGGATGGGCTCCCCACACAAAAACAGGCCCAGCAAACGGAGGTTGTGGTTTTCAAAATCAAAAAGGTGCGGTTTATTTTCTATTTACAGTGACAAAACACAGCAAAGCAAAAGAAACATAAATAAAATAAATCCTGGTCAACTTGACCTCTGACTAAACATACAGGTTTCCTAACTAACAACTGGGATCAGCCTAGTGCTGTCCTAGTCCCTAAGTCCCTGGTTTTGAATGTCCAAGCAAATAGCCACACAGGCTTTGTCTCACCGCACAGGGGTTCACTCTCCCTAGACAGTCCACACAGGTCTGGTTCCAGGCATGAGCAAACACCTAATGAATCTGGGAGTTCTTATAGAGGCCTAAAATGAGCTGACAAGCTTCAGCTGGTCTCATCAACTCCCTGTCTGCACGACGCCCCACACTCTCCCTAGAGGTATGAGTCATCCATGAGCCCACTAGCCTCAGCTGGGCTTATACAACTCTCCACCTAGTTGTATAAGTCGGCGTAAAGCCTGAATCTGGGCGAAATATATCTACCCCCCTGGATGCAACCAGGTGACTTTACCTTCCTGCTGTCACATACCCCCCCCTCTTGTTTTAACCTCGGGGTTGGAACACCAGCAATCAGGCATTCATGTACTCGAGACAAAGCATCCACATTCCCCATTTGAACGCCAGGGCGATGCTTTACTGTGAAGTTGAATTCCTGGAGGGCCAGGAACCACCTATTCACTCTTCTATTTGTTTCCTTGTTTTGAGCCATCCACTTTAACGGAGCGTGATCCGTAACCATGTCAAAGTGCCTACCTAGCAGGTAGTACCGAAGGGAATCTAGAGCCCACTTCACCGCTAAACACTCCTTTTCAACGGTGGCGTAATTTACCTCATGGGACTTCAACTTCCTGCTGAGGTAAATGACTGGGTGCTCTTCCCCGTTCCAGACCTGGGACAATACTGCTCCTAACCCCACATCTGACGCATCACTTTGTACGACAAAGTCTTTAGAGAAGTCGGGTGAGTACAACACTGGCTGGCTACATAAGGCTTGTTTCAAGAATTGGAATGCTGCCTCAGCCTCGGGGGTCCATTTAATCATGACCGACCCTTTCCCCTTCGTCAGGTTGGTTAGGGGCACAGCCTTAGAAGCAAAGTGGGGAATGAATCGCCGATAATACCCAGCGATTCCCAGAAAGGCTCGTACCTGCTTCTTGCTGTTGGGACGTGGCCAACTCTGGATGGCCTCGACTTTGTTGAGTTGGGGTTTTATTACTCCCCTCCCAATGGTGTACCCAAGATATTTGGCCTCCTCCTGCCCAATGGTACACTTCTTGGGGTTAGCCGTAAACCCCGCTTCCCGAACAGAGTCCAGGACTGCTTGCACTTTTGGCAGATGTGAGGCCCAATCTGTGCTATGGACAATTACGTCATCCAGGTAAGCCGCAGCATACTTCCGATGGGGCCTCAGCATCTGGTCCATTTTCCGCTGGAATGTGGCCGGCGCATTCTGTAACCCGAACGGCATTCTTTTATATTGGAACGCCCCGTCTGGGGTTACAAATGCGGTTTTCTCTTTGGCCGACTTGGCCAGGGGGATTTGCCAATACCCTTTTGTGAGGTCAAGAGTCGTCATGTATCGGGCTGTTCCCAGCCGGTCGATCAACTCATCTATACGTGGCATGGGGTAGGTGTCAAATTTTGTAACTTTGTTCAACTGACGAAAATCGTTACAAAATCGCCAGCTCCCATCCGGTTTAGGCACCAACACAATGGGACTAGACCAATCACTTTGGGACTCCTCTATCACCCCTAAGTTCAGCATTTTCTGTACTTCCTCCCGTATTGCCTCCCGTCGGGCCTCTGGGATCCGATAGGGTTTTAACTTCACCCTTTCACCGGGCGGGGTAATGATGTCATGCTCTACCCCAGATGTTTGTCCCGGCAGCTCAGAGAATACCTCCTTGTTGCGAAGCACAAACTCCTTAACCTCCTGTTGTTGGGGTTGTGACAAGGTGGCTGCTATTCCAACCTCAGGAATCACGCAACCAGTTTGAGCTGGTGACCAAGTGTCTGCGACTAGGGACTCTCTATCCCTCCAGGCTTTCAACAGATTAACGTGATAGATCTGTTCGGGCTTTCGCCTTCCTGGTTGTCTGACCTTGTAATTCACTTTGCTCACTTTTTCCATTATCTCATAGGGGCCTTGCCATTTGGCAAGGAATTTACTTTCAACCGTAGGGACAAGTACCAGTATCCTATCCCCCGGGGAAAAGGTACGGGTCTTGGCTCCACGGTTGTACACTCTCTGCTGTGCTAACTGCGCTTGGGCCAAATGTTCCTTCACGATGGGCATTACCTGTGCAATTCGGTCTTGCATCAGGGCGACATGCTCAATCACACTCCTGTGGGGAGAACTCTCACTTTCCCAAGTTTCCTTGGCAATATCCAACAGCCCTCTTGGGTGTCTCCCATACAGTAACTCAAAGGGGGAGAATCCCGTAGAGGATTGGGGCACCTCCCTAATAGCAAACATCAGATAAGGAAGTAGACAGTCCCAATCCTTTCCATCTCTATCCACCACTTTCTTCAACATTTGTTTTAGGGTTTTGTTGAATCTTTCAACCAGCCCATCGGTTTGGGGGTGATACACAGATGTACGTAATTGCGTCACTTTGAACAATTTACACAGCTCCTTCATAACCCGGGACATAAAGGGTGTACCTTGGTCCGTAAGCAGTTCTTTACAAATACCCACCCGGCTAAACACAAGAGATAGCTCTTTGGCTATGGTTTTGGCCGAGGTATTTCGGAGAGGGATCGCTTCTGGATAACGGGTGGCATAGTCCATTATAACTAATATGTACTGGTGCCCCCTAGCGGACTTGATTATAGGCCCTACCAAATCCATGGCGATCCTCTCAAACGGGACCTCAATGATGGGTAGAGGGACCAGCGGGCTACGGAAATGTGGCATCGGGGCCGACCTCTGACACACAGGGCAGGAGGAACAATAATTTTCTATGTCCTTCATCACCCCCGGCCAATAGAATCTCTGTAATACCCTCTCTCGGGTTTTCTCTGTCCCCAGATGACCTCCAAGAATGTGCCCGTGGGCCAACTCCAACACCAACTTCCTGTAAGGTTTGGGCACCACAAGCTGCTCAACGGTTTCTTCTGCCCTTTTTGCCACCCGATACAGTAGGTCCTTCTCTACGCTGAAGTATGGGTAAGTGCAGGTATTATCTGGGTTCACTAACTCGCCATCTATTTTCACTACGTTTTCCCGTGCCTTTATTAGGGCGGGGTCTTTCAACTGTTCTGTGGCAAAGTTTTCCCTGTGAACCTCAAGATCAGAAAACTCCACAGACGGTAGGTTTTCGTCTGAGGAGGTGGGCTCCTCTCCAGTTTCTTGAGTCTCCCCTGCCAATACTGATAAGGGAAATTCCGGAGAGTCCTCACCACTCTCAGGGGAGTTCTGGCTATCACATTCCTGGTACATAGGGGCACCAGTGGGGGGCTCAGGATCATCCCACAGTTCCCAGAACTTCGGAAAATCCCTTCCCACAATGGCGTCATGCGGTAACTGAGATACTAAGCCCACTGGATGAGAGAGGGTACCTTTGGGGGTCTCGAAACACACTGTAGTCACTGGATACTCTCGGGTGTCCCCATGCACACAAATAACAGCTACCTTGCTATTCCCAAAGACCTCTGTTTTAACTAACTCAGCCTTTATCAGGGTCACAAGGCTACCTGAATCCAGCAATACCACAACATTTCTACCATTAACACACATTTTGCATAAATGTTTCTCAGTTCCTCGAATGGCAGTGCATGCGACTGTCGCACACGTCTGCCCGTCAGAAAGTCACACTGCATGGGTTCCTCCACAACCGGGCAATTGGCTGCAATATGTCCCGCTTGCCGGCAGCGGTAGCAAACGATCCTTCTTGCCGCCTCTTGAGCCGCTGATTTCCCAGGCTGTTCTCGCCAAACTTGGGGTAGAGCTCCCACCCTCTCACTCTCTCCACCCTCACCCCTTGGAATCCTCTTATCCGCCCCTGGGGATGGTCTGGTCTTAGGGTGGAAAGTCCGAGTGTCTCTGGAAGAGGCCGTCAGGTTCTCTGTAGCCAAGTATTTCTCCACACGATCCACAAGACCATCGGCCGTCTCTGGGTCTCCATGGCTTACCCACTTTTGGATGGCAGTAGGAAGAGCTCTCAAAAACCGATCCATTACAACACGTTCCACAATCTTTGGTGCGGACAAAGTCTCTGGCTGTAGCCACTTTCTGCTCAGGTGAATGAGATCATACATTTGAGACCTGGGGGGTTTTCCAAGCTGGAAAGTCCAGTTATGCACACGCTGAGCCCGGACAGCCTGGGTGACACCCAGCCTTGCCAAAATTTCAGCTTTTAGCATCACATAGTCTTTTGCTTGGTTAGGCTCTAGGTCATAGTAAGCTTTCTGCGATTCACCAGTTAACAGAGGAGCCACCAGTCCAGCCCACTGCTCCTCAGGCCACTTTTCTCTTTCAGCGGTCCTTTCAAATGTGGTCAAAAATACCTCTGGATCATCCTCTCCAGTCATTTTTGTCAATAAACGACTCACCCCAAAGGACGCGGTATTAGTGGGACGGCTTTCCTCACTGGTCTGCGGACGTTGCGGCATTACTGCTTCCATTTGTTGTAGTCTCTGCTCTTGCTTCTGTAACAGGTCTATGAAGCGGGCCTCAGATTGCTGCTGGGCTTGTTGCTGAGCTGCAAGGCTCTGTTGATGAGCTTGCTGCTGGGCTGCAAGGCTCCTTTGCAAACCTGCATTTGTCTGCTGTTGATTGGCATTTGCTAGAGCCAGCTGTTTCAGTATCTCCTCCATGCTGGCTTAAAAAAAAACTGCCACTGGTTCTCCACCAACTGTGAGGGAGTTAGCTCGGCAGCGGGTGTGTGTGACCCCCGGGATGGGCTCCCCACACAAAAACAGGCCCAGCAAACGGAGGTTGTGGTTTTCAAAATCAAAAAGGTGCGGTTTATTTTCTATTTACAGTGACAAAACACAGCAAAGCAAAAGAAACATAAATAAAATAAATCCTGGTCAACTTGACCTCTGACTAAACATACAGGTTTCCTAACTAACAACTGGGATCAGCCTAGTGCTGTCCTAGTCCCTAAGTCCCTGGTTTTAAATGTCCAAGCAAATAGCCACACAGGCTTTGTCTCACCGCACAGGGGTTCACTCTCCCTAGACAGTCCACACAGGTCTGGTTCCAGGCATGAGCAAACACCTAATGAATCTGGGAGTTCTTATAGAGGCCTAAAATGAGCTGACAAGCTTCAGCTGGTCTCATCAACTCCCTGTCTGCACGACGCCCCACACTCTCCCTAGAGGTATGAGTCATCCATGAGCCCACTAGCCTCAGCTGGGCTTATACAACTCTCCACCTAGTTGTATAAGTCGGCGTAAAGCCTGAATCTGGGCGAAATATATCTACCCCCCTGGATGCAACCAGGTGACTTTACCTTCCTGCTGTCACAATATATATATGTATTTCCCCATAAATTGACGGCACTATATTATCTGAAATAATAATTATTTAATAATAATAATAATTATCTGAAATAATAATATATTTCCTATGCTCATCAGCTCCATCTAGAGGCTCTAATGCACTGCAATGCCCTGCTGCCTATGACTGCTAATTTCATGGGATTTGGAGTTTTCAGCCCCACTGGAAGATACATTTTTTTAAAGTTTCCCAGTGTTGGACTTTAATATGTAATTAATATGAGGTGCTTTGTCTTCCTATTGTTTTAGTTCAAAACATTTTAACTAAACTGAAACATATTGTAACTAATGGAGCTCTTTTAATGTTTAGAAAACACAGAAAATTTTCATATGGAGGATATTTTATAACGTAAAGCTAAACTACGTGATTAGACAAAATCTGCTATTGCAACGGGGTCCCCCCAAACTGCAAGGGCTAAATGCTCATTTAGTGCAGGGATATGGTATAGTACTTACCATATGCCTGTCTCCAGCAGGTTCCCTCAATCCATGTGATCGGTCCTACGATCCCTAAGGCTGGGTTCACACTGGTCCGACAAACGCTCCGACATTGGGAGCTCATGTCGCATGACGTGTGAAAATCAATGTTTCCCTATGAGAGCCGTCTTAACTGGTCCGACACAAGTCGGTCCGACTTTGAAAATGCTCCCTGTACTACTTTGGTCCGACTTTGATCCTACTTCAGCCCATTGAATATCATTGAAGTCGGATCAAAGTAGGATCCTTGTCCTAACCATCCGACATTTGACATCCGACATGGTGATTACAGCAGCAGTAAAAGGACATTATCTCACCCTGGGATTGTTTTGATTGGTCAAAGGACAAGTCAGACTATCACAAAGTCAGATCAAAGTAGTATCCTGTTCATGAAAGTCGGATGGATGTCGGACCAATGTAGGATCAATGTAGGACTGATGTCACAGAGCAAAGTAGGATGAAAGTTGTATGACTAAATAAAAATAGGATAAAAAGATGGACTTTATGGGCACGACAAATTGATATAAAATTACTCAAGTTTTATTAAAAATTAACAAAAGAAAGGATAACAAAACATACAAATAAAATGAATAATATATAGAACTATTCATCAACCTAATGTTGACACACTTATACACATCACCCAATAGCCAAAATTCAATGAGAAATTAGAATTTATACTGGGTAGAATGACATCAAGGTCAATTCTTTCAGTATATTGGATACCAGTAGTGGCTGATGGCATTGATTGGTGGTGTGTCGTCAGAAATTCATTCCTAAACCCGACATGTTGTGCGACACAAGTCGCTTCTTCAGGAGTTTTTTGAATGTATGGGTTAAAAGGTTTTTCAAGTAAAAACAGAGGTTTATAGATGGTCAGGATGGCAATAGTAGTAGTAGAATAATGCCTCTGGGTATCTTGAAAAAACTCTGCTTACCTGAGTAGCATAATATATAGCTCCAATATCCGTGTTTAAACCCCAATTATGGAGAAAAAAATGAAAAATTGATAATCCCTGACTACCGAGGGCTGCTACCTACTAAACGGAGGCACTCCCACCAACATCTATTACAAGTCCAGACTGGGCAACTCTGCAAGCTAGGACAATATCGAATTCCTGCTAGCATAATTGAAACTACCAGTACCCATATCCGTGTATCAATTTTTCATTTTTTTCTCCATAATTGGGGTTTAAACACGGATATTGGAGCTATATATTATGCTACTCAGGTAAGCAGAGTTTTTTCAAGATACCCAGAGGCATTATTCTACTACTACTATTGCCATCCTGACCATCTATAAACCTCCGTTTTTACTTGAAAAACCTTTTAACCCATACATTCAAAAAACTCGTGAAGAAGCGACTTGTGTCGCGCAACATGTCGGGTTTAGGAATGAATTTCTGACGACACACCACCAATCAATGCCATCAGCCACTACTGGTATCCAATATACTGAAAGAATTGACCTTGATGTCATTCTACCCAGTATAAATTCTAATTTCTCATTGAATTTTGGCTATTGGGTGATGTGTATAAGTGTGTCAACATTAGGTTGATGAATAGTTCTATATATTATTCATTTTATTTGTATGTTTTGTTATCCTTTCTTTTGTTAATTTTTAATAAAACTTGAGTAATTTTATATCAATTTGTCGTGCCCATAAAGTCCATCTTTTTATCCTATTTTTATTTAATCTACAATTTCGGGACGTGGCAATTTTTTATTACATTGTATCCCCAGTACCACTCTGGGTGGATATGATTTTCATTTTTCCAAAGTTGTATGACTGTCGTGTCGTACCAGTGTGAACCCAGCCTAAAGCACTGTCAACTGCAATCACATGCTTGCCTCCTCCATATAAAATGCAGGGTTATTAGCTCTGCAATGTTTGTGCCCACAGACCAGAGTTTCAGGTAGAAATGAACAGAGCTGGAGCCTGCTTCACCACAAATTATAGGGTAACTACACCTGATCTCTTTACCCCTAAACTAACCAAGCATTGCTCTAACAGTGGGGCACCCTGCACTGCAAGGGTAGATCTTATCTAATTAATGGAGTTCTGCTTTAAAAATACATTGCTAGGATCTTATGAAATACAGAGGCAAATGTGATTCATAATTAAACAAATATTATATTTGCACAGTCTAGGGAAAAACTGGAGAGTGCAGGATCTGGTGCAGCTGTGCATGGTTGCCAATCAGCTTCTAACTTCAGCTTGTTGAATTAAGCTTTTAAATAGTAAAAACCTGGAAGCTGATTGGTTCCTATGCAGAGCTGCACCAGGTTTTGCACTCTCCAGTTTTACTAAATCAACCCCTATGTGTCTTGTACAGTGCCTTGCAAAAGTATTCACCCCCCCCCTTGGCATTTTTCGTGTTTTGTTGCCTGACAACCTGGAATTAACATGGATTGTTTAAGGATTTGTATCATTTAATTTACAGAACATGCCCACAACTTTGAAGATGTTTTTTTTTTTATTGGGAAGCAATCAATAAATAGGACAAAATAACAGAAAAAGTCAATGTGCATAACTATTCACCCCCCTAAAGTCAATACTTTGTAGAGCCACCTTTTGCAGCTATCACAGCTCCAAGTCGCTTTGGATAAGTCTCTATGAGCTTGCCACATCTTACCACTGGGATTTTTGCCCATTCCTCCTTGCAAAACTGCTCCAGATCCTTCAAGTTGGATGGTTTGCGCTTGTGAACAGCAATCTTTAAGTCTGACCACAGATTTTCTGATGGATTGAGGTTTGGGCTTTGACTAGGCCATTCTAACACATTTACATGTTTCCCCTTAAACTACTCACGTGCTGCTTTAGCAGTGTGTTTGCCTCAAATCACACACAGAGTGGTACATGTTTTGTTCAATAATATTCCTGTATTTAGCACCATCCATCTTTCCCTCAACTCTGACCAGTTTCCCAGTCCCGACTGCTGAAAAACATCCCCACGGCATGATGCTGGTGTTCTTTGGGTGATGTGATGTGTTGGGTTTGCGCCAGACATAGCGTTTTCTTTGATGGCCAAAAAGTTTAATTTTAGTCTCATCAGACCAGAGCACCTTCCTCCATACATTTTGTGAGTCTCCCACATGCCTTTTCTCAAACTCAAAACGTGCCATTTTGTTTTTTGCTGAAAGTAATGGGTTTCTTCTGGCCACTCTGCCATAAAGCCCAACTCTATGGAGCATACGGCTTATTGTCGTCCTATGTACAGATACTCCAGTCTCTGCTGTGGAACTCTGCAGCTCCTCCAGGGTTACCTTAGGTCTCTGTGCTGCCTCTCTGATTAATGCCCGGTCCGTGAGTTTTGGTGTGCGTCCATCTCTTGGCAGGTTTGCTGTTGTGTCATGTTCTTTCCATTTGGTTATGATATATTTGATGGTGCTCCTAGGGATCATCAAATATTTGGATATTTTTTTATAACCTAACCCTGACTTGTACTTCTCAACAACATTGTCCCTTACTTGTTTGGAGAGTTCCTTGGTCTTCATGGCAGTGTTTGGTTAGTGGTGCCTCTTGCTTAAGTGTTGCAGCCTCTGGGGCCTTTCAAAAATGTGTTTATATGTAATGACAGATCATATGACACTTAGATTGCACACAGGTGGACATCATTTCACTAATTATGTGACTTCTGAAGGTAAGAGCTTTTTATGGGCTTCATAACAAAGGGGGAGAATACATATGCACATGCCAATTATCATTTTTTTATTTCTGAAAAATAGTTTTATGTATATATTTTTCTAATTTTACTTCACCAACTTAGACTATTGTGTTCTGATCCATCACATATAATTCAGATTTAAAAAAACTTTGAACTAAAGGCTGTAATGTAACAAAATAGGTAAAAAGCCAAGGGGGGTGAATACTTTTGCAAGGCACTGTAGCATTACTTCTGCCACTGTATGTGTAATAGTATACATTGTTCTCTTACATAAAATTCAATATTTTTTTAGGCTTATTGGCTTTACTAATATTTTTAGTACTGTTATGATATTCAAATGTGTTGTCTTATCAAAAATCAAGCTGTATAGATTATCATGTTACAGTCCATTTTAACTAGTAAGATTTCAGTCGTGGAACACATATTCCTGTAAACATATCACAAGGCTCACAGATAAGGAACATTTGTACCATTGAAGCATTAAGATGTTTCCAAGCTGTTCAAAAGATGTACTCAAGAAATATATTTTGGATTCATATCAGTAATCACATTTTCCCAGGAGGAAAATCCGTTTATACCCTGGCATTTCACTTTATGGAAAAGGCAGAATGTTGGCTTATAAGCAAAGCATTTTAAGAAAGAGGCCTTTATGTCTTAACTAAAAATCATTTTAGTCATACAAAATAGATGGGCTTTTTTTTTTTTTTTTGGCAACAGATGACAGATTTTCATAAAATTCATCTGGAGTTAGAAAAGACTACGGTATATATAATATAAAATGTCTGATCTCCCCTTATTGATTAATTTTGTTTGTTTTTGTTTTTGTGTGTCACTTTTGATTAGTTTAAGCACGTCTATTATTTGGCACATACAAAAGCCCTTAAAGTGTTATTTATAGCCCTGTGCAATATTCAGACTTTGATTGTTGTCATGGGATAGATCGAAACAAAGCTATACTGTGTCTGTGGGAATACAGCCTAGCACTGGCACATATAAACAGATATGCATGTTGTCACATCAGCTCCCCCATGGCAACAGACACATTTGAACATGTTCCGATGTGCATTTCACTCTTTAATAGCTTATAGAGACACAAACAACTTTAAGTAAACCTGTGATTTGCTCAAGAAGGGGCACGTGGCTTCTCTTAGTTTATTTTCTTTCTTTAAAAGAATCCTCAAGTGTTGTAAAAAAAAAGAAAAGCAGCTCACTTGCAATGTAGAGCTGTCCCTCTTACCCCCCCCCCCCCCAAAGTATCTCTTCTTCCCCACAAGATGTCCCCAGTATATCGGTTTGAGCACATATTTCAGGGCATCATAACCCAGTCCCCTGAGTAGGCATTGCCACGGCACCCTTCATTCACTGTGTACTGGTGCAAAGAGCAGCACTGACGTCATCACGTCAGGACTGCTCTCTGCATCAGTAAGGACCTCCCAGCCAGAGAAGAGACAAAGAGAAAGGGAGCCTTAGATATACTGGGGTTGGGGCATTGAGCTGAACTTTATGGAAATACAATATTCTATATTACTAATATCTTACTATCATATTCATCAAGGAGGTTTGGTTAGGCTTTCATGATGCTTTTCTTTAAGCACATCTATCAAAATAATAAAAAATGACTCTTAGTAGACTTTATGATGGCAGACATCCAAAGGTGCCTACTGATACCCCAGCTTGGGCCTAAAGATGTTTCTTTGTGCCCTATGTTCTCCAAACTTCCAGATTTCCTTATATGTATATTACTCTAGCTGATTTTTAAACCCCTGATACCCCCTAACTTCAGATAATGCTTAGAGTAACTTGACAGTGAAGACATATATGGAGAGCATAATACTTTGTTAGGGCTAAGTAGAGCACCTCTTACCAGAGATGTAGAGTCAGAAACATCAATCAAAGTGAAATGCTTTGGATTGCATGGAGTGTTTCAGGGGCAGTAGAATGCATTAAGGAAAGATCTAGCTGGGAAAGGTTTGGGTGGCCATAGACCATGAACATGACCTCACATCAATTTGTTACTGTAAATGTAATTTGTTTTGTATAAATGAAGTTTAATAGAAATCAAAATCCCAAAAAAGTTTATAAAACCCCATGTAGACAGATACCAAAACAGAATGTGTTCATTTTCACCATATTACCATATATACTCGAGTATAAGCCGACCCGAATATAAGCCGAGGCACCTAATTTTACCACAAAAAACTGGGAAAACATATTGACTCGAGTATAAGCCTAGGGTGTCCGTCTGCATGTCTCACTGTGCCTCACTTTGCCTCACTGTGTCCATGCCTCACTGTGTCCATGACTAGACTGCCGTTTAACATGGGAGTCTATGGAATGGTCGCCCGGCTTTGAAAAATCGGTGCTCCCCGGCCATAGGTCTCCTAGAAAAACTTTGCTCACTTATAGAGGAGAAATGGGGCTACATGTGTGCCAAGTTTTCGAGTCAAGGGGACCTACGATCGGCCGGTACTGGGTCCACAAACTCACTGGAGAAATGACCGTTTAACCTGGGAGTCTATGGATAGGGTGCCCGGCTTTGAGAAATCGGTGCTCCCCGGCCGTAGGTCCCCCGGGCAACAAACTTTGCACACTTGTAGAGGAAGAGTGGGGCTACATGTATGCCAAGTGTGGCCGGTACCGGGCCCCCAAAGTCCATGAGATCAGGCGCAAAAAGGTGACTCGAGTATAAGCTGAGGGGGGCATTTTCAGCACAAAAAAATTTGCTGAAAAACTTGGCTTATACTCGAGTATATACGGTATTTTCTTTTAGTAATGTAGGCTATGTTCTTTTATTACATATACGCGGGTAAGCACTGACGCTTTATATATATATATATATATATATATATATATATATATATGAAAATGAGGTAAACAATAAACAAAGCAATATGCTGGATTATTAAATTACACCAAACAGCGCTAAAAATTAAAGACTCAAATAAGACTCGTGGTCAAGCCACTAATAAAGTCCAAGACGTAGGTTTGTGACAAAGTCAGTCCAGAAAAAGATAGTGAGTATCAACAATTGTCCATGTGAGCACCTTCCTTCACCAAAGACATGTAATGCAATCCACCACGTGATGTAACTCTCCCCTTAGGGGTTCACACTCACCAGAAACACATAACAAATATGCCTTGTATGTAAAAGTGGGTACATCCATTAATCTGTTTTGGCTTGTCACTTCTTATCAGGGTCCACAAATGGAATGGGCTTTTTCTGGACTGACTTTGTCACAAACCTACGTCTTGGACTTTATTAGTGGCTTGACCACGAGTCTTATTTGAGTCTTTAATTTTTAGCGCTGTTTGGTGTAATTTAATAATCCAGCATATTGCTTTGTTTATTGTTTACCTAATTTTCATTTTATTCTCTATTTTAAACAGCAGCTTAGTAATTTTAGAATATTTTGAGAAGAATATTTTATCATTTATAATTTTTCAGTATTAATTAATATGTGCTACTGCTGAACACTGTTGATTTGAACTGGCGCTAAGTGTGTTACATTGGGCCTTTCTTTAACACACCTCTTCTCTATATATATATATATATATATATATATATATATATATATATATATATATATTCCATAAATGGTTTCATCCAAATGTAATAACTAGTGTAGAGTTTAAAGTATAACTAAAGGCAAAACTTTTTTAGTTTTGGACAGAGTGGAGAGGATTAGAACACCTCTAAGGTCTTTATTGCTGTCCCCATTAGGGAGATTTGCAGTCTCTATTTGTCCTGTTTACTGTTATCATTGAAAATTAAGATGAAAGAAAATCCCATATTTTGGGTTGTCCTCAGAACAGTAATAGAGGGTACATTTTCTAATAGGGACACTAGGTCTGTTTAGTAAAGGAAAACAGAAGGCGCACCGACCTAGTGCATTACCAGTGGCTAGGTTTTATTTAAAAAGTTTGAAGGATTAAAAATACTCACAAAGCAAGTATAGTATTGAACACATAATCTTTCCATCAAAAGGAGATAGCCTCCTACTGGAACCGGACGACCAGAGAGTCCAGACAACAAAATTCACAGCCACGGCTGATGCGTTGCGAGGGCGCACCCTCTTCCTCAGAGGCTCTGAGGAAGAGGGTGCGCCCTCGCAACGCGTCAGCCGTGGCTGTGAATTTTGTTGTCTGGACTCTCTGGTCGTCCGGTTCCAGTAGGAGGCTATCTCCTTTTGATGGAAAGATTATGTGTTCAATACTATACTTGCTTTGTGAGTATTTTTAATCCTTCAAACTTTTTAAATAAAACCTAGCCACTGGTAATGCACTAGGTCGGTGCGCCTTCTGTTTTCCTTTACTTTTCAGTCTTAAAGAATACCAATTGTTCTGAGGAGGGCAGCAAGATTCTTGGTCATTTCCCTACGGAATACTCTGGTTGTGCCACTAAGAGACTGTACATCCGAGCGCAGGAGACTGTTTTTGTGTTACTAGGTCTGTTTACCCTGGGGAAAACCAGGAATTCTGTCATCTTACAGGAATTTTCTCTCACTTCCTGTTTTGGCTATGGGACAGGAGGTGAAGGGAGATCTTCCCAATGACACACATATAGGAAAAAATTGCTCATGGCAGTGAACCGTGTCCACATAAATATATCTTTCTGTAAAAGATTATCTGTAACAGAGACAAAGGGATCGGGTCTGCTATTACTGCAGAACGAGGCTCAAAATTTGCCCCTATTTTTATTGGAAAAAAGTATGTTATTTTACTAATTGCAGCCAATTAGCATGCTGTACTATGATGTATTATATTTTTATACTGGGTTTTGTTGTTTTCCCTATTTATAGAACTGAAATTATGATTTTGTAAGAGTTTGTTAATAGTGATATATTATGTTAATGACATTTATGTATTTTCCCGTGTCCAGGACTGTGGCAGATCCAGATGATGGGGATTCCAAGAAAAAACTGAACATGAAAACAGACGGGAAGCCTGCTCATTTTTCAAAATATTCTAGAATTAAGCAAAAGGACAATTCAAGCAGCAATACATCAATACAAGCTAAGCCATCCAGCTTGACTCAGAATTCCAAGATAGGCGTTCATCCCTTAGAAGATCAAGATTGCAATTTATCATCCTGGAATTTCTCACTAGATTTATCAAGCTCTATATTTCCTGATATCAATAAGAAATCATCCATTAATATGAGTCAGTGTTGTATGGAAAGTAAGAATCAGATTTCAGACTTTAGCCTGGACAGATATAATGATGGGCTATGTCATGTTCAGTGGTTGTGTGACATTGGAGGACTTGAAGAAGTGAGCCTGACAGAAACTTTGTTTAACAGCTTAACAGATGTCAGCAGCTTAACTCCAGAAATGAACAAACAAAATGCCTCAGTGTCAAAAAATGGGCATTTACATTCAATTGATTTATACCCTGATACGATGATGCTAGAACATTCCACAACAGGCTCTGGATATAATCATGTTAACACAATAAAGAATGGAAAATTAGCAGCCAAGATTGATGAATTTAACAGGATTGTATTTAAGACGGGCAAGGGAAATTCAGTTTCTGATGAATCGTTAGATGTGGAACAGCCTGTGGAAATAAAGCTATCCAGTTTACCAAAGCGCGAATGTCCAACCACTGAAAAAGCCATTATCCAACCAGTTAAAGTACCTGACACCAGTGAACAGGTTTGTTTGAACAACAGCCTTTGTAAGCCTGTTAAAGCTGTGAAAACCAACACTCCAAGCCAGACAGCTGGTCCTCAAAATATAAGTAGCTACCAAAATGTCCTACAAGAACACAACTGGAAAAGAATCAACTTGTCAGGGCGGCCTCGATCAGCTGATTCTAGATCTAACTATGGGGTTGTTGAAAAGCTTTTAAAAAGCTATGAGACCAAAACTGCTGCTTCCTTTTGTAGTTCTAAGCAGTCACAGAGCAAACTGACAAAATCAGACTTTCTGTTGACTGATAATAATTCTGAAACTTTGAGCCAATGCTTAGAAATGCTTCATCTCGGACAAACCGCAAACGTTTTGCAGAATGACATCCACTGGCAGCCACGACAGGATACAGTGAGCCTCCAGCTACCGGAGGTAAAAATATAACTCTCATGCCTATGTTTACTGTTGTGTTATGCATGTGACATAATGTCCAAGATACTTAGGGGGCAAGGTCTTATGTCAGAACAAATTATTTTCCATCCCACACCGATGCATACCAGAGCTATTTGTAATGGGAAAGCAATTCTAAACCTAAATGTTTTACAGTTAAAATCATCGCAAGTTTACCCTGGTTTCAAGAATTTTGTTCTCAAATGTTTGTTTCACGATTGTAAGGTATTTCAATATATCACTTTTCCTACATTTTATTTGCTTGCAACATGTTATATGCCAAGACCTACCATAGGATCCTCTACTGCTGTATATTTAAAGTGGAAGTAAGTACCCATTCACACTTGAGCATTTTTTTACTTGTTTCCCTATGCCTGACTACGCAGAATCCAATTCTTTCAAATTGTCCCTGTTCACACTTGTGCGCTGAGTTGCCGTACAGTTTACATTCTACAACCAAAATAGTACATGAGCATTCTGTGAGGGTATTCAGGTGTTCTCCCAGTTCCAACACATCCTTCCTGAGGACTGGTGCCCAGAACTGGACAGCATACTCCAAGTGCAGCCGGACCAGAGTCTTGTAGATTGGGAGAATTATTGTTTTATCTCTGGAGTTAATCCCCTTTTTAATGCATGCAAATATTCTGTTTTCTTTGCTTGCAGCAGCTTGGCATTGCATGCCATTGCTGAGCCTGTCGTCTACTAGGACCCCCAGGTCCTTTTCCATCCTAGATTCCCCCAGAGGTTTTCCCCCCAGTGAGTAGATTGCATTCATATTTTTGCCACCCAAATGCATTATTTGAAATTTTTCTACATTACACCTCATTTGCCATGTAGTTACCCACTCCATTAAATTGTTCAGATCCTCTTGCAAGGTCTCCACATCCTGCGGAGGAGTTATTGCCCTGCTTAGCTTAGTATCCCATTTATCCCATCTTCCAGGTTGTTTATGATTCCGAGTACTACCCATTTATCACTACCCTCTGAACTCGCCCCTGTAGCCAGTTTTCAATCCATGTATTCACCCTATAGTCCATGCCAACGGACCTTACTTTGTACAGTAAAAGTTTATAGGGAACTGTATCAAATGCTTTTGCAATATCCAGATACACCACGTCTACGGGCTTTCCTTTATCTAGATGGCAGCTCGCCTCCTCATAGAAGGTTAATAGATTGGTTTGGCAAGAAGGATTCTTCATGAATCCATGCTGATTACTGCTAATGATACCATTGTCATTACTAAAATCTTGTATATAGTCTCTTGTCACCCCCTTCAAGAGCTTGCATACAATTGATGTTAGGCTAACTGGTCTGTAATTCCCAGGGATGTATCTTGGCCCTTTTTAAAATATTGGTGCTACATAGGCTTTTCTCCAATCAGCTGGTACTATTCCAGTTAGTAGACTGTTCGTAAAAATTAGGAACAATGTTCTGGCAATTACTTGAGTGAGTTCCTTAACCCCGGAAGATTTGGCTGCTCAATGACCAGGCCATTTTTTGCGATACAGCACTGCGTAATTTTAACTGACAATTGCGTCGTGTGACGCTGTACCCAAACAAAATTGATGTCCTTTTTTTTCCCACAAATAGAGCTTTATTTTGGTGGTATTTGATCACCTCTGCGGTTTTTATTTTTTGCGCTATAAACAAAAGAAAAGCAACAATTTTGAAAAAAACACAATATAACTTTTTGCTATAATAAATATCCCATTTAAAAAAAAAATTATTTTTTTCCTCAGTTTAGGCCGATGTATATTCTTCTACATATTTTTAATTAAAAAAATCGCAATAAGCGTATATTGATTGGTTTGCGCAAAAGTTATAGCATCTATAAAATAGGGGATAGATTTATGACATTATTATTATTGTTTATTTTTACTAGTAATGGTGGTGATCAGCAATTTTTATCTGGATTGCGGTATTGCGGCGGACAGATAGGACACTTTTGACTCATTTTTTGGGACCAGTGACAATTATACAGCGATCAGTGCTATAAAAATGCACTGATTACTGTATAAATGTCACTGGCAGGGAATGGGTTAACACTAGGGGGCATTCAAGGGGTTAACTGTATTCCCTAGGTGTGTTCTAACTGTGGGGGGATGGGACTGACTAGGAGGAGAGAAAAATCGGTGTTCATACTTAGTATGAACACACGATCAGTCTCCTCTCCCCTAAAAGAACCAGGATCAGTGTGTTTACACACACAGATCCCGGTTCCCGCTCTGTCACGAGCGATCGCGGGTGCCCGGTGGTCCTCGCGCCAGCCGAGCACTCGCATCGGCTCCTGAGGCAAGCCGCGGGCGTGTGCGCGCGCCCCCTAGAGGCCAAAAGGCGAAGCGACATAAGGTATTGTTTCGCCTAAGGGAGCCAACCTGCCACAGTAAAACTGCAGCGGCTGGTCGGAAAGGGGTTAAGGACCCTCGGGTGCAAGCCATCTTGTCCCAGTGACTTATTAATGTTACATTTTTCAAGTCTATTTCTAATTCTGTCCTCTGTTAGCCACGAGGGTGCTTCCTGTGACGTGTCATGAGGATAAACATTGCAGTTTTGGTTACTGAAGCCCCCCGATTCCCTCGTGAAGACTGAGGAGAAGAATAAATTCAATACCTTCGCCATCTCTCCATCCTTAGTAACCAGATTCCCTTTATCATTCTTTATGGGACTAATATGATCTGACCTCCCTTTCTTACTATTTATGTACTTAAAGAATTTCTTGGGATTTTTTTTACTCTCGTGTTCTATCTTAGCCACCCTGATTGCACCCTTACATTTTTTGTTGCATTCTTTGTAAAGTTGGAATGCTGATAATAATCCCTCAGCCTTGTATTTTTTCAAGGCCTTCTCCTTTGCTTTTATATGCATTCTTTCGTTGGAGTTAATCCACCAAGGACTTTTATTAGCTCTTTTAAATGTATTTCTCATTGGGATGCACTGGCTAATACTCTGTTTTAATATGCTCTTAAAGCATACCCATTTTTCCTCCATGTTCTTTGTTCCTAAGATTTTATCCCATTTAGTATCTTCTAGCAAGGATCGTAGTTTAGGGAAGTTGGCTGTTTTGAAATTCAGTGTCTTTGTATTCCCCTGATGTTTCCTGTTTCTGTAACTTATACTGAAACTAATTGACCTGTGATCGCTGTTTCCTAAATTGCCCTGTATTTCCAAATCAGTGATTAGGTCTGTATTGTTGGTAATCAGTAGGTCTAGTTGATACATTTACCATCTGACCCATGAAATTGTCCTGCAAGACATTTAGGAACTGGCAAGCCTTAGATGAATGCGTGGTTCCTTCCACCCAGTCTATGTCTGGGTAATTAAAATCCCTCATTATAATGACACTTTCCATCCTTGCCGCTAATCCAAATTGTGATAGGAGGTCCGCCTCCTCCCTCTGGTTAGGGGGCCTATAGCATACTCCCAGTATTACTTTCCCCTTAGTTTCCTCCCTTTGTAGCTCTACCCATTAGGGTTCCACCTCCTCCCTTGCTCCATTAGTGATGTTGTCTCTCACATTCACTTGTACATCATTTTTGATATACAGGCATACCCCTCCCCCTTTTTTACCCTCTCTATTCCTGCGATATAGGGAATACCCTTGAATGGTTGCCAGCCAATCATGAGAGCTGTTGAACCAAGTCTCTGAAATTCCTACAAAATCGAAATCATCCTGGTACAACAGTAGCTCTAGGTCTCTCATCTTGTCCGCCAGACTCCTGGCATTGGGGAACATGCCACGTAGTTTAGACCGGTTGCATACTATCTCCTTATTGGGTGTTCTGAGGTTGCAAATAGGACTTGTTACTGTACTTGGGTTGAGGTGCTTTAGTCAACCTACAACTAATGCCCCAATACTACCCTCTGAAAATTGTTTCGTGCTGACGATCTCTACCTCTGGACCCCCCCCCCCCCCGTCGCCTAGTTTAAAAGACCCTCTAACTTTTCGGCCATCTTCACTCCCAGCAGATCTGCACCCTCCTCATTTAGGTGCAGTCCGTCCCTTCTATAGCGCTGGTAAGCCCAGTTCTCCAGGAACCCAAACCCCTCCTTTCTACACCAGCTCCTCAGTCACTTGTTTACTTACCTAATCTCCCTCTGCCTTTCTGGTGTGGCTTGAAGTACCGGTAGTATTTCTGAGAAAACTACCTTGGAGGTCCTTTTCCTTGATTTAGCTCCTAAGTCCCTAAAATCGTTTTTTAGGACACTCCATCTACCTCTGACTTTGTCATTGGTGCCAACGTGCACCATGACAGCCGGGTCTTCCCCAGCCCCTCCCAGTAATCTGTCCACCAGATCCGTAATGTGCCAAACTCGAGCGCCCGGTAGACGCATACGGGTCTTTGTGACAGATTGCCCTCTCTGTCCTTCTAAGAATTGAGTCCCCTACCACCACAATGTCTTTCCTTTCCCTTGGCTTTTCTCCCACCCTCACTGGGGGAGTTATTCCCCTGGCAGGTAGGGGAGTCACTCAACTCCAGCAGTGCTGGTCCCTGACTGGTTTCACCAATGTCACTCAACGAGGCGTACTTATTGGGATGTTCCAGCACAGGACCGGCCTTTTCCCTCTATCCTTACAGACTGGCACCCATCTATTCTGCTTTGGTGCCTGCCCCTCATCTCCACCCACCTCTGTGCTGGTCCCTGCCGGGTACGATCCCAACTCTCCTTTAGTATAGAGTGTCTTCTCAGTGTTGGCAGTTGCTTCCCTAGATTCAGAACCTGGGTTTCCAGGGAAACAACGTGCTTACACTTTGCACATCAGTATTCGCCCTCGATCGGATGATCAAGGAACGCATACATGCCGCAAGACGTACACCAAGCTGCATCTCCACACCCGCCAGGCATCGTACCTACTAATTTAATAGGGATTGGGGGTTATACCCTGTCCAAGTTAACTAACAACTAGCCTCCTGACACTAATTCCCAACAAGACAATACACAGGTACTCAACAATACACAGGTACTCACACAGCCCATGTGCACTCACAGCCCACGTGCACTCACAGTCCACATGCCCTCACAGCCCACATGCCCTCACAGCACTCGTGCACTCGCAGTCCATGTGCACTCACAGCACTCGTGTACTTAGTCCATGTGCACTCACAGTCCACATGCACTCACATATTTCTATCCTGACAGTTATCCCCATATTTCCATCCTGACAATTTTTCTTTAAAAGGAGATTTTCAAGAAATCTGAAACATTTTTATTGAATCTATGGATTAACACAGAATGATCCCCACCTCATTCAGTTCCTGGCTTTCACCTAATCTCTAATGCCGCGTACACGTTGTCGGAATTTCCGTCGGAAAAACCTTGGATGGTTTTTCCGATGGAATTCCGCTCAAGCTTGGCTTGCATACACACAGTCACACAAAAGTTCTCTGAACTTTCAACCGTCAAGAATGCAGTGACGTACAACACTACGACGAGCCAAGAAAATGAAGTTCAATGCTTTCGAGCATGCGTCAAATTGTTTCCGAGCATGCGTAGGAATTTTGCGAATCAGAATTGCTACAGACGATCGGAATTTCCGATAGGAATTTTTCGGAAGAATAGAGAACCTGCTCTCAATCTTTTGTTGGCGGAAATTCCTACAGCAAAAATCCGATGGAGCTTACACACCGGACTTTTCTTGTCGGAATTTCTGATCGTGTGTATGCAGCATTAGCTGTACTTTCCAGAATTCACTTATAGAGTGCTGTTTGCTGGGGAAATCTGGCTATGGGAGGCAACTATAAAAGTCTATATGAGAGTCATATTCTTACAATTAGACTTCAGCCAGGAAGGTTCTCTTCCTCTTGCTGCTGTGTCTCCAGTGCCTGGTCTATCAATCCACAAAGTTTGTGCTTTGCCTACTGCCTCTATTCTCATGAGGCAGAGGCAGCGGGAGGCTGAAGAGGAATGTAAGAAGGAGGAAAAGGGTTGGGGTGCTAGTGGTGAGGTGGAGGAGGCAATGGGGCAAGCTTCAAGTGGGACCTTTAACCCCTCGTAAAACCTGGGTGTTGTTCATGGGTGTGGAGATTGTAGAGTACAGTTTTATCTTCAACAATGCCGAGGACTTGGGGTTCTCTGCTTGCGGCAAATTATAGTGAATGGGGTATTTTATGCTCAAACACCTGCTTACCCCAGGATTCCAGTCATCAAAGAGAGGGACCACTATTGTGTAGCTTCCCTATAAGGTCCCTCGATAGGAGGGAGCCCAAGATGAAGCACTTTGAGAGGCTTCTGCATAAGAAGCTCATTGGTTAATTTCTTGATGGTGGTAGGATTTCCACTGATGACCAACATGCCTCCAGCCTCTACACTTTGAAAGGAAGAACAGTGACACTTTTCAGATTTTTTTTTTTTTTTTTAAACCACAGTGGCAGGACCCAGCAATTGCAGGCAGTGCCTGAGCAACGAAATTACTGAATACATTGGGTTCAGGGCTGATGTGGAATCTCTGGTGCTAGAGCTTCTGGCTTATCCAGCAGCCAGTGTGCTATCTGGGATAACCATCAGTAGAGCAGGAGGTTTTGTCAGAGGAGTGGGAAAATGTCCCCAGATAGTGTGGACCAGTTCACTTAAAATTAACCAGTTATGTATTACCACTGACACTGACTATATAAATCCTGCTGCTGAAGTTAGACTAAACTGGTGCCACACAATGTTTCTGCAGCTGGACGTCAGCTTCAAAATTTCTAATATATGCTGCAGGGTAAATCCCGTGTTGTAGCCTATTCCAGTACTCAAATTCTGTAAACCTGCCACACAGTGTTTCTGCAGCTGGATTTTAGCTGCACAATTTCTAATGTTAGATGCAGGGTAAATCTTATGTTATGCCTCAAAGTTTGCATCCTCTTCCGGTGCTCTGTTCCTGATTTGTCTGTCAATTAATATACTTTAATTTATTTTTCAAGATAAACCCTGCCTCTGCCCTGTTAAATTTTGTACTGCTTTTTGCATATTTGCGTACCAATTAGTCGACACAGTTGTCCTGAGAGCATGCGCCCTGCGCACTCCCGGCACAGTTACTAGCAGCTAACAGCTCCCCATCGCTTCTTGCGATGGGGGCTTTCCTATCATGATATTGCCATAACAGCTAATCACAGCATTCACGTGATCAAAAAAACCCTGCCTCGCCTCCCGACATCTGAAACCTCTTAAAGAGAAGGGAGACGGGTACAAAAGGGTTAAATTGGCCTTAAATAAGCTGCTAACATATTGTCTAGCCACTGAAGCCACTAGTCGCTTAAGGTGTCCATCTGGATCACACTATTCTGTAACATTATACCCATCTAAAGGCATCGCCCATGCATGTAATGTAAAGGATTGTTTTTTTTTTCCAATATTTCCCTCTAAGGCACATTACTCTCTTCCTACTCTCGGGTAAATGTCTCCCATTGTAGCGACTTCGGTGCCCAGTTCCCCATGCCCTTTTTTTTAAATAGTTTTTCTATGAGTCAAAAACTGGCTAGAATTTAGCAACAGGATTCCCCCTATAGACTTTAATACTATTCAAAACTATTCGCTGCAAAGTTCCTTATCGCTTAATTTTACATCAAGCTTTCAGCGAATCAAAACCAGGCAGATTCATCCATCGGTTATAACTGATCTTTTACTAAAAGAAAAAACTAGAAAGGACTTTACTGGTACCAGGGATGACACATCTGTTAAAATTCCAATATTTTATTTGTAGCACACAAACCTTTTTCTCGCCTGGCTCACTTGCGAGTCAAGGCACACCGTGCTATATGCCCGTACCCTCCTGTTTGAAGAGGTTAAGCGGTGTTCATAAATTTGGGTCTTTCAGCGAGTCACCCTTCCCACTGGTTCTCTCCCCCAGAGTATGGGGTCAAGTCTCTGTTTCTTCCCCCAAAGAAAACAATGTCCAGAAGTAATTTAACTCCAACAGAGAGTTTATTTTCTATTTGCTGCGTAATAGATAGAGACAGGTGGGTGAAAGAAGAAATAGTGTGGAGAATAGGTCCAGGCACAATCAACAATCTCGTCGCCACTCGTTCCCGAGTGGGTTTAGCTCACCCGGATAGTCCTCTCTCACAGTCCTAGCAGCCGGTGTGGAGCTCGAACATTTCAGCCACCCTATCCCCTCCTGGGACGGGCGTTGGAAATCCGCTAACCTCTGTAGACTTCAAGAACAAGACGATGCTAATAGGCACTCTACAGGTTAGCTTCCCCAAATAACAAATCCTTCCCTCTGACAGGTCACCAGGCCTCTCCCGAGACAGCAATCTTCTATTACTAATCTTCTCAATGGGACCGATCCTCCCCTGGCTTCCTCTCGGTCAAAGCGGGTACCCTTCCCCGGGCTCCCTGGGACTCTTCTTTCGGGGACAGGTCCTAGCTGAAGGTGCTAGGCCCACTAGCAGAGTTGCAGGCCCCAGGCTAAAGGTGCCTGGGCCTGATCACGCCCAAGCGTACCCCCGGCCATGAGGGCCACAGGAGGTGGGGTACGTGTCTCACTCCTCGAACTCTGACGGGGACCATCCCACCAACTCCAACCACTATGGCGTCTGCCCCTTAAGTACCCTCTCCTGGCATGCACAGCAGGTTGTCCATGCCCACTGTACCGCTGCCGAGAGAGGACACCCCAAGGCATAGGAATGCCACCCCTGGCTCAACCCTGACCTGATGTGACATCGCCACCTACAGGCCGCTGGGAACCATACACCAGGCAGCATCACATAGGCAGAAGCAATACCTAGCAATGAGAATGGTCTGAGCCTGGCTAATAGCTCAGACCAGCCCCTAAATTTAGGCACATAACACCCCTTAAAAGTGAAAAGGGCGCTACATATTTAAATCTTTAAAAAGTAACAATAAAAAAATTTAACTGATTTGGCTTACATAAAGCTTTGATGGAGGTGAGGCCTCCTCTGTGTTATAAGGTATGTAGTCAAAGACTTTTAAAGTATGTGCATTTTTCTTTCCATGCTCTTTGTTAACAATACTGGTTATGAATGATTACATACAATCATGAATCATGAAAACGAATCAAGCAAAAAATATACGATATGAACGCTGTCCACTCAGAATAGCTGGGGATTTAAGAAAAACAGCCTAGAAGCTCAACTTTAGCCACAACTTTTTATTTTTTTGGGAAGGGTACAACCTTTGCCAATGTTTTAATCCTGTCTGTGTCCCCTTTTGGGATATTCTTCTGTGACTGATGTCAAGCAAAACAGAAGTGAGGTAATAATCTCCTCCCTTCCTGTCCATTTGACAAATGACAGACAGAATAGGATGTGATTTTCTAGAATGTTATTGCTCTCCATCTATGTTACCCTGAAAGAGATTTTCACTCATATTATGTCCAGGTGATGAATGTCAAAACAGAAAGAGGAAAAAAGAAAAAAACATCTCTTCTATGGTGATATACATGTGTAATTCTTCTTTGCTCTATCCTAAACCCAATCCTTAAAAGAGAAATTATTCAAAACATTAAAAATGTAATACTTTAATTAACAAACGTATATAAGCATTTTTCTCTGTGCTACTTATATCTTGTAACTGAGATAATGTTTAAGCTTCTTGTCTTATTGCTTATCATTAAATATCGGCTATGTAACGGCACCCCATCACAGAAAAAAGCTACCTGTACTTTCAATCTCTTGCAAATCTCAATGCAAAATATATACAAGATATTCTTTATCTTTTCCCTCATCTTACGTTTTTATGGCCCCTGGAATTTGTCTGATAGTAATATTATGACTATGCATTGTTCATTGCTGTATTGACTAAAAGTGTGCAAAGCAAAGGTATTGTTTATTCACTGAGCAAAGCTGCTAACCAATTTTACCTTTAGCAATATTTCATTCAATAAAACAAAATAGCAAATATTAAACAGATGTGTGTATGATCACAGAACAAAATGTATCCATAGAAGCTCTAGTCCTTAAAGCGGAGTTCCGCCGAAAAAAATAAAATATTAAAGTCAGCAGCTACAAATTCTGCAGCTGCTGACTTTTAATATATGGACACTTACCTGTCCAGGGCGCCCGCGATGATGGGTCCCGAAGCCGATTTGTCCCCCGGCTCTCGGGTGGAGGCGCCGCCATCTTCGGTAAGGGAATCAGGAAGTGAAGCCTTGCGGCTTCACTTCCTGGTTCCCTAATGAGCATGCGCGAGTCACTCTGCGCGATCCCACTAGTCCCTGCTGTCTTCTAGGACCTGTTTGTCTCCCAGAAGACAGCGGAGGGGGGACAGAGTAGGCGCCAGACGTGGCGTAGGTCACCCTAGTCACCGCGGTGATCTGTGCCCGGAAGTGGGAGCAAATACCTGTATTACACAGGTATCTGCTCCCTCCTCCCCCCTGAAAGGTGCCAAATATCACACCGGAGGGGGGGAGGATTCCAAAATGCAGAAGTTCCATTTTTGGGTGGAACTCTGCTTGAAAGTCCTCCATGGTCCTTTGCTCAGTCCATCTCAAAAGGTTCTCCAAAGCTCTCCAGCTTCAGGCAGTCATGTCTCTCTTTGTCCTCCCAAAACACCATCTGTTCCAAACACGTGTCTCCAAAAACCCTTTCCAAGCCCCTCCCACCCATTTCCTGTTTCCTGATCAATGGAGGGGGGGGGGCCCTCCCACCCATTTCCTGTTTCCTGCAATGAACGTCCAGTATCAATGGATGGGGAGGGAAAGGGCTCTGTACACATATCCTGTTACTACCTAAACTCTAATTATTACAATAAAGTCACTATAGAAATTGCCATAGCAACACAATATTATAAAATAATACTAAATTATTTCTGCTTGTAACCATTGTGAATAATTATCTGTAGTGTCTCGGAATAGGGCCACTTTTGACTCTGCGCAACTTAGTGCTGTATAGCTGGTTTGTGATTTCAGCATAAGATGCCAAATTGATTTTGTTTAAATATCAATTTGTACTTGCCCAGCAACCTCAACCCCTAAAAATGCCAATATGATGTGTTAAACTTTGCTCAAAAGAAGTCCTAAAATGCTGCCTGCAGCCTCCTGACGCTGAGACATCCCGGTGTACTATGAAAAAACAGCCCTTGGTAGATGGATTTCTCATTGAGAGCAAATTAACTGTCTCCAGCAGCTTGTTTATTTCAAAGGTAGGTAACATGTCAAAAGCACAAGGTAACCTATGAAAAGCTATGAAGAAGACACATCACTACCATACACTGATGAGCATGAAATGAAGAGATATACTGAAAGAATGCAGGCGGAACTCCATTGTATCCAGCACATGTAAAATGTTATTCGTTTGGACCAATGCAACACAAAGCCCCACCTGAAACCTCCTCCTCTGATGCATCTTCATGACTGGTTCCATATTTAGATGAAATGCATTAGCAGAGGAAGTCACTGGCAGGCCTTTGTGTTTCATTAGTCCGGAACAATTAAGTTTTACTTATACACTGAATACCATGGAGTGCAGCCGTTTTCCTTTCAGTTAATAGACTTTCCTTTAGAAGCTGAAACGAGCTCTGGTTTGGTGTAAGCACCCTTGAGACGAGGAGGTGAGCCAGTCTAGGGCTTGGGAGCGGCAGATATTTTGACCAAAAAAAAAAATGTGTTTTCTTTTTTTGTTTGACAAAGGCAAGCATTATTGTAATCATTTGGTTTTACTTTGTATAAAGTTATATCTTGCAGGTGTGTCTGGATTATTCTCTTCAGTTGACTTATTTTTGCTGTGTTCTGTGCTCTTTTGTTCCTACTCAGATATCACTAACAAAATCATCAGATGGAAGAGGATTTTCTCGCCCTGCACGGCCTGCAAATCAGCGCCCACCTTCAAGATGGGCTGCAACAAGTACTCCGACCATACTTCCAGCTGTGAGGAGAGCAACACACTGATTTCTGAAGCAGAGGAATGTCAAACCTGGATGAAAAGCCATGAATCTGGTTTTGAATTATGTAGTGACTTCTGATTTTTAAAGCTGACTCTCAAAAGTGCTAAAGGAACACTAGGAGATACAAACGAGTGAAGAAGGCAACTGACCTGTAAAATAATCATCACAAAATGGCACTTTGCGTGAAATGGACTGTTGTGCGGACAAGTAAAGGCAGCTAATGTTCCAGAAAATTCAGTTTTTCATCAAAGAAGCTCTTAGGATATATTGCATACAAACTTTACTTCCTGCACATTTGTTAAAGGAACAGTCACACAAAGCTAATGCTAGAGTGCACTAATGCACAGTAACCCTTACCTTCAAGTCAGATTTCAGCTTTCATCAGTTAAGAAGTCAGAACTATGATATGTAATTTATATAACTACAAGTTAATAGTTCTTGCACACAGCTTGATGCATAGTTCAGGACTAGATAAATCAACCTGAGTAAAAATGGGTAACTAGATGCTTAACATGTTGAAGCTTATAGTAATTGGATGATCTTGTTTCCTTGGTTCTATACTCTTTGACTGGCTCCTGAATCATGCGTCCAAGCTGAAAATTTATGTAAAAACCCTCAGTGAGAAAGACATAATTTAAAGGGAAACGATAATATATATATTAGAAAGGTAGGATAAGTCAAGTTTTTATTGCATTATTTACCTGAATGTTATTTTGCCCATTTGGTCCTCATAGCTCATACCCCCTCAAAGGTTGACTCACTTATCCGTGCTCCTTTTACCAGCTTTCTGCTCTGCTGGAGCCATTGCTCTATTGTTCCAACAGAGTGGGGCTTCAAGTATAGGGAAGAATGTGAGCTCCCTATGTGACAGTACTCCAGCCAAAGTGGCTGATCACGTGGACTGAGCATTGGGGGGGTGGGCAGGGACAACATTGACTTGGGTAAGCTGTGACACCAGAACTTACCCAGGGTGGGTTTCAGAGGTTGTGAGGCAGCATAGACAGGTGATTATAGCTTGCTGAGGTTGTGGGCTTGACACAAATGGACAAAGGGACCATTGTCTCTGGTCCTCTATAACTCAGTAAAAATATTTTCAACCCTTCTTAAAAAAATATGCTGACGTAAGCGGAAAATAGTCTTATAGCAAGTCCCTGGTTTCAGTCAGGTCATAATGGAACCAAAAACCTGCAATTTAAAGAGGAAAACAATGCATTTTTTGTGCAACACTACATACTATGAAATAGATATTGCATATGTACACAGTAAACATGGCTTCCCCCATGTTTATATGTATTTAAAAACTATACACATAATACATACTCTATACCCTTCCTTATGTGTATGCATTTACAAGCTAAACACATGAAGAAGGTTTCTAAAACATTACCTCTCATTGATAAAATGAAATACCTTAAGCTGACCACATTCACAAAATTTTATTTTAACCCAAAAAAAAAAAATTAACTATAGTTTCCCTTAATTTATTAATTAAGGGAAATTATACAGATTAAACCCAATTATATTAAAACCTGTATCTCCCAGTTTTTCTGGGTTCACACTGTCACGCTGCATTAGTGCATGCTCTGGATTAACTTGCTTTGCATTAAGGCATTAAAATGGCTACAAAGGCATTTTCAGCAACACCGCACATGGCAATGCACGTGTTTTGAGAAGGTGTGTTGAGGTGTCATTCACAATGAATGTCACTGTGTCACACAGACACACAAATCATTACTGCAGTTACTTCAGAGTGACAGCATGATCAGGGCCGTAATGTAAAGGTAGTATCTTCCCATGTATTGCCGCGTACACACGACCGTTTTTCATGATGAGAAAACTGCCATTTTTTAGATTGGTCGTGAAAACCGGTCATGTGCATGCTCATGTGTATGCTCGACGAGAAAACTGCCCGCAAAAAAATTAGAACCTGCTCTATTTTTTCTCGTCGTTTTTCCCATCGTTCTTTTTCTCGTTGCGAAAACCGCTGGTGTGTATGCTTTTCCGAGGGGGAAAAAACGCGCATGCTCAGAATCAAGTATGAGACGAGAGCACTCGTTCTGGTAAAACTAGTGTTTGTAATGGAGATAGCACATTCGTCACGCTTTAACGGACTGAAAAGCGTGAATCGTCTCTCACCAAACTTTACTAACACGAGATCAGCAAAAGCAGCCCAAAGGGTGGCGCCATTCAAATGGAACTTCCCCTTTATAGTGCCGTCGTAAGTGTTGTCATACATGTTGTACGTCACCGCGCTTTGCTCAAGCGTTTTTTTTCCTGAACGTGTGTCTGCAAGGCAGGTTTGAGAGGAATCACGTCGAGAAAAACTTAGTTTTTTTGCATGACAGGAAAAACGGTCGTGTGTACGCAGCATAAGTATTTTTCAATAAAGGCTAAAAATTACTTACCGAATATACTCGAGTATAAGCACATTTTTTATGCTGAAAAATCCCCCCCCCCCTCAGCTTATACTCGAGTCAGCGCTGTGTTAACTAGCCGGCAGCCGTTGCCGGGTGTTCTGCGCATGCGGGAGCCCATTGCCGGGTGTACTGCGCGAGCACGTCCACGAGAATGTCTTTCGTGATGGGGGATTATCGTGCGTTAAACGAAGGACGTGCTCGCGCACACGCAATACACCCCGCAACGGCCGCCATCTACAGTTAACACAGTGGGAGAAGGTGGTACAACATGGAACAAGGTACGTGAGCCTGCAGATGGGCACACTAAGAGCTGCAGATGGGCACAGTAAGGGCTGCAAATAGGCACAGTAAGGGCTGCAAATGGGCACAGTAAGGGCTGCAAATGGGCACAGTGAGGATGCAAATGGGCACAGTGAGGATGCAAATGGGCACAGTAAGGATGCAAATGGACACAGTGAGGATGCAAATGGGCACAGTGAGAATGCAAATGGGCACAGTAAGGGTGCAAATGGGCACAGTGAGGTTGCAAATGGACACAGGGAGGATGCAAATGGGCACACTAAGGGCGCAAATGGGCACAGCGAGGCTGCAAATGGTTGTTGACCCTCTTTCCACTTAAAGTAGCTGCTGCATTTCCCACCCTAGGCTTATACTCTAGTCAATAAGCTTTCCCAGTTTTTTGTGGTAAAATTAGGTGCCTCTGCTTATATTCGGGTCGGTTTATACTCGAGTATATACGGTAATATTATATAATGAGGGTAAGTGTGTTTAAACATGATTTTGTGCAATCTACTATGTTCCTTTAACACTTGTGCTCAAAGGTAGCTATATTAACAAAGTTTTCTAATATCACCACTCTCAAGTCTTCAGTGTTTTATGACTAGCAGAACTATATTTCTGTACTTTTATTATTACATAGTATTTTTCATTTTGTATCATTGGTCCTTTTTTTTTTATGTAAAACTAAGTAGATATTTGTACAGTTCCATTTTGTTAAATATTTTCAACATTTGAACAGTTGTAAATGTCATATGCATGTCACTTAATCATCTTGCATGTTTCAGATGTTGCCACATACTGAGTTCAGACATTGCAGGAGCAATGTTAACATATAATCCACAGAACATACACTTCTTATTTAATCTTAGCTTTCTTTATTTGTAAAATAAATAAAACAAAACTATATATCGACTATACTTGCAACTTTTTCTATTAGCCAGCAATTATGCTATTTTTGTGTACATCGGAAAAAAGATTTCATCAGTACAAATGGTAGCCCCAGTTCAAAGGCATGTTTCTCAGTTAATATATACTCTGCTGTCTTTTGTTATTTTTATGGAAATTTATTTAATTCCGATGTTGAATTAACCAAGTTTCTAATGAAGCCGTAATAATTTGTTCTGCATTTATTTTAATGATCCTGTATGACTTTTAGCAGAAGCTCTTTTTTATGGTAGGCTGGTGGATCATATCTAATAACTCAAGTATAGCAATCTGGTAAACAAACACACATTTAATTTTAAATATTACTGTGGTCTGCCAGAACACATGATTTTGCTAAATAGCTTATTTTATAATATGGCTTTTTATGTGTAGAGCCATTCCAAAAAAATGTATTATTCTCATTGCATAGGACCATTCAGTGTTACTTGCCAAATTGTAGTGTCACAGTAGTCCTAGTTCTGTTGCGTGGATCCATTTTGCCTGTGAAATTGAAGTCATGAATACAGGATGTTTGATGTTACATTTACTTTGGAGTGTTTGTAAATTGTTGATGGGAGCAAGGACTAGCATTTATGTTATTTCCATCAATACACTGTTAGCATGTTCTTAGTCGCTTTTAGTCAATTGGTAAACTTTGACAGATATATTAGAACTACAGTACACTTCTAAATTTAGACTTGATTTTGGCATCGGCTTGTGTACACAAATATTGCATCAGTAGCTACAGGATATATGGCAACTGTGGAGCCAGCAATCTTACACTCTGCACCTACAAATATGTTTTCACCATCTCAAGTTAGATGTAATAAATGATATTCCTGCTGTGAGTAAATGACCATCTTGCTGATGGAATATCTTTCCTGTGGCCAATTAAGCATTTTTTTTTATTTTTTTTTTAAGGCAGCAAGTGTAAAGAAAAAAAAAATACATTGCATTATTCCTAAAAACTCAGGTCAAATTACGTTTAAAAAAACATGATATTGTTTAGGAATTAAAAGTTATTTAGTTTACTAAATGCAACTACCCAACATTATTTTTTACTTTCTTTGTATGGAAAAAGTAGCTTTTATTCAAACCTCCTATCTTACAAACTTACAGTCTAGAAGGCTTATTCAATAAGGCAAACAGCTCTGCATTAAGGGTATCTACCGGTAAATCCAAAACCAAAAATGTGTCCCTTGATGATGGGCCTGCATTTGTTTTATTTTTTTCTAGGCTTTTTTTTTTCTTTAGTTTATCATGGTACTCCTGCAAATAACAGACTCCCTGTCCCTGGGTTGCTATGTACCCTTATCCACTGAGTCTATGAAGGGAGCCATGGTTGGTACCCAGACTGGACTGCAAATATGTCTGCCTTTTTCTCCATTACAAAGGAACTAAGAGGATTAGTAGTTTACAGAAGAAAGATAACCTTGTGCTTTTTGGCTTTCTGTTAAGCTCACGGGAAGTGGCACTGCATTTCTAAAAAGATCAACAGAAACAGAACCTTGCTGAGAAGGTTATTAATCTGAAAAAAGCACAGTAAAGCCTTCTTAAAACAGAATATATTCACTTCTTAATACATCACATATCCCAAAAATATGCCTAATTTCAGGACAGTGTGCTCAACCATGCAGACAATTGCTTTACGCCCCAAACCACTGGACTATAGTGCAAATATAGCTTACAATTATACAGCCCTTTTTTTCTAATCTGCATGCAATGTATGGAAGCCATAGTTTCTATGGAGTAGGGCTTTGGACACAAGCAGTTCTAGATTGTATCTGGCAAATGGGGTGTAAAGCAATTATTGCATGTCCTAAAATGAGGAATAATCCTCTTATTTTTGGGATATATGATGGAATGAGACATGTGTATACCTTATGTTGTAGGAGAGCTTTACTATTCTAATTACAGATTAGAGTGAGGACATTTTGCTTGCTTTAGTCCCTTCTCATCAAAACCTGTATGATTGATTATACTAACCTGAAAAAGAAAACGAATGCACCCACCACACCTAAGGACTTGTAGGCTGGAATGTACTGTATTACATTTTTTGGACTTATCACCTCCTTTAGGTGTGGTAACCCATAGCAGCCTATGTAAATTCATCCCTCACTGATATGACTGTAGTAAAATTATATCTGGTTGGGTGCTAGGGCTTACTGTGCCTTGCATATGATCACTTGGGTTTGCCTGGTGTCCATCCCTCTGTAATACTAATTGATAGCCTCTTATCCAGGATTAGAACTGTCCATGTTCAGACACTGATAGTTAAAATCTTATGAGGAGGAAGAATGACTACACATAGGAGCTAAAATTCTAATATTTATACACATGCCTAGCAGTTAGTGGCACAAGGCAACACGAACAATAAATGCTTTCAACATAAAGAGTTATAGTTTTACTGAGATTTGCTCTGGGGTTATGTTAATAATAGCATTTAGTGAGTTAGCCTTTAAATCATAACTACATTGCCACTTTAATAGCGTCAGTATCAGTTGAAAATTAGTTTTTGACAAAGTCCACAATCATTTGAGTCAACTGTAACATTTATATGCGTGATCACACACTTGTGTTGACACTGCATGCAAAGCTTTATAAGTAGAGCTGCACACAGACTTGAGTGGCAATTTATATGTGTGGATGAATCTCTTTTATATAAAGATCATGGCTTATTTTCTATTTAGGAAGAAGAAGCCATTTTTTGCGCTATAACTTCTATGTGTGAAAAAAGTGAAGCACTGTGTAGGAGCTACTAATTGATGCTCTCTAGTTCACTCCAGCCCAATAAATCCACAAGCCAGTGATTTTCCTAACATCTCTTCCCCTAGTTTGCAGGATCTACTACAGCTTTTATGCACAGGGGGATTTCTTTACATTTTCAGAGATTTTCACTGAAGGTTGTCTAAATGCTATTAAGGCTGCTTGGCATATTATTATTATTTTTTTTATTCTGGTCCAGTGTGAGTATTTGATGTTTTAACTACACTGCATTATCCATTTAATATATTTATTAATTTTATGTAAAATAGGGGTGGTCAGATTTAAAAACCAACAAGCTTTGGTGCCTTTAATTCTCTGTGATCTGCATTGAGTTTTATATGGCTGTATGAATAAAGTGTTCTCTGAAACAATAAAATGATTAATGTCTGCAGACAGTTGAGAGTGTTTTTTTTTTCCTTTGAAATAAGCGGCCCTGTCAAATTGCATACACAAGAGGTAAGGTTAAAGCAGCACTGGACATAGATTTTCACAGGTTATCAAAATGTGGGCAAAAATTTAAAATGTGAAAAAGGAGACAATTTCTCTATAAGTCTCGAGAGAAAGAGAGGGGGGATAGACAATCTCGGTACCCTGAACGAATTACACATAGAATAAAATTAAGGTTATTTATTTATACAGAAGATATAAAAACAGAGTATCCAGATACACATTGAAACAACAATTTTAATTAAACATAAATTGATAAAATTCATCTAAACATGTGTTACAGTGATAGTTGGTATACTCCAAGATGGAACCAGGAGATATAGTGGGTCCTCAGTGAACATGACTCCCATATATGTTTCGGGGAACTCTGCCGCTTCTTCAGAAGGAACATAAATGAAGTCTGTAGTGAAGATAACGAGGTGTATATAATATCAAATGGATAAACCAACAGAACATAATGTACAAGAGTTACACAAATGGGAGAAGAGGAACGAGAAATATACTGATGCTTACCAATGTGGACAAACACACATGAACAGGCCAAGACAGTGGCACCCCAACGTTCCTCTGCGGCGGGCATGGGGGACATAGATTAGGTGGATAAGACGATGCTGGGTAATAACTATAAAAAATGTAAATACAATGTGTCTAGTTTCAAAAAGAACTGTATATATAAATGAAATTCATAATCATAGAAACGAGAGGGAGCAGAGGGAGAGGAAAATAGGGGAGGGGGAAGGGAAAGAGGGGAGGATAGAGAAGGGAAAAAAGAAGGCAAACAAAAAAAAAAAGAGGGGGAGAGGGGAGGGAAAATAATGTTTAGATAGGAGAGAAAAGAAATAGGGGGGAGGGGGAAAGCAAGGGAGGGAAGCGAGAGGGAAAAAAGAAAGGGCATGAGGGGAAAAGGACGAAAAGGGGAGGGGAAAAAATGGGGGATGGGGTGGGGAGGAAAAAAGGAGGAAAGGAAAAAGGGGGGGGAGAAGGGAAAAAACGGGGAGTGAGCTAAGAGGGGGAGGAAGGGATGGGGAAAGATTATGAGCAAGAATTCATAACTATTAAAATCACTGACCTGAAATCACAGGAAAGGAGTATATAATGCAGGGGGGGTCGCCCGAGAGCAAAAAGTGGGGTGCAATTCCCCCACACACACTCCGGGAGAAGGAGATGGCTAGAGACAGAACCTGACACTTTAGCAGGCTCTACAGCATAACAGCCTGGAAACCTGGAACAGATGGGTCTCAATTAGGTTTAAAAAGATAAGAGAGGGGGCGTGGACTGACGCATGGAGCTGGCAGACGTGTAGTGTCTCAGCTCCCGGATCCCTCGGCTCTACAGGGCTTCTCTACACCGCAGATCGCCACCGGAATGACCCACATGGGGAAAGCTAAGTACAAGGAACAGAAGGGGACAGGGGGATCCCGTCCTGGGCGGGATTTAGGGCACTTTTTCACCCGTTCTTCGGCCGCAGCACAGCGCCAGCCGGAATCCAAGATGGCGCCGGCGCCTCTGTCCCCGGCCCGCTCGGAGTCAGCCCTGGACTCCCTTGCTGTCTCCCAAGCAAGCCATCCCTCCCCTGAGACACAGGACTGCCCCTCTAGACGACCCAGGATCCACTCTACCACATCCCTGGGCTCAGAAGACGGATGGGACATAGAATCCCAAATGAGATCCATGAGCAGCTACATGCGCTCTCTCCCCACTAAGGCTGATTTTGAACAATGTGTTAACCGTATTGAAAAAGCATACAGGCAAGAGATCACTGAGCTTAAAAAAGACATCAGGGTCCGTTTTGAGGACATAGAAAACACTACTGAAGGCCTTCATACCACTGTGCAATCCCATGAGGAAATACTTAATACCCACATCGTCATGCTGCAGCACCTGGCGTACCAGCAAGATGACATCGAAAATAGGAACAGACGGAACAATATCCACATACGCGGAATCGCTGAATCCTTGGACCCCAAAGATTTAAAGGCAGCAGTAACGTCCATTTTCAATCAGTTGCTGCAATTACCTAAAGATAACCCCCTTGAACTTGATCGGGTCCACAGGACCTCTGGCCCCAGGAAGGCTGACCCCTCATTTGTGCACGACACTGTGCAGAGTGCATTTTTTATAATATCAAGGAATCCATTATACGGGCTGCCAGCACTCAAGACTCTATTCTCTTCAACGACATCCCCGTGATGCTTCTACCTGATCTCTCCCGCCAAACCCTGACCATGCGGAAAGCTCTTAAGCCCCTTACACAACTGTTGCAATCTCGCCAGTTAAAGTATCAATGGCGCTTTCCCTTCCAGCTGCGGGTCCACCATGATGGCAAGACGGTCATTTTCCGTACTCTTGGAGACCTCCCCACGTTTCTCAGCACCCTGGACTTGCCTCATGTCTCTATCAAGGATTGGCCCTTCTCACCCACCACCCCAGGACTGCCATACCTTCCTCAGTGACAAAAACAAAGCCGCAAAAGGCGACTCGGATCCTCCTTGTGTGAAGATCCCAATGATTGATGTCCACTAGGCTGGCTGGTCATTGGTTCTTCCTTGTAATTTTTTTAATGTTTTTTTTTCAGTGCAGGACCACCTCCTGCTTTGGCTCAGGGTTCACTGAGTCTGACTCTCCTATGTTTCACCTGCTGTTCTTCTCTTTATTGAATACCTTCCAAAAGGTTACTATTGTTAGCGGTTATTTCTTCTACGGGTGGACATCACCACATACTCACGTTAGGTCTGTTCAATGGAAGACACTGTTCAGGACTGGGACGACTGACTCACAATACACAGATGCGGACTTACTTCTGTTCAACGGTTCGGGCCCCTGCAACCACCCCCTTGTTTTTGTTTTTGTTCTTTACCTGTTCCCCTGCGAACCCCTTCATTATCACTTATTGTTTTGCACACTGGACTCTCACATTTGATCCCCAGGGACACACGCAACTTGTTTATGATTCATAAATACCCTCCTGGCAAGAGCATACTGCGTCTTTGTTCCCCAATGCCTGGTTATGTTTTTGCGTTCTATTTTATTGTTCATAACCTCTTCCCCCATGACAGGTTATTTTTTTCCTACCTAAATCCTGTCCTGTGGAGTCCGGGATCCCGGGGGCCTCTCCATGCCTCCCACTAACCCCCCTTTAGGCATACTCGGTGCACGTTCCTAGTGCCGTTTTTGGTTCTGACGAAATTTTTATTTTTTTCTTAATATGCATTTTTATGTATACTGTATTTACACACTTCGGACCAATTTGTGCCACTTAGTGGCTGATTCATGTTACTCTGTCTACCCTCTACAGTCAGGGCTCCAGCCTCCTGTGTTTGACTATACCATGACACACAATTTTTCTGCTCTGTCGACCCTGGAGGCTGGGACTCTCTTTTTCAATCTCTACCTTCACTTTCTCTTTTCCCCCCAACTATCTTGTTCTATTGCTTTCCCTCTCACCCCTCCCCCTTCCCCTCCAACCCCCCCTCTGCTGGTGGAGACTGGACTCCGAGAGACATTCATTACCCTTTCTTATATCACCCTCAACCCCCCTCTCAAATATGGCAGTCACACCACCTCTTAAGTTAGCATCTTACAACTGCATGGGGCTTTAACACCCCGGAGAAGCGCAGCCAGATTCTTTACCACTTCCACAAACAACAAACTAGCATCCTGCTATTGCAGGAGACGCATTTCCGCACTCTACACCCACAATATGTAACCTGGTTCACTATACGACCTGGTTCCATAGCTCCAATCCCTTAGCTAAGTCTAAAGGGGTTTCCATTGCATTTCATAGATCCTTTCATCCTGAAGTACTTGATTCCTGTATTGATGATAATGGTAGTTTTATATTTCTTAAATTGAAACTCAATAATTTTCTCTTTACAGTGGAAATATCTATGCTCCAAATGCGGACCAGGCTCGCTTCCTGTCCACCACTCTCACCAGACTCTCCACCTTCGGAGGTTCCTGTGTCATCGCCGGAGGTGATTTTAATGTCGCTCTGTCCCCGTCTGCCGACACATCTTGCGGTAAGTCATCCATTTCCACGACCTCACTCTCCCACATTAAATCCCTACTACACTCCCATCACTTAGTTGACGTGTGGCGCATACATCACCCCACAGAACGGGACTACAGTTATTTCTCCATAGCCCGCAACTCCTACAGTAGACTTGATTACTTCTTCATATCACAATCCCTCCTGGATACCCCCTTGCAAACCACCATGGGACATGCTCTATGGTCTGACCACTCCCCTGTATACCTATCCTTTGCTCGCCCCCCACAATCTCGTAGGGGGACGTCATAGCGTCTCAATGATAATCTGCTGAGAGATTCAGTATGTATTGCGGAAGTCACTAAGGCAATCCAGCATTTTAGATCCGATCACTCCTCCGATACCACCACCCCTCTCATTCAGTGGGAGGCCCTGAAGTGTGTGATCCGAGGCATCCTTATCCAAAGTGGTTCTCAGTTAAAAAAGATTAGATCGAACGACATCCGATGCCTCTTGGCCACCATCTCGGATTTGGAATCCCTTCACAAACAAACCTTGGATCCATCCACCTTTGTCACCCTCTCAAATGCCTGCCGTAACCTCCTCCAATTACTAGACTCCCATTCCCTGATTGCTCGGGACCGAGCCCGTAACTACCATTATCCCGTATCCAATAAATGTGGCCAACACCTGGCACGAGTCATTCACCCCAGACTCCCCCACCCTCCTATCCCCTTCATCACTAAGACCGACCAAACAAAGGTCTTTAACACAAAAGTCATATCTACCTCATTCAGGAACTATTATTCACAGTTATACAACCTTGCACGGCCTGCCCCACACAGCCCTTCATCCTCCTCCCATGACCCAATGCAGGACTACATCATGGAAACAGCTCTCCCCACGATTGATCCACAAGAATCCTCGGACCTTGACAGACCCTTGGCGGAACCGGAATTTCTAGGTGCCATCAAGGGACTGAAACTGGGCAAATGTCCGGGCCCAGACGGCTATACCACTAGATTTTACAAAACATTCGCTCCTTTGCTAACACCTTTCCTTACTAAGGCCTTCAATGCCATCAATAGCAGTGCCCTCCCCTCCAGAAATCTCCTTTCAGCCAATGTATCTATCCTTTTGAAACCTGGTAAAGATCCTTCACAATGTAGTAGCTATCGCCCCATTTCTCTACTAAATATTGACCTCAAGCTGTTTGCAAAGGTCCTGGCCAACTGCCTCTCCCCACTATTGCCAGGGATCATACACAGGGATCAAGTCGGTTTTGTCCCGGGCAGAGAGGCCCGAAACAATACGACTAAAACCATACACCTCATCTCATATATACAACGTTACCACCAACAGGCATGCCTCCTGTCATTTGACGCTGAAAAGGCATTTGACCGGGTCAACTGGCGCTTCCTGCGACTTTCCCTGGAACAAATAGGTCTCGGATCCTCCTTCATCTCCAAAATCATGTCCCTTTACTCACACCCCTCCGCGTCGGTTTTGGTGAACGGCATCGGAAGCGTTCAACATATCTAATGGCACCCGCCAAGGATGCCTCCTCTCCACCGCTCCTGTTTGCTATCGTCATCGAGCACCTGGCTTGTGCCATGCGCCAAAACTAGTCAATACACGGTATCCAAACACCCTCCGAACACCATAAACTATCTCTCTACGCTGATGATTTATTAATCTATGCCCGACAGCCCCACATAACTCTCCCCTCACTCTTCTCGAAATTTAAACGCTTCGGCTTACTGAGCAACTTTAAACTCAATATCTCCAAGACCGAGGCCCTCAACATCCTTATCCACATCCACCATGTCCTCGCTGTGTTCCAACTATTCTTTTCAATGGCAGACCAGAGGCATCTCCTACTTAGGAGTAACGATCCCCGTAAATCTCTCTAATCTCTTAACATTAAATTATATCCCCCTCCTCTCCCGCCTCCGGAAGGATCTGGCCTCCTGGGGGGGTTCGGCTTTACCCTGGTTTAGCCGCATTAACACCCTCAAGATGGACACCCTACCCAAGTTATTGTATCTTTTCCAAACCATTCCGGTCACCATTCCCAAAACCTTCTTCTCTGCCCTACGCTTCCTTTCTATCCGTTTTATATGGAATAAGGGACTCTCTAGAGTTAAATACAAGCTGCTCACATGCCCGAAACGACAGGGTGGCACAGGCTTACCAGACTTTGAGCTTTATTACAAAGCCACTCTCATTGCCCGTGCCCTGGAGTGGTTCCCACGGCCTTTCCAGAAAGCCTCCGTGATGGTCGAACATGATCTGTCCCCTGTCGATCTACGGGCTCTCCTCTGGGGCTACAAGGGCAACTTCCCTGACCTATCATCCACCTCGCCTCTGACCATAGCTGTCCTTGTGCTCTGGTACAGGAGAGGATTATGCGAGATTCTCTCCTCAGACCCATCCCCTCTATCACCTCTATTTGACAATCCAGCCTTCCCGCAGGGCATAGGGGCCCACACTCTTGGTTCCTTTCACCGCTCCTCCTGGCCGCAAGCACACACATTCATCCACTCGGGTAATGGGACCCCAGTCGTCATAGAGGAAAGTCGGGACTGGCTCACTGCCCTACATCTAACAGCCTTCACAAAACATTTATTCCTCTCAATGCAGATCCACCGCCCATTATCTGAATTCGAACATCTAAGTTCCCTTCAGGAACTACCCAGACACTTATTCTCCCACATTTATAGCTTGATTGAAGCCCTCACCCAAAATGACCTACCCACTTACACCAGGATGTGGTCGGCAGACCTGGGACAGACCCTCTCCAAAGCGGAATGGCAGGTTGCATTCCACTTCACATACAAGTCCTCCGTCTCCTGTTACTCACAGGAGAAGAACTTCAAGATCATGTCCAGGTGGTACAGGGATCCTGCCACGCTACATAAGATATTTCCAGCTAACTCGGCCTCTTGCTGGCGGTGCAATGCAGCCACAGGCACTTACCTTCATGTCTGGTGGGAGTGTGACCGGATTCGACCCTTCTGGAATCAGGTATTTCAGGTATATAACAATATGTATGAAGAATCTTTGCAACTGACTCCTGAGATAGCTCTTCTCTCCATGCTCCCAGAATCGATAGCCTCTCAAAAAAAGTGTCTACTGCGCTTTTTTCTATCAGCGGCTCGACAACTCATTCCCCTTTTTTGGAAAACAACCACAACTCCTCCGCTATCTCTTTGGGTCTCTATTATGAATGATATCATACGAATAGAGAAGATGCTGGCGCTTGATAATAACACATATGACAAATATCAGACTCTGTGGTCTATCTGGCGGCACTTCTCCTCCTCGGATACTCTACTTGGCATGCTCCCTGCCTCCCCGAGCTTGTCCTCACCCAGAACCTGATCCCTGCCTCAACTCATTGGTGGTTCCTCATTCGCCAAATACACGCCTCTCCTGCCCTGTCTCTCCCAGCAGACCCTTTCCCCTTCCCCATTTCCCCCTCCTCTGATCCCTTCTTCTCTCTCTATTCTTTCCTACTTTTTTCTCTCCCTTATGTTATTTTACTGTTAGACACAAATTGACTATGTGATTGTATGCAACATCCTAGGCGCGAGCGCAGCTGTAGGCGATAGCCATTTGGCACGCTCGATGCCGCTTTTCTGTGAACAATGTGTCAATTGTGTTTCTAATGTTCTGTCTATGCTACCAATAAAAATATATTCAACCCTAAAAAGATAAGAGAGATCTGTTATAGTGGTAGTGGGCAGCCGCCCAAAAGTCACTCTTCCCTAACAACAGGTAACCAGTAGTAGCAGAGTGGATCCCCAGCAAATAGCGCACAGGGAGTTATATTAAAGCCTCAGCTTACCTAAGTGCAGTCTCATGACCATGTTTCCCCTGGCATTATCCACCACAAAAACAAGCAGACTGCAGTCTGCTTATATAGTCCCCAACCCGGCGTTGGTGGCACCTGCCGTCAGCGTGTGGCGTTGCTGGGTCTGATCCCCCACATCACACATAAGTCGCGGCCATAGGACCAAAAGGACCAAGCTGCAACAAGCGTGGGGGGGGATGGTCTCGAGTGATGCCCACTTGCCCAGGAGATCCCATGCCCACGAGAAAAGGGGATGATAGGGGCGCAAAAACCATCAATGGCCCGTGTCAGGATCCACCTTAAAACGGCAGTATCCCTATTGCTCAGAAGTACTTAAATAATAAGACACAGTAAATATAGTGTTACTAAGTATATAGTAAAATCACAAAATATATCTGAATTCCAATTCAACAATTTTTTGTGACAAAACCCTCTTGACCCGCAATTAGTGTAAAATCTAGGCAGGTCTGGGCGATGTCAACGCTAGCAGGGGTCAATATGTCAATCAGGGGGATCAATACATAAGAGCACAGCTCAGACAACCGCAATTTACAAAAATGGTTTGTAGGACAGTACTTCATCGAGACCCGGTGGTGTGGTGACATTGAGCCTCTCAATCCACAGGGTCTCACGTTGTAAAATTGCCTGTCCCAATTGCCACCTCTTGAGTCCTGGGGGACAATTTTGATAACCATAAACTTGACCACCTGGGCCCCTGGAGGAGAAAAGTCATCACTGCCTTTAGGAATACTGGACAAAGCTAGCTCTGCACACACCTGAATCAAAAGCTGAACGTGTTCAAACAGCATACTGCCCTGATCAACTAGAGAATGAGCAAGACGGATACACTCTAAAAGTTGATCTCTGGCCCACTCCTTCAATATCTGATGACAATAATTATTATCCTCCTAAGAAATATAGACAACTACTGCCCCATACACACGATCATTTTTCATGCCATTTTTTAAACCAACGTTTTTCTTGTCATTTTTTTTCATGTTTCCTCTCCAGCCTGTCTTGCGTACACACGATCATTAAAAAAAACGCTCGAGCAAAGCGCAGTGACGTACAGCACGTGCGACGGCACTATAAAGGGGAAGTTCCGTTCGAATGGCGCCACCCTTCATGTTAGTAAAGTTTGTTGAGCAACGATTCGCGCTTTTCAGCCTCGTGCTTTTCAGTCCGTTACTGCATGACGAATGTGCTATCTCCATTACGAACGCTAGTTTAACTAGAACGAGCGCTCCCGTCTCATACTTGATTCTGAGCATGCGCGTTTTTTTTCACGTCGTTAAAGCATACACACTATCGTTTTTCACGTCGTTAAAAAAAACGACATGAAAAACAACGTGAAAAAAGAGAGCATGTTCGAAATTTTTAATGCCCGTTTTTCACGTCGTTAAAAATGCTCTGGAGCATACACACGATAATTTTTAATGGGCATTTTTAAAAATTGCATTTTTAACGGCATGAAAAACGATCGTGTGTATGGGGCATACTTCTGGATAGGAATGAACTCGGTGTTCGAGTCGAACATAAGTTCGACTCGAACATCGGCTGTTCGACCGTTCGGCGAACATCGAACGATTTGGGCCGTTCGCGCCAAATTCGAGTGACGCGAATGGCCCACAATACACTGTGCCATCGCAGTGCAATCCTGGCGCTGTGATTGGCCAAGCATGCACTGCGACCCCGCATGCTTGGCCAATCACAGCGCCGGCAGCTAGGAGAGCCATAATTGGCCACAGGCAGGTTGCCTGTGGCCAATTATAGCTCAGGGGGTTTAGCACACACCCCACACTATAAAAGGCCGCCAGCGCGGCGGCCTTGTGTAGTGTGTTCCGGCGCAGGGAAAGAGAAGGATAGGCAGGGACAGTGTGATATTCTTTGTGCTATTCTTGTGTGCAGGGAGAGAGAAGGATAGGCAGGGAGAGTGTCAGAGTCATATTCTTTGCTAAACCTTGTGTGCAGGGAGAGAGAAGGATAGGCAGGGGACAGTGTCAGTGTCACATTCTTTGCTAAACCTTGTGTGCAGGGAGAGAGAAGAATAGGCAGGGAGAGTGTCAGTGTCATATTCTTTGATAAACCTTGTGTGCAGGGAGAGAGAAGGATAGGCAGGGAACAGTGTCAGTGTTATATTCTTTGCTAAACCTTGTGTGCAGGGAGAGAGAAGGATAGGCAGGGAGAGTGTCAGTGTCATATTCTTTGATAAACCTTGTGTGCAGGGAGAGAGAAGGATAGGCAGGGAACAGTGTCAGTGTTATATTCTTTGCTAAACCTTGTGTGCAGGGAGAGAGAAGGATAGGCAGGGAGAGTGTCAGTGTCATATTCTTTGATAAACCTTGTGTGCAGGGAGAGAGAAGGATAGGCAGGGGACAGTGTCAGTGTCATTGTTGCTAAGCCTCCTGCACATTATACACCTGAAGTTAGCCCGTATTGCTGTGTTTTCCTGGTGTGTTACACCAACAGGCATTTGCAGCACTTACAGCGGGCGGAGTGTGCCTCCTGATCATATTACACCTGAAGTTAGCCCGTATTGCTGTGTTTTCCTGGTGTGTTACACCAACAGGCATTTGCAGCACTTACAGCGGGCGGAGTGTGCCTCCTGCACATTATACACCTGTAGTTAGCCCGTATTGCTGTGTTTTCCTGGTGTGTTACACCAACAGGCATTTGCAGCACTTACAGCGGGCGGAGTGTGCCTCCTGCACATTATACACCTGAAGTTAGCCCGTATTGCTGTGTTTTCCTGGTGTGTTACACCAACAGGCATTTGCAGCACTTACAGCGGGCGGAGTGTGCCTCCTGATCATATTACACCTGAAGTTAGCCCGTATTGCTGTGTTTTCCTGGTGTGTTACACCAACAGGCATTTGCAGCACTTACAGCGGGTGGAGTGTGCCTCCTGATCATATTACACCTGAAGTTAGCCCGTATTGCTGTGTTTTCCTGGTGTGTTACACCAACAGGCATTTGCAGCACTTACAGCAGGCGGAGTGTGTCTCCTGCACATTATACACCTGAAGTTAGCCCGTATTGCTGTGTTTTCCTGGTGTGTTACACCAACAGGCATTTGCAGCACTTACAGCGGGCGGAGTGGGCCTCCTGCACATTATACACCTGAAGTTAGCCTGTTTTGCTGTGTTTTCCTGGTGTGTTACACCAACAGGCATTTGCAGCACTTACAGCGGGCGGAGTGTGCCTCCTGATCACATTACACCTGAAGTTAGCCCGTATTGCTGTGTTTTCCTGGTGTGTTACACCAACAGGCATTTGCAGCACTTACAGCGGGCGGAGTGTGCCTCCTGCACATTATACACCTGAAGTTAGGCCGCATTGCTGTGTTTTCCTGGTGTGTTACACCAACAGGCATTTGCAGCACTTACAGCGGGCGGAGTGTGCCTCCTGCACATTATACACCTGAAGTTAGCCCGTATTGCTGTGTTTTCCTGGTGTGTTACACCAACAGGCATTTGCAGCACTTGCAGCAAGCGTAGTGTGATTCCTGCAAAATATACTCCTGAAGCTAGGCCTTATTGCTGGTTTTCCCATCTCCCTGCAGGCCATTAGAATGTCTGGAAGGCAAACAAGGAGAGGCAGACAGTCAGGAGCCAATAAAAGAGGGCAAGCAGGCTCTGTGTCTAGAGACAACAGTGCTGGTCGTGGACGCGGTGCATCGCCATCAGCACTTGGCCATGGGACACGCTTGTCCTTCTTTTCGGCAGCTGGACATGTTGAGCCGCATCATGCCGAAGACTTGGTAGAGTGGATGACCAAGCCCTCCTCATCCTCCTCCTCCTCTCTCACCCAGGCTCAGGGTACTGGCAAAGCAGCTGCCAAAGCGTCCTCTTCCCTGCTATCAATGTCATCATCAGTCACTCCTTCCCTAGACCAACCATGTCCTCCTGAGGAGTCCCCCGAACTGTTTGAGCACAGTGTTGGGTACATGCTCCAGGAGGATGCCCAGCGTTTCGAAGGGTCTGATGATGATACCCAGCTAGAGGAAGGCAGTAGCGTGAGAGCAGAGAGAGGGGATGCTCAAGAAGGACACCAATCTGGCAGTCATGTTCCAGCAGCTGCAGCATACTGCCAGATTGGCTCCAGTGATGAGGAGGGAGGGGATGATGAGGTCACTGACTCCACGTGAGTGCCTAATTGGAGAGAAGAGGAGGAGGAGGATGAGGAGGAGGCACATCTCCAACGAGGCAGGATGCCCTCGGGGGGCCAGCGTAAGGGCAGCACACCGACGGAATCACACCGCAGAGCTCCGCCTGTGCAGGGTGCTGCCTCTGCCCGTTATTTAAAAAGTTATTTGGTGTGGGCCTTTTTTGAGTCAAGTGCATCAGATCGCACAGCTGCTGTTTGCAACATATGTCTCAAGCGTATATCACGTGGCCAAAACATCACCCACTTGGGCACCACATGCTTGACCAGACATATGTTGACCTGCCATGCAGCTCGTTGGCAAGCCTACCTTAAAGACCCACACCAAAGAACAAAGCGGACCTCTCCTTGCACCACATCAGCTGGGATCTCCAACCCCACTATACCTTCAGTCCTCTCTGAAACCTGCACTGAGAGGAATGAAGGTGTAGAATTAGGTGTGTCACAGCCAAGTACTTGCGGGCTCTCTGCTAGCAGTACACCGACGTCCGATTCTAGCAGGCAAATTTCCCTGCCCCAGCTGCTGGACCGTCAAAAGAAGTTCACTCCCAGCCATCCACATGCCCAGCGGTTGAATGCTAGCTTGGCTAAATTGCTAGCGCTTCAACTGCTGCCTTTTCAGTTGGTAGACTCGGCCCCCTTCCGTGAGTTTGTGCAATGTGCGGTTCCTCAGTGGCAGGTTCCCAAACGCCACTTTTTCTCACGGAAGGCGATTCCGGCTCTCTACCGGCATGTGGAAGGCAATGTCTTGGCCTCGCTGGACAGGGCGGTCAGCGGTAAGGTGCATATTACCGCTGACTCATGGTCCAGCAGGCATGGACAGGGACGTTACCTTTCTTTCACAGCCCATTGGGTCACTCTTTTGGCAGCTGGGAAGGATGCAGGACAAGGTGCAGTAGTGTTGGAGGTTGTTCCGCCGCCACGCCTCCAAAATGCTACTACTGGTTGTGACACACCTCTCTCCTCCACCCCCTCCTCTTCTTCCTCCATGGCCTCTTCCTGTGCTTTGTCCTCGGAACCAGCGGTGCTCCGTAGGCGTTCAAGGGGCTACGCAAGTACGCAGGCAAAAATATGCCATGCCGTGCTTGCGCTGGTGTGTTTGGGGGACAGGAGCCACACTGGGGCAGAGGTTCTGTCTGCTCTGCAGGGGCAGGCCGAGAGGTGGTTGACGCCACGCCAGCTTAAGCCAGGAATGGTGGTTTGCGACAATGGCACCAACCTCCTCTCCGCCCTCCGACCGGGACAACTGACCCATGTGCCCTGTGTGGCTCACGTCCTTAACCTGGTGGTGCAGCGGTTCTTGGGCAGGTACCCGGGCATACAGGATGTCCTGAGGCAGGCCAGGAAAGTCTGTGTGCATTTCCGCAGATCTTATAATGCCAGTGCTCGCCTGGCTGAGCTTCAAAAGGAGTTGAACCTGCCCAAGAACCGCCTTATATGTGACATGCCCACCAGGTTGAACTCAATGTTGGCCATGCTGCAGCGGCTGCACACGCAGCAGAGGGCCATCAATGAGTACCTGTGCGACTACGGCACCAGGACAGGGTCAGGGGAGCTTGGGTTTTTTTCACCACGCCAGTGGGGCATGATCAGGGATGCATGCACTGTCCTGGCACCATTTGAGGAGGCCACGAGGATGGTGAGCAGTGACAGTGCATGCATCAGTGACACTGTACCTCTTGTCCACCTGTTGGAACATACGCTGCGTGGAATAATGGACAGGGCACTTGAGGCAGAACAGAGGCAGGAAGAGGAGGACTTCCTTGCCTCTCAAGGCCCCCTTTACCCAGACAGTGTTCCTTCTGTCCCACCCATCGCACAGGAAGAGGAGGAGGAGGAGGATTGTGTCAGCATGGAGGTGGAGCCTGGCACTCAGCATCATCAGCAGCAGTCTTTTAGGGATGATTTACAGTCCCAAGAAACCAGTGGACTTGTACGTGGCTGGGAGGAGGTGGCTGCGGATCATGTCGTCCTTAGTGACCCAGAGAACTCCGGACCGAATGCCTCAGCTAACCTACGCTGCATGGCCTCCTTGATCCTGCAAAGTCTGCGGAAGGATCCTCGTATTCTTCGGATCAAGGAGAGGGACCATTACTGGCTGGCCACTCTCCTTGTCCACGGTACAAGAGTAAGGTTGCGGACCTTATCTTACCGTCGCAGAGGGAGCAGAGGATGAGACAACTCCGGGAGGCCTTGCAGAAAGGTCTGTGCAACGCGTTCCCAGAGACTGGGAGGTTACAAACTCCTGGTCCTGGACAACGAGTTGCTGAGGCTTCGGTCAGTCAAAGAAGGAGCGGTGGGGAAGGTGGCCGTCTGACCGATGCATTCAGACAATTCTTTAGTCCGCAGCCCCAAGGTATGATCGGTTCCAGCAACCATCGCCAGCGTCTGATATACATGGTGCAGGAATACCTAGGGGCAAGGTCAGACTTGGACACCTTCCCCACCGAAAATCCTCTGGCTTACTGGGTCTTGAGGATGGATCACTGGCCAGAGCTTGCACAGTATGCAATTGAGTTACTGGCCTGTCCTGCATTCAGCGTTCTTTCAGAATGCACATTCAGTGCTGCGGGAGGATTTTTCACGGATCACAGGGTGCGCCTGTCCACCGACTCGGTTGATCGACTGACCTTCATAAAGATGAACCAGTCTTGGATCACCACCAGCTACCAAACACTTGAAGCTGATATAACAGACTAATTTATTTTCAAATGTCACATCCCTTCAAGACTGATGCTGATGCTGAGAGACTGTCCTGTTATGTTGACTGACTATCCTCCTCCTCCTCAATGATCCGATTGATGATGATAGCTTGGAAGAACATTTTTGTTTCTGGGTGCCGCCACCAGTGGCTAAGGCCCAATTTTTCAGCCCCTGTTTAACAGGGGCATGTAATTACAATTTGTTATGCAATGCTTTGCAGCAGGGCTCATTCCTGCACTCCAACTAGAGTATCTGGGAGAGGTTGCAGTGTCGTGGCACCAGCACCAGTGGCTAAGGCCCAATTTTTCAGCCCCTGTTTAACAGGGGCGTGTTATTACAATTTTTTATGCAATGCTTTGCAGCAGGGCTTATTCCTGCACTCCAACTAGAGTATCTGGGAGAGGTTGCAGTGTCGTGGCACCAGCACCAGTGGGTAAGGCCCAATTTTTCAGCCCCTGTTTAACAGGGGCGTGTAATTACAATTTTTGATGCAATACTTTGCAACAGGGCCCATTGCTGTGCTCCAGGTACAGTATCTGTGAGGGGTTGCAGTGTTGTGGCACCAGTGCCTAAGGCCCAATTTTTCTGCCCCTGTTTAACAGGGGCATGTAATTACAATTCTTGATCTAATAATTCACAGCAGGACCCATTCCTGCGCCCACCAAGAGTAACTGTGAGGCCTTACAGTGTTGTGTCAACACCACCACCACCACCACCAAAGGCCCAATTTTTCAGCCCCTGTTCAACAGGGGCATGCAATTACATTTCTTGATCTAATAATTCACGGCAGGGCCCATTCATGCGCCCACCAAGAGTAACTGTGAGGGCTCACAGTGTTGTGGCAACACCAACATGTAAGGGGCAAATTTCAGCTGAGTATATACGGCAGGCCCCTACTTTCAAACATCCAACTTACAAACGACTCCTCCTTGCAAATGGAAGGATACAACAGGAAGTGAGAGGAAATCTACCCCTAGGAAGGCAAATTCTCTCCTGTAAGAGTTAATATGGGGAAAAAAGTGTCTCCTCTCCACTGATGCTTTATCACCAATTCTTGTTTCAATAAAAACCCCAAATTTTCAAAAAACATTTGTCATTAGGACGGAAAGTGAGGTGAACTGTTCTGAACAGGTGCACACTGCACAGACAGCAAAACAAATGTTACAGGGGTGATAACCCTTCCCTATGTTTTCCAAAAAGCTTAAAAATAGATTTTTTGGCTGGAGCTACACTTAAACAATGTACCTGTTCAAAATTACAAACAGATTCTACATAAGAACAAACCTACAGTCCCTGTCTTGTATGCACCGCCTGTATACGGCTGTTCAGAGTATATAGGGCCTTTTTTATTTTGTGTGCGGGGTTCCCCTTAATATCCATACAAGACCCAAAGGGGCTGGTAATGGGCTGGGGTGGGGGGGGTGTGATGGGGTAGCTATGCCATTTTTCTTAAAGATTTTCATCCATATTACCGGGACCAGACATTACATTAAAGCCGCAAGCAGTTTTAAATGGCTTTTTTTCCTTTAGAAATGTAATTTTGTGCAGGGACAGTTCTAAACACGGGAAACACGTGTCACTTCACAGGCATACTTTAGACACCCCCCAGGTACGATATTTAAAGGAATATTTGACTTTTTTTTTTTTCACTTTATGCATCATTAAAATGACTGCTCCCGAAAAACGGCCGTTTTTAAAACTTCTTTTTGCATTGATACATGTCCCCTGGTGCAGAACCCGGGTTCCCAAACCCTTTTTAGGACAATAACATGCATAATAGTCGTTATAATTAGCACTTTAGATTTTGAACGTTCGCATCCATTGTATTTAATAGGGTTCTAAAGTTCGTGCGAACTTTCGGTCCGTTCGCGGGTTCTGGTGCGAACCGAACCCGGGGGTGTTCGGCTCATCACTACTTCTGGATGCATTTTAGCAAAAACAACAGAACCAAGATGGCTCCTCTGTGCAGCCACTTCTGGTCAGGGATGGCCTTGGTATTATGTCATGGACTGGTGCGACCAGAATTGTGTGGACTGCAACAGAGTGAACCAAACATGTGTAAAGTGAAAATGATATAACTTATTATAAGAAACGAAATAAACAAAAGTAAACGCACCTCCAGTATGACAAACAGTGACTAACCAGCAACCAAGGAAGTGGGTAGCAGGAGTCAGGGGGAGCAGGCGGAAGGGATCAGGCTGCAGGGCAGGGGTCCAGGAATGGATACAGAGTCACAGGATCAAAGGATCACAGGCTAGCAAACACAGGTCAGGGCACAAGGAAAAATACCAAGATAATGAGTGCAAGCATCTGCCGGGTATAAGTACACCCCCTGCAATTAGTCTCAGGTTATGCCTAATTGCAGGAGATGATGTCGGCTCCAGACTGCTGGGAGTCACCCGCTGGTGGACACCGGAACTGCTGCCCGTAGATCTGACAGTGCCACCAGCAGGTAAAAACCTAGCCTGACACTGATCTTACCTAAGGCAAGTGAGGCCTGCAGTTCTTTTAAATGTTGTTCTGGGTTCTTTTATGACCTCCTGGATGAGTCGTCGTCATGCTCTTGGAGTCATTTTGGTTGGCCGGCCACTCCTGGTAAGGTTCACCAAGTTTTCTCCATTTGTGCATAATGGCTCTCACCGTGGCTCGCTGGCACCCCAAAGCCTCAGAAATGGCTTTGTAATCCTTTCCAGACTAATACATGTCAATGACTTTGTTTCTCATCTGTTCTTGAATTTCTTTAGATCACGGCATGATGTTTTGCTTTTTGAGATCATTTAGCGTGCTTCACTTTGTCAGACAGCTTCTATTTAAGTGATTTTTTATTTAACAGGTCTGGCAGTAATGAGGCCTGAGTGGGGCAAGTGAAATTTAACTCAGCTTTACAAAAAATTGAGGTCAATTACAGTTCAATTACAGATTCAGCATGGGAGGGAGGAATTACTTTTTCACATAGGGCCAGGCAGTTTTGAACAGCTTTTTTCCCTTAATAAGTGAAATAATAATTCAGCCTGAACCATTTTGGCTGGTTAAAGACCAGGCCCCTTTTTGCGATTCGGCACTGCGTCGCTTTAACTAACAATTGCGCGGTCGTGCTACGTGGCTCCCAAACAAAATTGACGTCCTTTTTCTCCCACAAATAGAGCTTTCTTTTGGTGATATTTTTTTTTAAATTCTTTATTTTATTTTATCAAAATTCCAATCATATTACATTTCAAATATATAAAAAGACTAAAGCCCTGTACACACGATCGGATTTCCTATGGATTCTAATCCGATGGATTTTTCCATCGGAAATCTGATGAAGCTGACTTCCATCAGTCTTGCCTACACACCATCAGTTAAAAACCCGACCGTCCCAAATGCCGTGACGTAAAACACTCAGACAAGCCGAGAAAAATTAAGTTCAATGCTTCTGAGCATGCGTCGACTTGATTCTGAGCATGCGTGGGTTTTTTGCCCGATGGAGTTCCACACAGACGATCGGAATTTGCTATCGTTTTTTTTCCCATCGGATAAATTTAAAACATGTTCTATTTTTTCTCACCGATGGAAAAAAGACAGATGGGGCCCATACACGATCGGTTTGTCCGATGAGAAAAGTCCATCGGACTGTTTTCATTGGTAAAACCGATCGTGTGTACACGGCATAAGTGTATATTCATGTGTAAATATTTAAGAATTCCCAATTTGACCCTCGTGTCCCCCCCCAATCCCCTTTTGCTCCCCCCCTCTACGTCTTGATTTCTGTTCTTTCGGTCGACAGTTTTTCTTCCTTCCTATTTCTGTCCCTACCGTAAATCTAGGCTCTTAAGTTTTCCGCATAACTCAATGTTATCTTAAATTCTTTCCAGCATTCCCATTTGTCTTTAAAACCTGTTTTTTCCTCCTCTATAATATACTTCAGCGCTTCCATACTATGTGTCTCTTCCACTGAGTCAATCCACTCCCATACTGATGGACTTTCCACCTTTTGCCATTTTTTCGGAATCAGCCTTTTAGCCGCATTTAACAGATGTGGGATCAATGACTCTTTGTAATGTTTCACCGCTCCCTCTCCTCCGTGGAATAGAACTATCCATGGATCTTTTTTTATCTCCTTCTTGGTAATTTCTTTTATCAGACCCAAGATTTTCTCCCAATATGTTTTAATTTTTGGACAGTCCCACCATAGGTGGCCCATTGTTCCCATTGTTCTGCAACCTCGCCAACATTCTGCCGTCTGTTTCACTTGGAATTTACTTATCTTATCTGGAGTTGCATACCAACCTGTGATATATTTATAGTTCATATCTGCGGTCCTGATGTCTACGGCGGAGGAGTGGATCAATTTTAAAAATTTTCCTATAGTGATTTTATCCCTTTGTTCCCTTTCCCATTTTTTAATGATGGGGGCATCTCCAGTTCGTCCACTGTCAACAGCAATTTATATAGCTTTGAAATGATACCTTTTGAGTTGTCTACTGTACATAACCGTTCCAACGGTGTGAGCTCCTCCCCTGACCTTATTGGGTGGGGTAAATTTTGGACAAAATGGCACAACTGGCGGTACCGCCACCCATCTATTACCATTAATTCCTTGTGGTATTTTAAATCCTGAAATGGTGTAATTTCCCCTCTTTTTATTATGTCTCTTAACTGTGCTTTATCTTTTTTTATCCAATTTCATCCCACTATTTTTTTTCCCGATGCAAAATATTAATTTTCTTTTAGACTTATAAGGGGTGAATTATAGTCCCTATCAATTTGTTTATGCAACCTGTCCCATATTTTATGTGCATTCCGTGTCAAAATGTGAGTGTTGTCGTCTAGAGCTCTGTACTGGGAGGGGTTCCATATTATACTTCCCAATTGTGTCTTTGACAGTGCATTTTCAATTTTTACCTATCTTTTTTCCTGTTTATCTTTGGCCCACTCCACCACCCGAGACAGCACCACCGCATTATAATATTTTTTAATATCGGGGACCGCCAGCCCTCCGTGTTTCTTATCCTGCTTTAGTACCAAGAAGGAGATTCTATGTTCATTAGCAAAGTTTTTAGCACTCGAAAGTATGGTTGAGGTAATGCCACTGGTACCATCTGAAATTTATACAAAATCTTTGGTAAAAGGACCATCTTCAGAATGTTAATTCGTCCTATCCATGATATTGGTCTATTTATCATTTTTATAATTTCCTTTTTAATTTCGTCTAATAGAGGAATGTAGTTTATTTTATATATTTTCTTTATTGAGTTAGCGAGTTTTATTCCTAAGTACTTAAGTTCCTTCTGCCAAGGGAAATTAAACTCATCTCTTAAGAGCGTTCTTCTGATTTACTAATGTTGACATTTAGGATCTCAGTCTTGGTTACATTAATTTTAAAGTTTGATGTCTCATCATACTGTTTAAAGATTTTAAGTAAATTCGGTAATCTGGTCCGGGGGTTGACAATATAAAACAAGACATCGTCTGCAAAAGCTGAGAGTTTGTGTTCATCTTCTTCCACATTAATACCCTTAACATCGGGGTTGTTTTGGACCATAGCGAGGAGGGGTTCTAGGGACAGCACAAACAGGAGGGGGGACAGGCGGCAGCCCTGTCTCGTTCCGTTTTTCATCTTAAAAGCAGGAGACAACGTGCCCTTTATTTTTATCCTAGCAGAAGGGTGAGGGTACAATGTTTTAATCCACTGGATCATCCTAGGCCCAATTCCAATAATTTCCAGGGTTTGTATCATGAGTCCCCAGTCTACCCTGTCGAATGCTTTTTCCCCATCTATTGACAGGAGTAGACCTGGGGACCCATTCTCTTTTATCTTCTGGAGAAGGAGTAAAGCTCTCACCCCATTGTCCCTCCCCTCCCTTCCTGGGATAAATCCCACCTGGTCCGGGTGGACCAGTGTGGTCATCAACCCCTTCATTCGTTCTGCTAAGACTTTCACGTACAATTTTATATCTGCGTTAAGCAGCGAAATAGGCCTGTATCCAGAACAAAGCATACCATCTTTCCCCTCCTTCGGGAATTACTGTGATCGTAGCTGCTAAGGCCTCCCTGCCCATTTCATATTCGGTCCCCAGTTCGTTCATATATTGACACAGCCTGGGGATCAAAATCTCCCTACATTTTTTAAAGTAAAATGTTGTAAACCCGTCGGGGACGGGGCTTTTCCCCAAGGCTGAGTCCGTCAGTGCTCCACTTATTTCCTCTTCCGTTATTGGTTTATCTAATATCAATCTTTCACTCTCATTGATCTTGGGCAGTCTCGCTTTTTCTAGAAATTAATTCGTTTTTACCTTTTTCTCTCCTGTCCGCCATCCCTTCTGTTCCACAGAATATAACCCCTCATAATAATTTTTAAAGCTGTCTGCTATATCCTTTGTTGCATGTGCTACATCTCCATTCTTTTTTTTTTTCTATATAATTTCTAGTTTTCTTCTTTTGCACCATTTTTGCTAAATGTTTGCTAGATTTATTTCCCCATATATACCTTTTATTTGCAATACTATTTAGTGTCCTTTTAGTCTCTTGTTCCATGAGTTCTTTAAGCTTGTCTCTTTTCATTACTAATTTATGATATAGCTCTTGTTGTTGCCCCTGTTGTTGTTTATGCTCTTGTTCGGCTTTGAATATTTCTCCGATCAAAGTATTACGTTTCCTACTTCTCTCTTTTTTCTTCCTTGCCCCCTCCAAAATCAAAATACCCCTGATATAAGCTTTATGTGCCTCACATAGGGTTGCCCCTGATAACCCTTCAGTGTCATTTATCAAAAAATATTGTTCTAGTTCTCTTTTCACCCTATTCTAATCCTTCCTCGTCCCGGAATAGTTCTTCATTTAGTCGCCAGGTATAGGGTTGTCTTTGATGTCCGGGGGCGTTTATTTTCATGCTTACGGGGGCATGGTCCGAAAGTGAGGAAATTTCTATACTTGATTCAATGACCCTTTCCAGCAGTCTATGGTCTACCATAATGTAGTCTATCCTAGATTATGTCCCATGTACAGGGGAGTAAAACGTATAGTCCTGTAATTTTGGATGCATTATTCTCCAGCTATCAACTATCTGATTATTGTACCTTTTTTGTTTTATCTTTTTCAGCTGTGCGTTGTTTATCCCCTGCACACGGGATGTACTATCTACTGCCGGGTCCATACAGAAGTTCATATCACCCGTCAAGATCACAAATCCTGCCCTGAAATCCTTCAGTTTTCCTGTCAGGAATGGTGTCATTACTGGGCTCACCTGCTGGTGGCACTGTTGCATTCGGCACCAGTGGGTGTAGTTCTGGTGGCCACCAGCGGGTGTCTCCCCACCAAGACTTTCCACCAGCCATCAAACACACCTGATCTGGGTCTGCTGGACTATATAAGCCCGCCCTTAACCAAGGCTCAATGCTCCAGAATTCCTTCTGTAAGCCTGGTCCCTGCCTGAACCTGATCCGTTGTCTGAACCTGATCCGTTTCCTGCCTTGTCCTGGACTCTGTTCCTTGTATCCTGTCCCTGAGACCTGTCCCCCGATACCAGCTTCCAGCTCCCCCTTGCTGACTGCTCCCAGTACCTGGCCTTCTGCTCCCCTTGTCTCTTGTCCCTGCCTTGTTTATGTATGTGTGTTCCCTTTACTTGTATATATTAGTTAGATAGTTAGATTAGGTTTGTAATGGGAGGGCCCGGGGAACCCAGAAGCTCTTAGAAAGTATGAGATACCCTTGCTTCAGCTTCCCCAATGCCTCTTATGTGTAAACCACCCTGTGTCTCATTTGGGGCACAGGGTAAATGAGAACCCCAGTATGATCTGTGCTGATCAGATTCAATGCTGTATATAGATTGTATAGATTGGGTATATACTGTGCGTGGGCTGTTTATGTAATACTTGCTGTGATGGTGTGTGATTACATTCTATTGTCTATTGTGGCTTGTGGGAGTTAAGCCTGTAATTATAGGTTGTGGAACTAGCAGACAGACAGGTTAATTGAAGAGATGCTGAGGTGTCACCTGTCTGCTTGTGTAATGTTAATGAACCTCAAATATGCTGCAGATCCTTTCATTGTGTGAAGTCTTTTGATAATGTGGATTGGGAGACAAAAGCTAAACACAAAAGGTCATGCATAACCATTTAAACTGAAATGTAAATTGGGTCTGGTCAGAGGTGTATGATGGGAGGAGGGTCAGAAGCTTTTCTCTGTGTGTATAAGAGTTGTAGTACTTTTGCAATAAAGGGTCAGTTCATTTTGGAAAGATACAGAGCGTTTTGTCTCGTTCTTTTGGAAGGATTAATTCCTATGGGAAGTGGTCGCCTGACTGTGGAGGATCGGCAGCGAATGTGTGTCCAGGAGAGGGAAGAGATCTTAAATGGTGTTTAACCCCTTTCATATTTGGGGTACCGTTACATTGGTTGGCAGCGGTGGGATTTTCCCTCCAGTTCCTGGGACACTCCAAACCACCACAGTGAATGACCAGCTATGCAGCCTGCAGGAAAGCCACGCTGAAAGACCTACTTGAGAGCCGTGAAGGGACCAGTGGGACAAAGAACAAGGCCACCTTGATCAGGGAGCTAGCCGAGATGGACCAGAAGGATGGTGATGTAGGACCCCGGTCAGTTGAAGATTTGTTTCAGCAACGAGTTCGACAGCGCTTGGCATTATATGGTGCTAACCCATCAGACACCGCCATACAGAATGCCATTAAAGGCATCCAGCTGCAGGATGAGCGACAAAAGAGAGAACTAGAGCGACAAAAGAGAGAACTAGAGCGACAAAAGAGAGAGCTAGAGCGACAACATGAGCGGAGAATGGCGGAAATACGGCAATCGGAGATCGCCTACAGACAGCTGCTAGAATCTGCTCAGCAGCAGGGTGGTGCTACCTTTGCCTGGGACTATCAGGAAATACCAGTGGACAACTCTGAAATCCTGGCTGAAGAATCGGCAGTGGAAAAATCTGAAGATTGCCATCCCTAAAGCCGAAGTGGATGATATGGAGTTCCAGGGAGCTAGCCTGGCTGAAGAATCGGCAGTGGAAAATCTGAAGATTGCCATCCCTAAAGCCGAAGTGGATGATATGGAGTTCCAGGGAGCTAGGGCATTTGGCTCATCTCCCCAGCCACAGATTACAGAAGGTATGGACTTAAGGGACTGTTCAGAGGATGTTATGGATTATGCATCGCCTGCTCAAGTACTGGCAGCAGAACAGAGTACTGCAGACCCCTGCTCTACACCCGTGGCAGTTTTGGAGGCCCGAGGTGAGAAGGTGATGGTTCCTCTTTCCAAGTGGATTTCAGAGATGCAGGGAGGAGAAGCAGCCCTTTTCCCTCCCCAACAGTTAGCCAGAGCAGATGGTGTGGAGTCCCCAACAGAAGTGCTGGCAACAGGGCAGAGTGCTAGCAACCTCTGCCCAGCACCGGAAACAACTGTGGAGTTTCAGGGAGCGGGGGCAGTTGGCCCCTCTCTCCAGCAACAGGCTGAGGTGGTAAAGCTTTTACCCCCAGCTGAATCACTGGCAGCAGGGCAGAATGCTACTGGCCGCTGCACACAACTGCCACTTGAGCTGATATCGGTGGATGGGACTGCGGTCTCCACTCACAGCAACCCAGCAGAAGAGCTGGCAACAGAGCAGAGCGCCGCGGGCCTCTGCTCTCAACTAACAGAAGAGGGAGTTCCTGTGGGACTGGATGGGACTTCGGTCCTCACTGACACAACCCCAGAAAATGGTGTGACACTGAGACAGGAGGATGTCAGCCTTGCTTTGCAAGCACTGGGGGATTTTCACCTACCACAAGAGGATGGGACTTCAGTCTCCACTTGTATACCCCAGGGATGCTGGGCAGTCGGCCCAGATCCCCAACAGCATGACGGACTGAGCCCAGTCACCCTGTCTTCTCTCCAGCAGCTGAAAGGGCCCCAGGGAGAAGGGCCAGTCCAGGCCTCTCCCCAGCGGCGGGTATGTTCTCTGAGAGAGGCAGAGGTTGGCTGGGTAAGTAATGCTCTGTTTGGAGCAATTTATTTGGAGTACTGTGTGGATACCGGCATTAGGGGAATGGAACTATGGACTACCTTCGGCGTCAACACGTCTGGGGTCTCCTCCTGTGTTAGTCTCCTGCCGAAAGGGGAGAGATGTAACGGGAGGGCCCGGGGAACCCAGAAGCTCTTAGAAAGTATGAGATACCCTTGCTTCAGCTTCCCCAATGCCTCGTATGTGTAAACCACCCTGTGTCTCACTTGGGGCACAGGGTGAATGAGAACCCCAGTATGATCTGTGCTGATCAGTTTCAATGCTGTATATATACTGTGTGTGGGCTGTTTATGTAATACTTGCTGTGATGGTGTGTGATTACATTCTATTGTCTATTGTGGCTTGTGGGAGTTAAGCCTGTAATTATAGGTTGTGGAACTAGCAGACAGACAGGTTAATTGAAGAGATGCTGAGGTGTCACCTGTCTGCTTGTGTAATGTTAATGAACCTCAAATATGGTACAGATCCTTTCATTGTGTGAAGCCTTTTGATAATGTGGATTGGGAGACAAAAGCTAAACACAAAAGGTCATGCATAACCATTTAAACTGAAATGTAAATTGGGTCTGGTCAGAGGTGTATGATGGGAGGAGGGTCAGAAGCTTCTCTCTGTGTGTATAAGAGTTGTAGTACTTTTGCAATAAAGGGTCAGTTCATTTTGGAAAGATACAGAGCGTTTTGTCTCGTTCTTTTGAAAGGATTAATTCCTATGGGAAGTGGTCGCCTGACTGTGGAGGATCGGCAGCGAATGTGTGTCCAGGAGAGGGAAGAGATCTTAAACGGTGTTTAACCCCTTTCATATTTAGGGTGCCGTTACAAGGTTGTTTTGGGGTTTGTTGTGTTCTCTTGTATTCATTTCTTGTTTATGGTTTGCCGTTGCTAGATTACACGTGTGTCTTTATCTTCAATAAATATATATATTTTCACTTACTCTGTTCCTGATTCCTTAAAGGAGTAGTAAAGTTACATGTTTTTTCACCTTAATGCATCCTATGCATTAAGGTGAAAAAACATTCGACAATACCGCCCCCCCCCCGAGCCCCCGTTTTTCTTACCTGGCCCCTCGAAAGTCCCATGCTCGTCCCCGTCATCCTCTTCGTTTTTCTGCCTGGCCGCCGATTGGCTACACTGGATAGATTGAAAGCAGCGCAGCCATTGGCTGGCGCTGCTGTCAATCACATCCAATGACGCGGCACGCCGGGGGGCGGGGCCGAGTGATACAGTCGGCGGCTATGGCCACCGCTGTATCACGGGAGCGCGCCCGCAATCACTCCACACCATGCGAGCTCACTCGCATTAAGGTGTGGAGTCCTTGCGGGGAGGAGCCAAGACAGCCGCCGAGGGACCCCAGAAGACCAGGATCGGGGCCACTGTGTGCAAAACGAGCTGCACAGTGGAGGTAAGTATAACATGTTTGTTATTTTTAAGCAAAAAAAAAAAAAGGTTTAGTGCTCCTTTAAGTGCAGCCCAATGATCTGATCACCTGTGTTGGATGTCTGTGTATGGCATCCCCCTGACAGAATTCTGGAGCCATACAATCAGATCGGCTGCACCTGGGAATTGGGTCTGAGCACTTGCTAAATTACTAAGATGCAGGTGGAAGATATTCTGTATCTTTCGCTCCTGGCAACAGATAACAGAGATTTCTGTTATCAGACACTAAGTGTATACACTAGAGAGCAGTTATTGGAATGCATCCGCATAGTTCACGTTTTTGTGGATCAGGGCAGTTTTCAGTTTGAGGATGTGCAAGCATTGATTTGGATCTGTACAGAGTTGGCCCTGTCTGTTGCCTCTAGTGGAACTGATGATTATACACCTCCTTTTAATGCAGCTCAAGTAGAATCTTTGGTGTGGCTGTTGGAAGATGACTCAGCCTTTTTCCATGAGCAGTACTCTGCTTGTCCTCAACAAGTGCTTGCAGGATGTATTGATTCAGTGCAGTCTTTGGTCAGACAAGCAGTGTGCAAACCTGATTTTGTGAAACCCTTATTACAGGCCTGGTCAAGTTTGTTGTACACAGCCCCTGTCAGCTCCCAACCATCCATTTCTATGTCTAGACACCAACCTGCAGGGATGTCTTCCTCTCCTTTTCCCCCAATTCCCACGTTTACTGAACAATACACCCAGCTAACAATAAAGTACCAGTACCCTGTTTCCTCCTGCTGCACTTACCCTGCTTTTAACCCTTCTGTTTCTTCTCGGCTGCCTCCATCAGTTCCTTCAAAGCCCCCTTCTAAGTCTGCACCCTCTGTTTCACCATCCCTCCGCTCTTCACCCCTACCAGCTACATCCATTACCTGCAGTCCTATTTCCATATACAAATCCTCAGTGGCGAAACCAAAGAAAAAAACGGAAGTTTTTTCCAACCCATTCAATCCTGTCACTATCCCAACCTGCCTCCACACCCACCAACCTGCTCCAGCCTGCTTTCATGCCAGTTGAACCTGATGATCCACCTAAATCTGCCAACCCTATGTCTGTTACCCAGCCTGAAGTTCCTGTGCCAGCTTGCCAGCCTGAAGTTCCTGTGCCAGCCTGCCAGCCTGAAGTTCCTGTGCCAGCCTGCCAGCCTGAAGTTCCTGTACCAGCCTGCCAGCCTGAAGTTCCTGTGCCAGCCTGCCAGCCTGAAGTTCCTGTGCCAGCCTGCCAGCCTAAAGTTCCTGTGCCAGCCTGCCAGCCTGAAGTTCCTGTACCAGCCTGCCAGCCTGAAGTTCCTGAAGTTCCTGTGCCAGCCTGCCAGCCTGAAGTTCCTGTGCCGGCTTGCCAGCCTGAAGTTCCTGTGCCGGCTTGCCAGCCTGAAGTTCCTGTGCCGGCTTGCCAGCCTGAAGTTCCTGTTCCGGCTTGCCATCCTGAAGTGCCAAAGCCAGTCTTCCAGCCTGAAGTGCCAAAGCCAGTTTTCCATCCTGAAGTGCCAGAGCCAGTCTTCCGGCCTGAAGTTCCAGAGCCCGTCTTCCAGCCTGAAGTGCCAGAGCCAGTCTTCCGGCCTGAAGTGCCAGAGCCAGTCTTCCAGCCTGAAGTGCCAGAGCCAGTCTTCCAGCCTGATGAGCTTCTGCCTGCTGCTCAGCCTGACGTGCCCCTGTCTGCGGCCCAGCCTGATGTGCTCCTGTCTGTGGCCAGCCTGATGTGCCCCTGTCTGCTGCCCAGCCTGACGTGCCCCTGTCTGCTGCCCAGCCTGACGTGCCCCTGTCTGCTGCCCAGCCTGACGTGCCCCTGTCTGCTGCCCAGCCTGAGATGTTCCTGTCTGCTGTCCAGCCCGAGATGTTCTTGTCTGCTGCCCAGCCCGAGATGTTCCTGTCTGCTGCCCAGCCCGAGGTGTTCCTGTCTGCTGCCCAGCCCCAGGTGTTCCTGTCTGCTGCCCAGCCCCAGGTGTTCCTGTCTGCTGCCCAGCCCGAGGTGTTCCTGTCTGCTGCCCAGCCCGAGGTGTTCCAGCCTGCTGTCCAGCTCTACGACCCGGAGCCTGCTGTCTGCCCGGATGTGCCCACTGTCCAGTCTGCTGCTCCGGAGCCCGCTGCCCAGCCTGATGATATGGTCCCTGCTAAACCTGTTCCTGATGCCCAGCTGGCCGCTGATGTCTTCCTGATGGATGCCCTTTTTTCCGCTGTTTTAATCCTGCTTGTCACCCAGCCTGAATGTAATGCCCCTGCGTGGTCTGCCTCCAATGGGTTCTTGCCCGTTGCCCTGCTAATTTTCACTTCCGGATCTAAACTTCCTGACCCTGGTGGTGGGCTGCGTGTCCTATTTTCAGACTCTAGTGGCAAGTCCCCCAGTGAACTAAAGGACTCTGGCCTAGGAAGCGCGAAGAAGTCCACAGATTCAGTATGGAAACTTTTTAGGGTGTTTCCGCATCCACTCAGACTGTCAAACCAAGGGCTGAATGGAGTGTCCGGAGGCCACTTCTTAAGGGGGTGAACTGTCAGGAATGGTGTCATTACTGGGCTCACCTGCTGGTGGCACTGTTGCATTCAGCACCAGTGGGTGTAGTTCTGGTGGCCACCAGCGGGTGTTACCCCACCAAGACTTTCCACCAGCCATCAAACACACCTGATCTGGGTCTGCTGGACTATATAAGCCCGCCCTTAACCAAGGCTCAATGCTCCAGAATTCCTTCTGTAAGCCTGGTCCCTGCCTGAACCTGATCTGTTTCCTGCCTTGTCCTGGACTCTGTTCCTTGTATCCTGTACCTGAGACCTGTCCCCCGATACCAGCTTCCAGCTCCCCCTTGCTGACTGCTCCCAGTACCTGGCCTTCTGCTCCCCTTGTCTCTCGTCCCTGCCTTGTTTATGTATGTGTGTTCCCTTTACTTGTATATATTAGTTAGATAGTTAGATTAGGTTGTTTTGGGGTTTGTTGTGTTCTCTTGTATTCATTTCTTGTTTATGGTTTGCTGTGGCTTGATTACACGTGTGTCTTTATCTTCAATAAATATATATATTTTCACTTACTCTGTTCCTGATTCCTTAAGTGCAGCCCAATGATCTGATCATCTGTGTTGGATGTCTGTATATGGCATCCCCCTGACATTTTCCAAAATTTCGTTAAAGTATTTAATGGGGTTCACATTGGGGGCATATGTTTGCTAAAGTGCATTCCATATCTCCTAGTTTACCATTTTAAGAAGAGAAATCTTCCTCCCATATCCGTCATCCTATCCTCCAATGTGAACCGCATTTCCTTGGCAAATCCTATTGCCACTCCCCTGTCTCTCTTTGAAATAGTGTCCCCGTAATACCATGTCGGGAAATTGGGGGAGAATAATTTTACATTTGATTCCAGGGTCAGATGGGTTTCCTGTAGAAAGACTACATCCGCTCTATACTGTTTAAGCTCTTTTAAAATCTTATGCATCTTAGCGGGAGTATTTAATCCTCTGACATTATAGGTCATAAAATGTATTGCTGTCATCCCATCTGTTTTTCCCTTTTTCTGTATCGTTCACGTTTGGCCTGTCTACCGCAGAATTTTTCCTTTCTTTCTTGTAAAATCAATGAGGTAGCTCCACCCCTCCCTCCCCACCTCCCCCCACCCCTCTTCCCCTTCTTCCCCCTATGGCCCATTTTTGGCCTCAGAACCATTGGCGACCTCCTCCTCTTCATTCGCCACAGGTTCTATTATATTGAGGTGCGGCTCCAACCACGCCGCCCGTCCCCCCCTCTGCCCCCTGCAATCAGGGGGCAATAAGGGTGGGCTGGAGGTGCGGTAACGGGCCTGGATACCAATTTTTACATCCCCTTAACCTCCCCCTCTCCCCCTCCCACTCCCGACCCCGCTCCCCCATACCCCCGCGTCTTTTTTTCCTGGTGTTTCCCAGATCTTTTTCGGCCCAGTTCTTAATATCCTCTTAGTTTTATGTCTCGTTTTCTTTCTCTGTCCAACCTGGCAGATCTGGCATCTGCAAGTCTAATTTGTTACAGAATCCTGCTAGTTCTTCCGGGAATCTGAGTCTGGCTGATTTTCCTTCTTTCTGGCCTATAAGGCAGGCCGGGAACCCCCAGTTCTACTTAATGTTCTGTGTCTGCATTTGCTCCAGAAGAGGTTTCAGGAGTCGCCGCCTTGCTAATGTTTCTGGTGCCAAGTCTGTGAAGATTTGTAACTCAGTCCCTTGGAATTGGATAGGAGGTTTTCCCCTTAGTTTCGTCCAAATTTCTGCTTTAATTTCATAATGCCGAAACCTCACTATTATATCTCTGGGCCAGTCAGCCTCTCCATTCTTTGGTTTTCCAACGCAGTGTACTCGCTCAATTTTAAGGGAGTCCTCTACTCCTTTGTCCAACAAGGGATTGAATATTGTATTCATGATTTTCCTCAGGTCTTCTCTTTCCTCTGGGAGTGAACGGATTCTCAGGTTTTGTCTTCTATTTCGATTCTCTTGGTCTTCTAATCAATATAGTATATTTCTCTGATTTTGTTGTGTTATTTTGACTTGCTCCTTTAATTTACTTAGTTCCTAATCCTGTTTATCTTGTCTCTCTTCCGTCTCTTCGACCCTTGTCAGGAGGTGTCCTAAATCAGTTCTTAATGTATTGATTTTTGCCTTTATTGCATTTTCTAATCTCATTAACATCGCATACATTTCTCTCTTTGTTGGAATTTGTGCATCTGTCCGTTGTTTGTCCACTCTACTAATTTCTAATTCACTTTCTGTTGTTAAGTCGTCTTTAGATTGATCTGATACACCCCCTCCTTTGTTTACTGAACTCTTTTTTTTTCTGTTTTCTTGTCTGTTTCATCTTGCTGTTGTTTACCCAGTCCTGGGCTTCTTGGACTTGCCTCCTGGGTCATATACTGTTTAATCGTGCTGTTTGCTGCAGTGTTTTTGGGGATTTTGGGGGCCATTCCCTTCATGGTTTTACTCGTAGTCTTACTCATATTGTTTTTGTTGGCAGCTCTTATTCGCTTCCCCAGTTTTGAGATTTAATGGTTGCTTCTAAGCTGCGGGTATATACCCCAGCAGAGAAAAACAAAAAAAAAACGTATATATTTGCAAACAGGTCTACAACCCAGTCAACTTACAGACTGTCAATGTATGGGTGGCTGCTATACTCTCCTTTAAGTAAACATTTCAGCAGTTCAACTTTTGCAGATAGTTCAGTTTTTTTCAAATGTTCTTATAGTACTCTAAAAAAGATGCAAATATCCACAATTGCAGGCAGGGAGGTGTGTATATACCCGGTTCGAGCACCGTTCTGGTGCAATTCTATTTCAGCAGACAGGCTAGTGCGCTATAGTCAGCTATATGCATCAAGAGAAAAATACTCCTGCAAATGTATATGAGGGCACAGAAATGCTGAAGCAGGGGGGCTATTTCACCGACTGATGATTTCTATGGTTCGGCTGATTTTGAAGGAGAAAAGTGTGCCCGCGATCAGAGAGGCAGATCTGTATGTAGGTAAGCAGGAATGCCATCTACCTATATGTAAAGAAAACGTCTATATTTGCGGACAGGTATTCGGTCTAGCCGGTACTCCGTCTAGGCAGTGTGATTGCAAGCGTCTCTACACATCCACAAGTTAGCGTTTCAATCGTTCTAAGTTTACAGAGAATTTTAATTCAGCTGACTCCCCTGGTCATCTAATCAGTTAACGGAGGTGCAGGTGCACAGAGTTGCAAGCAGGTAAGCATATGTATAACAAATTCTGATGTAGTTCTGATATTATTCTGGTACAATTAGTATGTTTTCTACTTCACTATTACATCCTTTTTCCTGCTTCCCAAGCAACCTGGAAAACTAGCTGCAGATGTACAGGGGAATCATGCTTAAAAACAGATTTGTAGTCTGGCCAGTTTTCAAACTAGCCTATGTGTGGACCGGCACTTATGTACACCATCCAGTAGACTTTTCATCAGCTCAAATTTTACAAAGGGACGCAATTCCCTTTCCAGTTCTCCCCTTGTGTTTCCCACGGTGGAGCCCTCCCCAGGGGCCATCGTGGGGAGCCTCCTCCGTGCCTGCGGCGTCCCCTGATCACCACCGGACTGTCAGCGATGACGCGCGCGCATGCGTGGGTTTCCCACGGGCGCGCTGCGTCATGACGTCACGCTCTTGCGTCGGAGGTGACGGCAGTTGCCGGGGCTCACGCCTTCCGGAACGCCGAGGGGGCCACGTAGACGCCGCTCAATCAGTGGCGGGAGCGAGCAGGGGAGGTCTGGCGGGGAGGAGGCTGGCACCTGCAGCTCATGGGCAATCAACGGGGATCCAATTTAAGTGGTGGCTCCCAGATGATCTTCAGTTGATCCTGGTAATGCTGCCACTGCACATCATAAGAACAAGTAAGCATTAGATAAGCATATAACTTCAAACATGCTAGTTTGGCTGATACTGGTACCTTATTAATACTCCGTTGAGTCTTGTCTCAATATTGGGGCTAATTACTTTAACATTACCTAATCTTGTTAATATATAATTTAATTACGTCTCTTCCATTGCTGTAAAGAGCAGATTTATTCATCTTATTCCAATACTGGTAGTCAACATTTGTTTGTTCACTATAATTGATACACTCACACAGGCATTCCATGCACTAGTCTCAAACCTTTACAACTTTCACCACAATCCAATCCAGCCCATCCATAATTTGCTGTTTCACCTCACTATTTTCTTGCATTACTTTTTTAGCACACTTTCAGAACTTTCTTCTATTACCAAGCACACTTTAGCACAGTAATTACACCCACTTTTATTATTGAACATCAACACTATTCTATTTTGATTATACTTAATTCATCCAATTCAGGCTAAATTCAGAATAACTTAACTACAAACCATCCAAACTAATGGTAAAACCATGCAATTAAACCCATAGGTGTAACCAACATGAATAATTATCTAACTTAATATGTGGCAGTTTACAGTCATAAAAAATTACACATAATATTTATTTATATATATACTCGACTAAGTTCTCCCCATGTCCAGTTGCAGGTGCCTTGCCCAAACCCCCCCCCCCCATTCTCCCCTGTGGCTCCAAATGCTTGGCTCCTTGCAAGCCCGATGGATTATGGATCTGCCTGGTGGGTGCGGAGGGGACGTGCAGAGCCGGTGGGCTGTCGGGCGCGAATGGTTCAAGCTATCTGGTCTGTGTGATGCATCTCCACCTTTTCATTTATTTAATGGTAAACACACCTCCATGTATATGGAGATACATGTCTTTGTACAACTTTAAACGATACAATGATACTTTAGTATACTGTTAAATGGTTTGAATTTAAGTTTATTAATTTTATCTTTTAATATATCTTCCTAGAACCCTAAACCCCCTGAAGAAGACCCCAAAGGGTCGAAATGCATTGGGGTGTTCATTTGGATATTAATGTCGCAATATAACTGACCAGTCATGTTCTCCTGGAGGCTTCTCTGTCATTGAGTGATGTTTTGTGCTGTTGATTGTATCATGAACCAGAGCTTGTATTTCAATAAATGTACTCATTTTATTCCTAATTTCTTTATTCAAATCATCTAACAAATGTATATAATCTTTCGAATGCCTTGCTGCCTAGAAAAAACCCCTGGGGAAATTTTCCTTCGTTATGTAAATTTTACAACTAATTCAAGTTTTCTCTTCTTTTTTCTCTTCCTTTCCCTCAGAGTGGTCTTAAAGTCCACTTGCAGAAATATAAACATCCATAATCACCAACAGATAAATCTGTATATAACAGGTTCTAATACAGAGAGAAAGAACGTCTGGACTGCCGCACTCTGTTCAAGCGTTTATTAGGAAAAATTTAAATACAAAAATATCCAAGAAAAAATGATAATAATCAAAATCCATCAAAAGCAATCAGAAAAGGCATGCAGGAGAACAAGGCTGACACATTTCACATCAGGAATGATGCTTACTCATAGCTGGAGTGTGAGTGACCCAAAAAGTGTATTTAAGAGTGACCTGAAAAACCTCTCCACCAATGAAGGCCATTAAGCACAGTGGTAGGATATTAAACACTTACCGTATTTATCGGCGTATAACACGCACTTTTTTCCCCTTAAAATCAGGGGAAAATCGTGGGTGCGTGTTATACGCCGATACTCCGTCAAATTCCCCTGCTGAAAACGAGCGAGAGGAGCGAGCGGAGCCGAAGCCGAAGTACAATCGGCTTTACTCGGCTCCTCTCGCAGTTCCGCCCATCTCCACTGACTGCGCCGCTGACATAGAGAAAGCCGAGTGTACTTCGGCTAGTCTCGGCTCCTCTCGCAGTCCTGCCTGTGACTGTGAGCAGAGACGAGTCTAGCCGAAGTACACTCGGCTTTCTCCGTCAGCGGCGCAGTCAGTGGAGATGGGCGGAACTGCGAGAGGAGCCGAGTCTAGCCGAAGTACACTCGGCCCTGCTCGCTCCTCTCCACAGAAATCGGCGCCAAATTTTAAAAACCGCCGGGACTGACACGATCGCAAAGGCACTGGGCAAGGCTGCAGATGGACAGATGGACACTGGGCACGGCTGCAGATGGACAGATGGACACTGGGCACGGCTGCAGATGGACAGATGGACACTGGGCAAGGCTACAGATGGACACTGGGCACGGCTGCAGATGGACAGATGGACAGATGGACACTGGGCAAGGCTGCAGATGGACAGATGGACACTGGGCACGGCTGCAGATGGACAGATGGACACTGGGCAAGGCTGCAGATGGACACTGGGCAAGGCTGCATGCTGCATTTAAATGTAAGTTTTTTTTCCTTGAATTTCCCTCCTAAAAGTTTTTTTCCTTAAAATTCCCTCCTAAACTTGGGGTGCGTGTTATACGCCGATGCGTGTTATACGCCGATAAATACGGTAATTGGATCTATCACACTCCGTGTTCAGAAAGCACCTGTGAAGGAACAAGACTGGTGTTGGAAAAAGTAAAATCACATAATGCAAGGAATAAAAGTAAAAATGAACATAAAAACGTATATGTGAGGTATACATAATTGTATAAATATGCAAAATATATGCAAATGTATAAGCATATGTGATAAAAATAAAATAAAAGTTCTTGTGTCCAAAAGTGTATAATGTGTATGCACTGATGGAGTGATAAGGTGCTTTTATAAACGCTTGAACAGAGTGCGGCAGTCCAGACAACGTTCTTTCTCTATGCATTAGAGCAGAGCCAGCACCTGTGAGTGAAGCAGGGCGGGAGCAATCATAGGAACCTGGAACCTTTTGAGCGGTGCACTCCTTCTCTTCATTACCTTCTGGACATTGCTCAAACCAGCACCAGCCCAGGGTCATCATTTCCTGCACCGGAATCTTTTACCGTGCTTCCACGGCGTCCAACGAACCTACATCCATCATAGCAACTCCAGAAGTAGATGCAGGCTTCAGTCGAACCCTTACAGATCCAGCTGACAACCCCCTTCGCTCAAGCCAACAGCATTTTTCTCAAGCTTCGGATACAGATGGCCTCACTTTAAGGCGTACTTTCCGTAAGCTTGAAAGCCTTATGGCGAAAGAAATCAGAGCTTTTTGGGATGTCAACACCTTAACAGAATACATGTCCATTGAACAAATCCCGCAGGGTCTACGTATCAAGAAGTTCCCCACCTTCGATTTCCCGAATGAGGACAGTAAACTAGAATGGACCAATACTCTCTCTGCATGTTCCTTCAAGCTGATGAAAATTATTATAGATTTCAAACAAAAAGAATTGGACAGAGTTCAGAGTGAAATGATATTGGTCCAAAATGATTTAAAAGAACAACAAGGAATGCCTGGCTATAATGAGCTGGATCTGCAATTAAATAAAATACTGGATAAGCTGGAAAGGAGTGTAATATCTAGAAAAAAAGAAACAGGGATCAATTAGACTATGATTCCAACAAAGTCTATATATGGAAAAAACCCACCTTCCATGTCAATCGTTCTCGTAAGACCCCAAGCAAAAAGCGGGTCAGTTTCTCAGACACAGATGGCGAGATCTGCAACGATACACTCGCAGCCTCCACATCCGATTCTTCTCCGGACACAAGCTCCAGGAACGATTCTGCACGCAAAGAAACTCCGGCACCTTTAAACCAGGGTGGTCATGGACACAAAAAGAAGGGAAAGAAAAAGAAAACAAAACAAGGAGAGGAGGTAAAAAGCACAGACGAACAAAACGAAAATTGCTACCTGCTGCGGGGCCGCAAATAAATAACGGATCCAACGTCATGAACCTATCAGCATACCCTCTCACTGACACGGACATCTCCCTACTATCCAGAGGCCTGAATTTTTGTCCCTCCAATCACTTTAATTTGTTTAATACAATCTTGGATGTAAATAAACTGGCACGGACTCTTACATTACAGAAGCATTATTTCACTGCTGAATGGGAAAATGAACCAGCTTCTTCTTCCACAGACAACACGTCTATTGGTGAGTCCATTCCATTACCTTGCGTTTTCCCTGATGTGTGTGCATTAATGGATTTAACAGATTTAGCCATCGAATCTGATGACATCCGTGAAATCTTGCCAGGTGAAAATTTTGGCTGTAATCCGATCTCTTTCAAAACTAGATCAGACTTTTACCCCATTAATTCCAGGGGCAAAGATATGGATTTATATAAAAAACGAGTTGAAAGAGACCCGACACTTCTGGCCAAAAATTGTTCTAATAAAAGCATAGAAAATCTGTCTGCAGAAGAAAGAATATCACTCGATAAGTTATACAAAAATTCCTCCATAGTGATAAAGAATGCAGATAAAGGTGGAGTTGTGGTGGTCTTGGATGCTACCACATACAAACAGGAGGCTTTGAGACAGCTATCAGACTCCAAGACCTACCTTAAACTTAAAAGCAACCCCACTGATAATTTTTCGAAAGAACTCTCCTGCCTATTAGACAGAGCTGTAGCCATAGGCATTTTCATGAATAAAGATAAAGAGACTCTAATACCTTCCTTCCCTGTCATGCCTATTTTTCACCATCTTCCCAAATTACACAAAGGACTTTCACCTCTGACAGGCAGACCAATTGTCGCAGGAATAGACTCTCTAAATGAACGTCTAGGACAATGGGTGGATGAACAACTACAACCTTTGGTCCTGGACCTGCCGGGATATATTTGTGATACTAATCATTTACTTACCAATTTGAAAGACATAACATGGCAGGACAGTTATCGGTGGATTTCTTGTGATGTATCTAATTTATATTCCTCCATACCACACGCTTTGGGACTGCAAGCGGTATCTTTCTTTTTACAGCTATCAGGACGGTTTTCTCCTATTTTACAAGAATTCATCATTATGTGCCTAGAATATCTTTTAACTCATAATTTTTTTATGTTCGACGGGGAGTACTACCTCCAAAAATGCGGAGCCTCCATGGGTGCCAAATTCTCACCGTCCCTGGCCAATCTTTACATGGGATGGTGGGAGAGACTCCGCATTTTTGGAGCTTGTAGTCCACGCCGAAAGGACACCATATTTTTTGTAGGTACATAGACGACCTCTTGTTCATTGTTAATGAGTCTTGTGGAGACCTCCAATCTTGGTTAGAGTACATGAATGATAACTCTTTAAATCTACATTTCACAGGTATTTCGGATGCCAAAACCATTGATTTTCTAGACGTGAGACTTACAGGTGAGAATCACATGATCATTTCAAACCTGTATAGAAAACCCAGTGCAGGTAACACCCTTTTAAGGGCAGACTCTAGCCATCCAGGACATGCGGTACAAAACATACCAGTCGGACAATTTCTTAGACTCAGGAGACTCTGCAGTAGAGATTCAGATTTTGAAATTCAAGCTAAAGCCATGTCAGCTAGATTTGAAATCAGAGGATACTCCAAATCTGTAATAAATAGAGGGCTGCAGATAGCTAGAGGGACAACTCGGGACACCCTGCTCTCAAAATCTACCAGTACATATAAACGAGGCAGGTCCATCAACAGGGGAGAAAGTGGAAGCAGAAACGAAAATAAAAATAAAAACAAAAATAACGATGAAACAGATAATTTTGTTCCCACTTTCTCTACCGCATACAGCATGGAATACAATAAAATAAAGAAAATTGTCACCAAGTATCTCCCGATTCTATCACATGACCCAGCATATGCCGAAATTCTTAAAAAAGGGATTCGCACAGTATCCAGGAGGGTACCATCCCTGGGCAGCTTTTTGTCCCCCAGCCTTTTCTCCACATAAAATATCTCTGCCAATATCTCTGCCAATTGGCTTTCTTTCAAAGGCACATTTAAATGTGGGGGACGAAACTGTGCTTATTGCCCATTCATCCAGGGAGGTGACATCATCACCTCCAAGTCCACAGGAAAAACTCACAAATTGCATTCCTTTATTAATTGAAACACACGTTACGTTATATATGTTATCACATGCAATATATGTTTAATACAATATGTAGGCAGGACTACCAGGAGATTAACCACTTCCCGCCCAGTCAATAGCAAATTGACGTCTGGGAAGTGGTTGCATTATCCACACTTGACGTCTATTGACGTCCTGCAGGATAAGCGCGGTGATCGGGGACGGCGTGTGTCCCTCGGACACAGCGCTTCCCCGATCACGGTAAACAGCCAATTTCATTGGCTGTTTACCATGTGATCGGCTGTGTCAAAGTCACAGCCGATCACATGTCACAACAGACTCGGCGGCGCGCTCCGTGCACGCCGCCAGAGGCTTGCAGAGCGGGGATCCGGGAAGGCAAGTGTCCTTTGGACACAGCGCATCCCCGATCAGGGTAAACAGCCAATGAAATTGGCTGTTTACCACGTGGCCGGCTGTGTCGAATCACAGCCGGTCACAAATGTAAACAAACCGCAGGAGTTACTACCTGATCCCTTCTCTCTCCTCACACACCGATCTGTGAGGAGAGAGCAGAGATCAGTAAGTTAGCTCAGTGTAGTTTGTCTACATTAATTTACAGTGCACAACACGGCCCCCCCCCCCAATAAAGAGGACCTGTCACACAGCCCAGCACATCAATCAGCCCAGCCAATCAGCTCATCTGTCAATCAATCAATCAGCCCATCTGTCAATCAATCATCCCATCTGTCAATCAATCAATCAGCCCATCTGTCAATCAATCAGCCCACCTGTCAATCAATCAGCCCATCTGTCAATCAATCAGCCCATCTGTCAATCAATCAATCAGCCCATCTGTCAATCAATCAGCCCATCTGTCAATCATCTGTCACAGGCCCACCTCCATCGGTACCGCCATTGGTACCGCCACACAGGCTACCAGTACCGCCAACAGTACCACTACCAGTACCGCCACCAGTACCACCACTAGTACCGCCATCAGGCCCAGCATCTATACTGCCACACAGGCCCGCTACCAGTATCACCACTAGTGCCGCCATCGGTACCACCACCAGTACCACCACCCGTACCACCGTCGGTAGTGCCACCACCACCTGTACCACCACCTGTACCGCCATCGGTACCATCACCACCCGTACCACTATCGGTACCACCACCACCTGTACCGCCATTGGTACCACCACCACCCGTACCGCCACCTGTACCGCCATCGGTACCGCCACCACCACCACCCGTACCGCCATCGGTACCACCACCACCTGTACCGCCATTGGTACCACCACCACCCATACCGCCATCGCTACCACCACCACCCGTACCGCCACCTGTACCGCCATTGGTACCGCCACCACCACCACCCGTACCGCCATCGGTACCACCACCACCCGTACCGCCATCGGTACCACCACCACCTGTACCACCATTGGTACCACCACACAGGCCCACCACTAATACCTCCATCGGTACTACCACACAGACCGCCACCACTACCACCAGCAGTACCATTACACAGGCCCACCAATCAGCACTGCCATAATGTCCCAAAGGGTTTACACACCTGAGGAGGCATATGCCATTCTTGCCATGTCGGATGATGAGAGCAGCGGGGAGCTCCCATTATCCGATTCTGGTTCGGAATACGAGCCAGTGGAGGATAGTGGCTCAGAGTCCGAGTCCCCGGAGGAAACCGTCCCTCCCAAAAGAAGGCGATCAGCACCAAGATCAGGAGAACTGCCCACCACCACCAGCGCCATACCCCAGGAAGAGGAGCCCAGTACAAGTAATGGAAATACACGCCCAAGCCGAAGAATCCAGCCCCAGTCCTACCTTCCCGATGCCCTGGCAAACCCCTTATGGTTGCCTGCCAACTCAGGATCCGCTATCATCCCCCCTTTCACCGCACAGCCAGGTGTGCAGCCCGACACTACAAATTTTTCTAAATCTGATTATTTTTGTTTATTTTTCCCACAAGATTTGCTGCAGAATATAGTGGATCAAACGAATCTGTATGCATCCCAATTTATTGCTGCCAACCCCGATTCTTCCTACGCCCGCATGTTCCAGTGGCAGGGTCTAACATTGGACGAATTTAAATTGTTTTTGGGCCTTATGTTCAATATGGGGCTTACAAAAAAGAACAAAGTCCATGCATATTGGTCCAAACGCCCCATCCAACACATGCCCATATATTCCGCTGTCATGTCCAGGAAAAGATACGACATGATTATGCGCTTTCTCCACTTCAATGACAATTCACAGTGCCCTCCCCGAGATCATCCCAACTACGACAAATTGTACAAGATACGCCCCCTAATCAATGCCTTTTCCCAGCGATTTCAAGAAGTTTTCATCCCGGACCAAAAAATTTGTGTGGACGAGTCCCTCGTACATTTCACCGGCCGACTGCAGTTCAAGCAGTACATACCAAGCAAGAGAGCCAGGTATGGGTTAAAATTAAATAAATTATGTGATCGAGCCACTGGATACGTCTTCAAATTCAGGATCTACGAAGGCAAAGACTCCCAGCTCCAGCCCCGTGATTGCCCCACATATATTGGAACCAGTGGGAAAATTGAGTTGGCATACCCCCTGTTCGGAAAAGGTTACCATTTATATGTTGACAATTACTATACCAGCCTGCCCCTTTTTTGCCACCTTTACAGTAAGCAAACCCCGGCCTGCAGTACCTTAAAAAAAACGGAAGGGATTCCCACAAAATTTATTGACCAAAAAATTGCGACCTGGAGAATCGGCATTCATGAGGAACGAGGAGGTGTTGGCCATGAAGTGGAGGGACAAGAAAGATGTCCACATCCTCTCTACGATCCACAATGACACCGTGGTGGAGATCCAAAGAAGAGGCGGCCCCACTGTAAAGCCTGAATGTGTCCACGACTACAATTTGTACATGGGGGGTGGATTTAAACGACCAGATGCTACAGCCCTACTTATCAACCAGAAAGTCCCGTTATTGGCACAAAAAAGTTGCGTTTCACCTGTTTCACATGGCCCTTTTTAATTTGTTTGTCTGCTACCAAAAAGCAACTCAAAATCAACAACTCCACTACCTCCAATATATCGAAGATATCATTGATGCCTTCATTTACCAACAAGATCCCGCCCCAGGAAGCATTCGCTCTGATAGTGTGAGTCGGCTTCACAAGCGACACTATCCCTTTAGCATCCCCCCCACAGAATCTGGAAGAAGACGCCAAAAGAAATGCCGTGTATGCAGCAGAGGAGGAGTAAGAAGAGACACCAGCTATTATTGTCCCAATGGTCCCTCCCAACCTGGCCTGTGCATCGGAAATTGCTTCAAAAATTATCATACATCCATTAGTTCCCCTTATTATTAACAGACTGCCATTTCCCCATTTGCCTGCTACCATGTTACTACCTTCCATGTTAATTAACTGACCCTGGCCTGTTTACGACCATGTCTTTGCTTTCCGATTTAAACCACGTTTCTGACCTCCACGTGCACCAACCTCAGCCTGTTTACCGACGATGCCTCTGCCTGCCGATTTAAACCACGTTTCTGACTTCCACGTGTACCGACCTTGGCCTGTTAATCGACCATGTTTTTGCCTGCCACTTGGACTGATCTTTTGGCCATCTACTTTTAGTACACAGGGGTCTCACATATGTGAGGGGCTTCAGAATAGCGTTCTGAGTAGAGAAAACCAGTTTTTCGTTTTCTGTGCTCCAAGAACAGGGTCTGGTTGCCCAGAGGCTTCAAAGCGATTTGGGTGGGAGAAGCCTCTACCCCTGTCCCCCTGGCCCTAAGCTTGATGGTCCTTCCTGCTGCCTGGACCAATACTTTGGCTGTGCTGACCATATTACTGCCTGTAATGACCCATGACATTATGGACCATGTTTCTTCCTGCTGCTTGGACCAATACTTTGGCTGTGTTGACCATATATCTGCCTGCTGCCTCTACTGACTTTGGACAGCATTTCTGCCAGGACATGTGCAATTAATGCTGCTAGAATGCCTGGAGGTGCTACTTGGATGTTGGGCCTCTGTATGTGGCCAGGCTGTGTAAAAGTCTCACACATGTGGTATCGCTATACTCATGAGGAGTAGCAGAATGCATTTTGGGGTGTCATTCTTGCTATGTATATGCTATGCGTTAGAAATATCTTATAAATTGACAACTTTGTGTAAAAAAATGCATTTTCATTTTTTCTCCACATTTCCAAAACCTTCTGGAAAAAAATGAACCGTTCAAAAGACTCATAATGCTTCATAGATTATACGTTGGGGTGTGTGCATTCCAAAATGGGGTCATTTTGTGGAAAATTCCATTGTCCTGGTGCTCCAGGGCCTTCAAAAGTGTAATAGGTGGTTGAGAAAGGATATGTGCGATTTATGCTTGTAGAACGCCTGAAAGTGCTACTTCAATGTTGGGCCTCTGTATATGGCCAGGCTGTGTAAAAGTCTCACACATGTGGTATCGCTATACTCAGGAGGAGTAGCGGAATGCAATTTGGGGTGTCATTTTTGCTATGTATATGCTATGTGTTAGAAATATCTTATAAATGGACAACTTTGTGTAAACAAAATGCATTTTCATTTTTTCTCTACATTTTCCAAAACCTTCTGGAAAAAAATGAACCGTTCAAAAGACTCATAATGCTTCATAGATTATACGTTGGGGTGTGTGCTTTCCAAAATGGGGTCATTTCGTTGAAAATTCTATTGTCCTGGATCTCCAGGGCCTTCAAAACTGTAATAGGTGGTTGAGAAAGGATATGTGCGATTTATGCTTGTAGAACGCCTGAAAGTGCTACTTCAATGTTGGGCCTCTGTATATGGCCAGACTGTGTAAAAGTCTCACACATGTGGTATCGCTATACTCAGGAGGAGTAGCGGAATGCATTTTGGGGTGTCATTTTTGCTATGTATATGCTATGTGTTAGAAATATCTTATAAATGGACAACTTTGTGTAAAAAAAAATGCATTTTCATTTTTTCTCCACATTTTCCAAAACCTTCTGGAAAAAAATGAACCGTTCAAAAGACTCATAAGGCTTCATAGATTATACGTTGGGGTGTGTGCTTTCCAAAATGGGGTCATTTTGTGGAAAATTCTATTGTCCTGGTGCTCCAGGGCCTTCAAAAATTTAATAGGTGGTTGAGAAAGGATATGTGCAATTTATGCTTGTAGAACGCCTGAAAGTGCTACTTCAATGTTGGGCCTCTGTATATGGCCAGGCTGTGTAAAAGTCTCACACATGTGGTATCGCTACACTCAGGAGGAGTAGCAGAATGTATTTTGGGGTGTAGTTGCAATTATGCATATGCTGTGTGAGAGAAAAAAACTGTTAATATGACCAGTTTGTGTAAAAAAAAAAAAATCCAAATTTTCCCAAGAATTGTGGGAAAAAAATACAACTTCAAAAAACTCACCATGCCTCTTAGTAAATACCTTGGACTGTCTACTTTCCAAAAAGGGGTAATTTTGGGGGTATTTGTACTTTCCTGGCTTGTTAGTGTCTCAAGAAATGAGATATGCCTTCAGTACATCAGGCGTGATCAGATGTGATAAATTTTCAGTGATTGCCACCATAGTTTGTAGACTCTATAACTTTCACAAAGACCAAATAATATACACTAATTTGGGTTATTTTTACCAAAGATATGTAGCAGTATAAATTTTGGTACAAATTTATGAAGAAAAATTACTTATTTGCAAAATTTTACAATAGAAACTAAAAAAAAGTTTTTTATTTTTTTTTAATTTGCTGTTTTTTTGCTTATATCGCAAAAAATAAAAAACCCAGTGGCGATTAACCACCAAAAGAAAGCTCTATTTGTGAGAAGAAAATGATAAAAATTTTGTTTGGATACAGTGTAGCATGACTGAGTAATTGTCATTCAAAGTGTGAGAGTACTGAAAGCTGAAAATTGGTCTGGGCGGGAAGGTGCATAAGTGCCTGGTATTGAAGTGGTTAAAAGACCGCCTGTATGACCACCTTTATGACATTGAAAAAGACCATATTACTAATGTGGCACGACACTGGAATGAAGTCCATGGTAAAGACACCTCCAGTTTGTTCATACAAGGCGTGGAAAAAGTGGTGAAACCTTTGAGAGGGGGTGACAAGTTCAACCCATTATGTAAACAAGAAGTTCGGTGGATTTTTATTTTAAACACCAGACGCCCTTTTGAATTAAACTTCGAGTGGGATATATCCCACTTTTACTGATTGTCCTTGTACGCACTCCCCCCCCCCTTTTTTTCCTCTTCTTATTTTTCACCACCTCTCTCCACACATGACAGCTCCTCTTTGACTATATACTTCATGGGACACTCATACTTATAATTCTTTGTGGGGGTCTGTGCGCTGGGTACATTATGTGGGAACCGGCAGGGACAGTTTAAATTTGATCTTATCTATAAACACTTTTTGTGTGTGTGTTTTTGTGCTCGCGAGTGCATGAAAGAAAATATTGTTTTGTGTGCACGTGTGCACATGGTTTTTCTACACACTTTTAAACATGTCCTTCCTGTTCCCACATGCCCGCTTTGTGTCCAGTATCCCCAATAGCTTTTATGTCATACATGATATTTGTCCCTACTTAGCAATACAGTCAACACACATATTGAAATTTCCTCATAATGGCATATTTGCCATCACACATATATGTGCGATGGTTTTTCTTTCTGTCTTGTCATGGAATCCCTGTTCTGCCTTGGGTCTGTCTTTGAGGCCACGTACACACGACCGATTTTCTCGTCGTAAAAAACACGTAGTTTTTTTCGACGAGATTCTTGTTAAGCTTGTCGATTTTCTCATCAAGCTTTCTATGCGTACACACTGTCATTTTCCAATTTCCTCGTGGTTCTCTGCGCTCACGTCCAGCACGTACGACGGCACTATGAAGGGGAAGATCTTTTTTCTTGGCGCCACCCCTTGGGCTGCTTTAGCTGATCTCGTGTTACCCGCGTGTGAAGTAAAAGTTTGGGAAGAGACGATTCGCGCTTTTCAGTCTTCGTACTTTTCAGATCGTTTTCTGCCGTTCAGTTTGTGCTTGTGGGTTCGTATCTTGACTTTCAGGGCGTCTAGGCAGGTCGTATCTGTTTTACAGTGCGTTCTTGCCTGTTCGTTTCTGAATTTCAGTTCGTTATTCATAGGCCTTGCTGTTCTAAAGTGTGTTCTGTTCTGTACGTTCTGATTAGACGACCGTTTCCTAGCCATGTCGCCTGGACGTTCTCGTCGTCGAGTTCGTGCTGTGCGTGCGCTTGGTGTTGGTCTGCTTGTTTTGGACCAAGACCAGTCCATGAATGGTGTGAGGAGGAGTTCATGGACCAAGAATTGGTTGCTCCAGCGGGACCAATTCTGCCACATGCCTCTGCTGCGGGAGATCGTCGAGAATAATCCTGAGGACTACAGGAATTTTCTGAGGATGTCTGACCCCGTTTTTCAGGAACTGTTGGCTTTGGTGTCCCCCTATATTACCAGGAAGGACACCGTCATGCGGGAAGCCATCAGTGCTGAGCAGAGGCTCATCGCCACGTTGTGTTACCTGGCGACAGGGAGAAGTCTTCAGGACTTGAAGTTCACCACAGGCATCTCCCCCCAGGCTCTGGACCTCATAATCCCAGACACCTGTTCTGCCATTATACAAGTCCTGCAGGAGGACTATATTAGGGTAAGTTTTCTCCCTTAACATCACATTTTATGTATTACATGTATGCTAATGTATTGTATTTCTTACATCCTTCCCTAATTACCATGATTGTAATATGCTGAGAATGTCCCCTTTGTCCCCATGCATGTTGGAAGCTTTAGATTGCCCCTTTTTTATACTCCCTAAATATTTCCCCTCACTAACTTTTCCAGCAGGGGCGCCTGTTGCTCCAAATGTTGGGGGGTTCCAACCCCAATTTAGGAAATAAACTTCCTCCTTTTTTGCTCTGTTGCCTAATAAACGCCCCCAGTTGTCCCCTCCAATGCAGCCATTTTGTTCCCTCAAATGCAGCCATTTAGTCCCCTCTAATGCAGCCAGTTTCCCCCCAGCCCTGCACTTACCTTCTTGTGGTCAGCGCCATCCTTCTTCTGTCCTTGATGTCTTCTCCTTCCCTTCATGTTGCATCAGCCAATCATGTTACCATTAAACAGACTTGGTGAACATGATTGGCAGAGCAGCCTGTCAGTGTTTACACAAGGAATGCCCCCCTCCTTGCGTCCCCGATTTTTCTTGGAGGAAGCCAATTACATCCCTCAGGTTGTAATTTGCAAGACTATTTTAATACCCGTTTCTGCTCTGCAATTTTAACACCCTAAATGCCGCAATTATTCATATGTCGGTCGCTTTACAAGAGGCCATCCACCTGAATAGTGTGCGGCATAGACAATACATAGGTTCATGCAACGCATGAACCTATGTATTGTTCTGAGTGATGGGCACAGGAGAGAGGGGACAGTGCTCCAGCGCCCACTCTGGACGCACCGCCACTGCAATGCTATCCTGTGGCCAAACACATCTCCCCCCCCCAAAAATAATTTAGTAATGGCCCATCAGAGGGGGTGATGAATATGATAAATGAGCCTTCCATTATACTTTTTTTACACACCTTAATAAACGTATAATTTGATTGATGTTGGTCTCTAATTTTTTGGGATAGAATTTCCTTGTAATGTATGCCTTTGTTTTTCTAATATTATTTCATCTTGTTTCACTCCACAGCTTCCTTCCACGCCACAGGAATGGCAGACTGTGGCATCGGAGTTTGCCACGCGGTGGGACTTCCCCAACTGCGGTGGTGCCATAGACGGGAAGCACGTCCGCATCGTGCCGCCACCCCCGTTCTGGGTCCTACTACTACAATTACAAGGGGTTTCATAGCATTGTGCTGATGGCGGTGGTGTCAGCACGGTATGAATTCCTCTATGTTGATGTAGGGAAGAATGGCCGGATGTCCGATGGGGGATCCTTCATCCAGACGGAGTTTGCCCTCCGTCTCCAGAGTGACGACCTTGCATTGCCACCGGATGCAGGGAATATTGAAGGACTCCCCTTTGTTTTCTTGGCTGATGAAGCCTTCAGACTCGGACGGCATCTTATGAGGCCATTTCCACAGAGGACCCTGACCCCAGAGAAGAGTGTGTTCAATTACCGGCTGGCCAGGGCCCGAAGAGTCGTTGAAAATGCCTTCGGCATAATGGCCAGCCGGTTCCGCCTTTTTATGACTTCCATCCACTTGGCGGACTACAAAATAAACTATGTAGTGTTATGCTGCTGTGTGCTACACAACTTTCTGAGCCAAAAATCAAATTCCTATATGGCCTCAGTTTTGCCAGAGGCTGGACTTTCCCCTGCAAATCCCCTTCCGGGCCTGGAATCTGCCCGTCTTGGCTTGCCCCCCCCAAAATGCCCGTGTGGTTCGGGACAAATACATGGAGTATTTCACGGGTAGGGGGGCAATTCCTATGCCAGCCTATGTCTAAGTATCCCAATAAAAATCTTGTTTAAACCTTTAATTATTTGTTCTTTCCTGTCTCCTAGTTTGTCTTTGTGCATTTGTAGTGGCAAGTGTATTTTACTTTAGTAAATAACAACCAATTTCACTATGTTACCTTACAAAAGAACCAAATAAGCTTAGAGAGTATTATAAAAAGAAGCTACACGTTGTTTGTGGTCAAATATTTTACTGTCTGCACATTCTCTTATTTTTTTTGTTTTACTTTGGGGTTGGCCTGGCCACAACCCGGCAAATTTTGGCTTATGAAAATACAAAAATATCACTTGCATTTCTAAAATTACAACATTGGATACCTCTGAGCAATCGGAGACATTCAGTTACACAAACTATGACTCTATGTGCCCGTCCTAATATGGGGTCCTGCCACCCCTTGCCCAGCCAAAAATTCAATATGCACACATTTTTAATTTTTTGCAAATAGGAAGTTTACAATCCTGATCCCTATTGTCAACATGTGCTATCTGCCATCAGGGGTGATCAATGGACGTGTTTTGGGGGTGCATCCCCTTCCTCAGTTCACCGACTTTTGATACGAGGAAGGGGTTGCACCCACAAAAGACGTACATGGATATCCCCTGATGGCAGATAGCACATGTTCACACACTGTGTGCATATTCAATTTTTGGCTGGTTTGTTACTCAAAAAATTAGAAAAAAATATAAAAACAAACATGTAAAAACAAATGTGTTTGGATGGCTTATTGAATTCTCCCCAAAACATCGAGAATGTCTTTAAATGTTTGTTCCATCACATGGATTCTTTGTTTAATTAGGTCCAGTTCCGTGCTACATTCCATCACTTGCTGGATGAGGCGGAGGGCACTGTCAGCAGAGAACCGTGTGCTATCCTTCACAACATTTACATCCCCTAAAAACCAAAAATAAAAATTAATAAAACTCTGCAGGCCTACCTCGCTTACCTTAAGCTGTGGTGTCAGATACTGACCTGTTGTGGTGACCAGATCCACAACGTCATCCACCTCTCCTTCCTGCACTTCTCCTTCCTCCACCTCAACTTCCTGCACATCTTTCGGTTGTGGATCTTTGGGAGTTTGGGGTTGCTTGGAAGTTGTGGGGTGCATGTGCTCCCTGGAGTGTCCTCCTCCCAGTCTTCTCTCCCCTATGAGAATAAAACCAAAGGTCTATTTATCACACTGTAAATCTCCTTGTTAAACTAAAAAAAGGATAAATTGTTTGGAAGTGGGGTACAAGTGTGTGTTTGTGCGGAATTTAAAGAAGAATGCATTATTTATGACCCCAAATATGTTTAGTATTCACATTTGGATGTAATTTTTTGGACATGAAGGCACCACAAATAAACTCTGATGCACCTGTGTGGGACACCCAAAAAAGGCGGGTCTGGTGGCCCACACTATAGTGCTCCAAAGTACAGATGTGGAAACAGCTGCTGAGTGTCCTCTCCTTTACACTGATAAAAGTTTGCATTTCATTCTCCTTACAAACACATCATCTAGACTTAAAAATTATCCACAATACTTGATCAAAAATGGCAGATGTCTAATTACTTTTGTGGCTCTTAAATAAGCCAAAACCGCGGATAGTGCCCGAACGAAGTGTCGGTAACGTAACGAACGATTACTGTGCCCAACCTAGTTCAAAATATTACATTTTGGAAGGGAGTCCAATATGATAAAAAAAAAAAAAATGTCAGTTTCTAAAAAGATTAATAGCAGAAACGTCGTCATTTTACTTACTTTTAGCGAGCATCCTCTTTATGATCCTCAACTGGTCTGGCTCCCTCAGTTTGAGGTCTGACCACCTCTTTCTGAGCTGCTCATTTGAGCGTTTCACCCCGAACTTCGCCCTCAGACTCTTCACAACTTTAGTGAGGATTTTGGCCTTCCTTCTATTTGGTTTGCTATACGGCCCATGCTTGGCATCATAATCAGCCTTGACCAAGATGTCCACCATCTCCGCCAAAGACATATTCGATGCCTTGAATCTCCTCCTTGATCGTGACGTGTCCTCGGTCTCCGGGCTTGTCTCCTCGCTAGTTGCGGAATTATCAGACACCTGCTGTAACTCCGCCATATCTGTCTGCGCGCCGAAAGAGAAGGGGCGGGGAAAAGATGTTAGTTAGAACGTCATGGGCGGGCGACGTGTGCGGAGCGACGTGTTCGAATTTTGACGCATGCGTGGTGTGTATATAGCAAACACACATGTGACTATAGTACGTTCGGTGTGCGGAGAGAGGAGTTCAAGTGACGGACGTGCGAACGAAGGTATGTGATTTTGTGAGACTTGTAAAAATTGTTGGCCTATACTGTCTTGAGATTGGTGGAGCATATATATGGTGACTAGGATGTGAAGGAGGTTAGACTGTTTGCCTCACATTATTTAAATATAATTTATTTTACTTGCAGATACAATATGAATGTCTTTATTAGCGACAAAGAGTTCCTGGCGGAATTTATTGACCGGGTAAGGGAGCTGCCGGCTCTGTGGGAGACCAAAAACCCCATCCATAAAAAAAAGGGGTGAGAAAAGCAGCGCTGGAGAAGCTGCTCCCATTTGTGCATACCAAGGTGCCCACAGCCACAGCAAAACAAGTGGACACTAAAATTGGGAGCTTGAGAGGTACCTACAGGACTGAACGCTCTAAGGTGCTGGCTTCTCAGAGGTCAGGAGCAGCAGCAGATGATGTTTATGTCCCGATTTTGTGGTACTACAGCAGGATGTCCTTCCTGGATGACCACATTGAGACAAGGCCATCACTCTCCACTCTTCCCCCCAGACTTCCCTGCAGCCAACCTGAGCCTTCTCTGGAGCAAGAGGAGGCAGCCATCCTGGATGATCCTGATTTGTCCATCTGGAGCCAGGTATAGTATTAACTGAAAATGTATTGGGATAAAATTAATGTTTCCCAAATATGTCAGGATGAGAAACATACATTATTTTGTATTCCACAAGTGAAATCAGGATCTGTAGACATTATTCTGCACTTAATTGTGTGGTAAATAGTCAAGCTGATGTAGTGGAAAATTTAAAGCAAGGATTTATGCATTTACATTCTAATTGCTTACATCAGGATTACAAAGTTTGATGCAAAGATTAAACCAACATATTAAACTATGTTCCTTTTTCATACACAGGATGAAATCAGCCAGGAGGAGGGTCTGGAAACTGTCAGGCAGGAGGAGGAAGGGCCCAGTGGCAGCCAGGAGGTGGCAGGGCCCAGTGGCAGCCAGGAGGTGGCAGGGCACAGTGGCAGACAGGAGGTGGCAGGGCAAAGGAGAAGCACCAGATCCCAGGTGCCTCCCATCTGGCTTCACAAAAGAGGCAGGAGGGACAGGACCACCAGTGAGGCAGCAATGGCCCTTATTAAAGAGGCCCATGCCACCCTCAAGGAGCCCACATCCCCTGAAGAGGCCATTGCCGGCCTAGTGGAGGCTAAGTTCAAGGTGATGAGCATGGAGCAACGCCTCCTATGCGAGCCCCTGCTCATCACCTTGCTCAACAATGGGGTGATGGAGCAAATTACCCCCAATACCGCCATATGTGAGGTGGCCCAACTGACCCAACCTCAACCTCCACCTTCTGCCCCACCCCCTTCTGCTACACCTCCACCTTCTGCCCCACCCCCTTCTGCTACACCTCCACCTTCTGCCCCACCCCCTTCTGCTACACCTCCACCTTCTTCTTCTGCCCCACCCCCTTCTGCTACACCTCCACCTTCTTCTTCTGCCCCACCCCCTTCTGCTACACCTCCACCTCCTCCTCCTGACAGGAGTACCCCTCCAGTGGGCCAGCCTCCAGCCAAACGAAGAAGGAAGGCTGCAGGAAAGGCTGCAGGAAAGGCTTCAGGAAAGGCTTCAGGAAAGGCTGCAGGGAAGGTTGCCAGGAAGAAGAGGAAGTGATGGCCTTGCTTCATTGTGGTCGGACAGAAGGCAGCCTGTTGTAGTACCACACACTTGGGACATATATCTCACCTGCTGCTGTTCCTGACCTCTGGGAGGCCAGCATCAGATTGTGTTCTGAAATGTGGGCCTTCTCAAGCTCCCAATTTTAGTGTCCACACAGGGTTGCTGTGTGCTCTGGGGTCCCTGGGATGCACAAATGGCAGCAGCTTCTCCAGCGCTGCCTTCTCTTTATTTAATTTATAAACATGAATAAATGTGTTTTTTGTTTAAGTTCATACTTGACTATGTGTATTTTTCAATTAAAAAAAACAAGCTTTGGAGTAAGCAGATACATTTGACTGACAATAAAAGGCACAGATATCACCCCCCCCCCCCCCAAAAGAATAACTAAATCTGATTAGCACAAAAACATGGTGTGAAATTTTAATAATATAGATTCCAAAATTAAATGGGAGATCGCTATCAAAACATTGAGAAATTATAATTAACATCATTTTGAAAAATCTAACCATTTAAATTATTCCTAAAAACTTGCACGATATAATACACATACATCTTATAAAGAGCAGCATGAAAAAGGTTAAAAATAAGGCTCAACTCTGTGTGAATATCAGCAGCAAAAGAAGGTCACTCGTTTTGATTAATGTAACATTCTAACGAAGATTTCAATGCAGAACATTTAAACGATGAAATATTTATGAGCGTGACGAATGTGCTCTCTCCATTATGAAGGCTTGTTTTACCAGAAGATGCGCTCCCGTCTCATAGTTGCTTGTGAGCATGCGCGCTTTTGGAAGAGTCGTAAAAGCATACACACGAACCATTTTCTCGTCACAAAACAGGCCGACGAGAAACACGACGAGGAAATCTGGAATCCTGACGAGAAAATAGAGAGCAGGTTCTCTATTTTCTCGTCGAGATTCTCGTCAAGTTTCTCGTCGTAAAACCATACACACAAACGTTTTTCTAGACAAAAAAACTCTTGCGGCACTTTTCTTGACTGTTTTGGATGAGAAAATCGGTCGTGTGTACGAGGCCTAAGTCTTATTATTGCTTCCTCTGCTCCTCCGTTACTACATCCGAGCCACCACCGTGCATGATATTACATGTTCTTTGTATTCTACTTTAATATAGTTACATTAATAACAAAAATATGAAAGACAATATACGTATACAAAAAACATGCACGCTTTCTGGTTCGGATCAATGACGGCAACATGACATGTATTCATATTTTGACAGAAGGGTTCGCCTTCCTTATTCATCTACCACTATGCATGCCCCTTTGGAGGCTATATAATTTATTTTAACCGCCAAAAAAAACAAAAAAAACACCTAAACCAATATACACAAAAAAAACATTTTATGTGTTTAATAGCAACAAAAAAATAAACATAAGACAATACAGGATATATTGGAATGTATAAAAATAAACATAAGACAATACAGGATATGTTGGAATGTAGACAGATAGAAAATACAACACACAGCACACAATATTTTAATAACACTAGCAGGCATTTTTTGCCATGTTGGAGTGATTAGGGTTTTATTGTACCTTCTGTGTGTTTATATTGTTATTGCCATGTTTATTTTGGTGTGTTTTGTGTGGTTGTGTTTTGTTTGGTTTTGCCTTATTTTGTCCCTCCATAAGCATGCATATGGGATGTATACGTTTTATCTATAGTCAAGTAACAACTCTATATTTTTACACGTGTATTATAATCACAATAGTATTGTGCTTCCATGTTTAGGTTTAGGTTTTAGTCTAATTAATTTGTTTTATGTTTGGAACATGCAGGTGTTTGTGCTCATGAATCTAGTGGTATATTCACACATTCACATCTCATTGTCAATTAACATTTACGTTATTAATCACTATACCAATAACATGCACAATTCATATATTTTTTTATATATTTTTCTCCTTTTAAATCCTCCATGTTAGGATGCATCACACACGTCCAATATTGTGGTTGTTCATCAATATAGACATTTAATCATAAAAGCACCTTATCACTCCATCAGTGCATACACTTTTGGACACAAGAACTTTTATTTTATTTTTATCACATATGCTTATACAATTGCATATATTTTGCATATTTATACAATTATGTATACCTCACATATACGTTTTTATGTTCATTTTTACTTTTATTCCTTGCATTATGTGATTTTACTTTTTCCAACACCAGTCTTGTTCCTTCACAGGTGCTTTCTGAACACGGAGTGTGATAGATCCAATTAAGTGTTTAATATCCTACCACTGTGCTTAATGGCCTTCATTGGTGGAGAGGTTTTTCAGGTTACTCTTAAATACACTTTTTGGGTCACTCACACTCCAGCTATGAGTAAGCATCATTCCTGATGTGAAACGCGTCAGCCTTGTTCTCCTGCATGCCTTTTCTGATTGCTTTTGATGGATTTTGATTATTATAATTTTTTCTTGGATATTTTTGTATTTAAATTTTTGCTAATAAAAGCTTGAAAAGAGTGCGGCAGTCCAGACAACGTTCTTTCTCTATGCATTAGAGCAGAGCCAGCACCTGTGAGTGAAGCAGGGCGGGAGCAATCATAGGAACCTGGAACCTTTTGAGCGGTGCACTCCTTCTCTCCATTAGGTTCTAATACAGGTCTGATATAGTTCTGTTTCAGCTAGATCAGCTGATACGCTGCAATCAGGCGTGCAAACCAAGATGGAGGTACTCCCGTGGATAAACAGGGGGGCAAATGTACCGACTGGCCGTTGTGTAGTTTGCCTAATATTATTTGGGATAAAAGAGCCTTTTCACCTGCTAATGATTTTATAGCTCGGCTGCTGTGAAGAATGAAGAGTGTACAAACAAGCAGCCAGGCAGCTGAAGATGTGAATAAACAGGGATGCAGGCTGCAGGTGTACAAGAGAAAACGTCAGTATATGCAGTCAAATATACAGTCCGGCCGACACTCAGATTTAACCAATGTGTGTACCGACAGCCTTGTACACCATCAAGTGTTCATTTCAGCAGTTCAAAGTTTGCAAAGAGTTCAGTTCAAATGTTTCACAGGTTGATATAATCAGCTAAACAACTTATCAAGACCCTCTTTTCTCAAACCAGCAATCCGCTCATCTATATTAAACCTAAATACTTGTATCCAAGTAGGTTTGACCGCTGCTAGAGGTATTACTGTATATCCTGCTGTATATCTCCCAAGAAAAAACTTTTTTAAGTCAGTCTATATTGAAGGGAATGAGTGTCTAGTTTCCTTCCAAAGCCCCTGTAATACAGTTACCAATCAAAGGGGGCAAGCAGACGTCTCTGTGTGTTATTACACTGCATGTAGCATCAAAGTTCCACCAGGTACCATCCTAGCTTTAGCAGATTAGAAAGCACATCGATAAACATATTAGTGCTTAATTTGAGCGTACCTGTTGACACGTCTTTTGTACATTCATCTGCTGTTCACTTTAAGATCGTTTTAAATCAGCGTTACCTTACTTCCTTTGTTGATTTCCCATCAGATGGAAAGCTCTCACCTAGCCCCACTTGCGGGGCCCGACTACTTCCGCGTTATATTTATGAGGACTACAAGTCGATGCTCCAGCCGGGGCTTCGGGGGGTAGGCAGGAGGGTCAGTGGTACGGGGTTCAAGCCTCTGACATTCGTCCGGGGTCCGGTTTGTTATATCCATTGGCTGGCTTGTTATCAGGAGGGAGGAAGACAGGGGCTTCATCTGAAGCATCGCAGCCTCTCACGCTGCAGTGAAGCTACGGCTTGTCTCGGGGCTCCCCTCACAACTCCATCGGCAGCACGTCAGGCCCCTCCCTCAGAACGTGAGCGTCACGTCCTCACGTCCATCCCCCTTCTCTTCATCAAGTTTTAACCTATTGCTTTTTTGGTGGTATTTGATCACCTCTGCGGTTTTTATTTTTTGCGCTATAAACAAAAATAGAGCGACAATTTTAGAAAAAATTACATATTTTTTACTTTTGCTATAATAAATATCCCCAAAAAATATATAAGAAAAATTATTTTTTCCTCAGTTTAGGCCGATACGTATTCTTCTACATATTTTTGGTAAAAAAAAAATCGCAATAAGAGTTTATTGATTGGTTTGTGCAAAAGTTATAGTGTCTACAAAATAGGGGGCAGTTTTATAGCATTTTTATTAATAGTTTTTTTTTTTACTAGTAATGGCGGCGATCAGCAATTTTTATCATGACTGCGACATTATGGCGGACACATCGGACACTTTTGACACATTTTTGGGACCATTGTCATTTTTACAGCGATCAGTGCTATAAAAATGCACTGATTACTGTGAAAACGACACTGGCAGTGAAGGGTTTAACCTCTAGGTGGCGGTGTAGGGGTTAAGTGTGACCTAATGAGTGATTCTAACTGAAGGGGGGCGTGGCTTGGCGTCACTGTGACGTCACTGATCGTCGTACCCTATGACAGGGAACAGACGATCACTGACATGCCACTAGGAAAAACGGGGAAAGGTTTGTTTACACTTACCTCTCCCCGTTCTTCAGCTCTGTAACTCGATTGCGGGACATTGGCGGAGATCGGGTCCGCGGGTCCCGCAAATACTTTTTCACAGCACTTTATACCTTTTTTATAGTTATCACCCAGCATCATCTTATCCACTCAATCTATGTCCCTCATGCCCATCGTATGGGAAAGTGTCTTGGCCTAGCCACGTGTCTCTATTGCTGGAGAGAACATTTCCTGTTTCAGTTGAGCTTTTCAGGTCACATGATATTGACATCACACATTTGGGTGTGTATACAGATCCTAAATGACCGCCCAGTCCCTCCCTCCTCCTCCATGCCCAGTAACTAAAAAAAACCCACAGTGGGTGGGATGTCACATCTTGATTGATGAATGCTTCGCCTCCCATAACAGCACGAGCACACAGGCTGTCGTGGATTTCAAGAGACAGTGATTCCCATAAACAAGATAAAACAGAGGCGAGATACATGCAACTGCACTGTTCTTTTTTGACCTCCCAAGCATCAGTTATAGCCTACAGACGTGCATATAAGGGAATAGATATTTCTAAACTTTTAAAAATACATTTATTTTCCAGTTTCTAAATTCATAATTAATACAGATCATGCCAAACATGTGTTATGTTTTCTTCTTTCATATTTTTGATTCTTCTTTCTCTTTCTGTGCCTTTCCTCTCTCTCCCCTGTCATTCTCACCCCACCTGGCATCCCACTGCCACCTTGCTAACACACCGCCCACCCCCTGTGATTTTCATCCTCATCCTCCTCCCACCTGACACTCCACTTAAACCTTCCTAACACACTGTCACCCTGTCATCCTCCTGGCACCCCACTGCAACATTCCTAACACACTACCCCCTGTTATCTTCATCCTCCTCCCACCTGGCACCCCACTGAAACCTTGCTAACACCCTACCCCCTGTCATCCTCATCCTGTTCATCACACTTGGCACCCCACTGCAACCTTGCTAACACCCTATTCGTCATCCTCATCCTCATGTTCATCACACCTGGCACCCCACTGCTACCTTGCTGACAACCTACCCCCTGTTATCCTAATCACACCTGGCACCACACTACAACCTTCCTAACAACCTACCCCTGTCATCCTCATCAACCTGGTACCCCACTGCAACCTTGATAACACCCCTCCCCTTATCATCTTCATCATCTTCATCCTCCTCATACCTGGCACCCCACTGCAACATTGCTAACACCCTACTCCCTGTCATCCTCATCCTCATGTTCATCACACCTGGCACCTGACTGCCAGCTTGCTAATGACCTACCCCCTGTGTTCTTCATCCTCATCACACTTGGCACGCCAATGCCACCTTGCTAACACCCTACCCCCTGTCATCCTCATCACATCTGGCACCCTACTGCCGCTTTGCTAACACCCTACCCCCTGTCATCCTCACCCCCCCCCCTGTAACCCACTGCCAGATTCCAAACACCTGCAAGCAGCTTATTCCAATGTTGAGAGGACAAGGGTCGCTTACTCACAAATGTGTGGTGGTGGGTAACGTGGTCTGTGGATGGGGGCTTATTGAAATATGGAACACTATGTTAACAATAAAGATGCCACCCCAGGTGAATGATTAAAGTGTTACTAAACCCACAACAGTAAAATCAGTCTGTATATGTAGTAAAGCATGCTTGTTACACCTCTTAGTGTGGAATGTAATGTGTAATCCGGTGCATTGTGTAAAAGGGCTGTTTGATCCTTCTTGCACAGACTCCAAAAATGGAGTGTTCAGTTTGGTGTATATTGCTAGAGAGTTATTTTTTTGGGGAGGGTGCAATCAGCACTGTCCAGACAAGACCAGACACAGGGTCAGGGCTCTTGAAGCCTGATAGGACAATTGTGGGAGAAATTAAAACTCCTCCTACAATCTATCTGCACACACAAGCCACCAGATTGCTCTAATTGCCATATACAGCTGATGAAAAAAGGTATGTATCAGTTTATATTTACTAAAACTATTGCATTTCCATGTTCTGTGTACTGTGTGAGACCAGATATAGTGAATGCAGGTTCTGGATTTAGTAACACGTTAAAAACTTTAAACAAAAACAAAACATCAGGGGTTACTCCATAATAATCAGTCATTTTTAATTAATGCATTCATGTCCCATTTGATGTTTAACCCATAGAGGACCCATAGAGGACATACGTTTTGAGGGTGTAGATCCACCAGGTCTCAAGTCTGGAGATCTCCCTCCTAATGCTGCTTCCCCTCCAGTTAGGGACAAAGCTGTCTATTGCCATAAACAGTGTCCCCTCTGGGTTCCTAGTATGACAGAGAGCATAGTGCTTTGAAACAATATGGTAACCCTTTCTTATGCTAGCGATATGTTCAATAATTCTAACTTGAAAAGTGCGGACCTTACGGCCCACATAATAGAGGCCACATGGCAAGTTAATAGATAAACAACATGAGGTACAGTGATAGGCCAGTTTAAACAGGCCACTGGGCAACAAGTGCTAATTGGAATGTGCACACACTTGCTCGCGAATGTACGAACGTGCATAAATATGCGATTGCACGCGAATATCTGCACAATGAACGAGCACTGCATGAGTGACATTGGTCCTTTGCTCATTAACCACTTCAGCCCCGGAAAGGATTTACCCCCTAACCACTTCAGCCCTGAAGGATTTTCCCCCTTAATGACCAGGCCATTTTTTGCGATACGGCACTGCGTCGCTTTAACTGACAATTGCTCGGTCATGCGACATTGTACCCAAACAAAATGTATGTCCTTTTTTCCCAGAAATAGAGCTTTCTTTTGGTGGTATTTGATAACCTGTTTTTTCTTATTTTTTGCGCTATAAACAAAAAAAAATAACAATTTTGAAAGAAAATATATATTCTTATTACTTTTTTCTATAATACATATCAACATTTTTTTTTTAAATAGTTTATTCATCAGTTTAGGCCAATATGTATTCTTCTACATATTTTTGGTAAAAAAATTGCAATAAGCGTATATTGATTGGTTTGCGCAAACATTATAGCGTCGACAAAATAGGGGATAGATTTATGGACTTAAATTTTTTAATTGTTTTTACTGGTAATGGCAACAATCTGTGTTTTTTTAGCGGGACTGCAACATTGCGGCGGACAAATCTAACCCCAAGTGACACTTTTTGGGGACCAGTGAAATTATTACAGTGATCAGTGCTAAAACAATGCACTGATCAATGTATAAATGACACTGTCAGGGAAGGGGTTAACACTAGGGGCGATCAAAAGGTTAACTGTGATCTGTGACACAGATCACTAGGAACAACAAATCTCAGTGTTGTATCCTGTCAAAACGGGGATCCGCCTTGCTTACATATGCAGCTCCCCGTTCTGCCTCTCTGTGAAGCGCTCACTGGTGGGCAGCGGAAATCGAGTCCACAGGACCCGCGCACGCGCTCCCCGGACTCACACTATCTATTGCATGAAATAACGTACAGGTATATATGCGGTGGGCAGTCTTTAACTGGTTAATATTAGCACATGTGCAATGTGCAGGAGCATGAGCATGAATCCGCACTGGCCTTTTGGTGCTAGAAATCTGGTTTACCTTACAGGTGTTCCTCCCCATAGACTACTTGTGGCCCCCAATGTCCTCAGTCACCCAAAGAAAACAACATTCTTGCAGGATATGAAAGGTAACTACCCTTGTAATAAATGTGGTGTGTGTAGAGTTAATAGACCCAATATTAGGAAATGCACCTTATCGCAGGTGTACTGTAAGGCCTTTTTTAACACGTACCTCAAAAAATGTTGTTTATCTATTAACTTGCCCATGTGGCCCCCAATATGTGGGCCGTCCACACTTTTCAAATTAGAGTTAATGAACATATCGCTAACTATATTGTTTCAAAGCATTATGCTCGCTGACATAATAGCAACCCAGAGGGGACACTGTTTATGGCAATACACAGGTTAGTCCCTAACTAGAGGGGAAGAACACTAGGAGGGGGATCACCAGACTTGAGACCAGGTGAATCTACACCCTCAAAAATTATGTTCCCTATGAGTTAAACATTGAGTAGGACATGAATGCATTCATTAAAGCGGAGGTCCACCCTGAAAAAATATTAACATTAAAAATCCTAAAAAAAATAAAAAAAATGTATAGAAAAAATAATAATAATTATACTCACCCTAAATGCCTGTTGCTATGCGAAAGTCCCCTAATCTGCCTCTAATGTTCCTCTTCTCATCCGCGGTGGGTCTCCTTCCGCTTCCTCTTCTTGTGAATGGGGCGCGCTGCGCCTTCTGGGATCTGTGTGTATCCCAGGAGGCAAGCCGCCCATTCACAAAGCGCCGTGCGAGTGGCGCATGCGCAGTAGGAAACGAGCAGTGAAGCCTTATGGCTTCACTGCCTGTTTCCCTTACTCAGGATGAAGGAGTCGGGACCTGCCAGCAGCGATCGATCGCCGTGGCGGGACCGACATTGCGGGCGAGTAGGACAGGTAAGTGTCCTTATTAAAAGTCAGCAGCTACACTGTTAGTAGCTGCTGACTTTTTTTTTTTTTTTGGCTGCACCTCCGCTTTATTAATGCCTGATTATTATGGAGTAACCACTGATGCTTTGTTTTTTGTTTTTAAGCTAAAATCTGTTTATAGTATTTGTTATGAATTAGAATTTTGTAATTATTTATTCATTGAATTGTCCAGATATAAAATTATTTATTTTTGATATGAATAATTATTTTTTAAGCTAATAAGGGTTATTATTTGCCTTAAACATATCATGTAAATTTATGGTACATGTCATTTTAGAATTTTAGGTAATATTTTATTTTGGATGTCAATATGTTCTTCCACAATGAGATGGCGCACACGATCTGGGGCTGGGGATGGTATATATGTCAATTTAATTTAATTGAATGTAGTAACATTTTTTTTTTCATTTTTCAATTTAGGTATCCAGTAAAAGTTAATGCGGATTTCCGGCCGAAATATGACTTTTAAGATAAAAATACCCCTAAAATACTCATGTCTCGTGCAATGTAACAAAGGTATACTGTAAACTTTGCCCAGTTTTCTATTTGTGCAGCATCGTTTTCTTACTATGTGAAGTTCCTGCATAGCGCGGCCATCTCTAGTGTGGGCATCTGAAGCCACAGTGTCCTTCTTCCTGGATTCCTGCCGATCTCGCCGCATGTGCAGTGAGGTGCAATCTTGGTCAGCTTGACATGGCACAGCTCCAGTAACATTTAACATCGGCTTCTGTGGAAAATCTTGGTCAGCTTGACATGCACTCGAGCAATGCCAAGTACCAAGAATTCCCCAAAATGTATGTTATCATACCACAACCTAACCACGCATCAAAGCAGTTTATTTCCTTTACATCACTTCTTTAAGCGCCGTGCTTTAGCCGACCTGTGAGTATAGATCCCTTTCTCCCCATGAGGTCTTTTCTCCCCTTAGGGGTATAATATCTTAACTAACAGTACATATCCATTTGTATTTACAGTTTATTTCTGTCCCCAACTCCTGATGAATGGCATATAGCCATGAAACACGTGAGTTTCCATGGGGTACTCAGTAAAGTCTTTCTCATTACCTATTCACTGGCCCATATATACCTTTTATATATTCAAGATTCATTGAGTACTATGTAACTAATAATGTGTATGTGTATCTTTTTTTTGTTTTTACAGCAGCTCTGTTGCATATGGTGTACCAATGCCTGTTAATAGGAAATATCTTGTATTATATTTACAATAAATCATGCTCAAGATTGATATTATTCATCTTATTGCCAAATGCTGATTCTATGACGTGTACATATATGTATTTATACCATTTTATCAATATTCATTACTTCCCATGTGCTGCCAAGCTGACATACATGTATCCATTATGTTCATGCCATGTGTGCATGTGTATGTATATATATATATATATATATATATATATATATATATATATATATATATATACTTTTTTACTTGTTTCATACTATTGTCACAAATAAATAATGTTTACTAGCCACTCTACCTCCACAAGTCAATTGCCTCATTTAAAGTCCCACATTCCTTTCTTATTTACTTTATTGTCCTTTAAGTGCTTCCCCTAGAAAAACTAAATTTTCATGAGCATTTAACAAAAATTGTTGATGCCGTTTTAATGCTTCAAAAACACAATAAAAATGTGTTAAAAACACGTCATAATTGCTATAGGTGCGTTAATGAGCATTACTTACCGTAATTCTTCATAATCAATGCACGTGTAAGCAAGCCCTAATGCAACATACTATGCAATTTTTTGTGGCCAGAGAAATTGTTTTGCTTTGTCTTTTAAGGTCACTATGCAGTAAAGGCAAGGAAGCAATACAAACCTCTGTGGTGTATTAATGTGCTTTCCTTTACTAAACAAAAATGCTGTACCTACAAATTACGTACAATTTTAGGAAACAATACTAAATATTACAAAATATGCATACAATATACACATGTACAAGCTATCTATTCTCCCTAGCTAATGAGCATGGACAATGTATGCAATCAGTATACACTAAACAGTTGCTTAACTTCCTGGTGATAGAGTCTTCTACCTTTATCCAGCATCTCTTCAGACATTTGTAGTTCCTTTTTGTCCAGTACATGACTGTTTTCAAGCCCTTTGTTCCCTCCCCCTAGTTCCTGGCAATATCACTTCCTGTTGCATGAGCTCCATGAACTAGTCCAACAGATTCATTAGCATACGAATAGGGGTAGTCTAGCTTCTAAAAACAATACATGGTTTTATTATGTTATTCCATAAAAAATCACTAAAATAGTCATGGCAATACAAAAATTTTGGAAAATGTAGCAAAAACATAATATGTATTCTCACGTGTCATTTTGCAAATATGCAAGGATAGCGACCGGCTATGAAATTGTTATAATACAAAATGATTTTGCTTCATTAAAAATGGCCACATTTTAATGCTAAACTGAAAAAAAGTGTATCAAATCGTGGAATATTGCTGATATATTTTGAACAGCCTAAAGTACTGTATATGTGTGTAGCCCTGGCCCCGACTTTCTGGGAGCCCGATGGTGACTACTGGGGGTAAGGATGGTTGACATACATCCTCAGGGTGAAGGCTCATGGGCATGGTGGGTGATGAACAAGCAAGAAGTTGGGCGCCAGTCAGTTTTATGCATTAAACAATAGGGACGTTTATTTCTCAAACAGGAAAAATGTGTCAGAGAGGGGAATAGGGCACAGGACACCCTTAGTAATGATCATCAATAGGCAGATTGGCAGACTCCTTAAAAATAGGTGAAGTATGGCAGACAGCAGTACAGGAATAAGAGCCTTTAAGCTGAACCAGCACACCTGTACTTTGTAGGACAAGCTGTCTCAAACTAAACTTTACTCACTGCTTCCTGCATGGATTCCTTGGATGAGTTCTCTCTGAAGTCCGCCCAGCCAGTTCATATCCTCCAGCTCATGAAAAGTCCCCTCTGGTGCTTCCTTAGAACTCCATACCTCTAGAATCGTTACCGGATCTTTGGCAGGCTTTCCTCTGCATAAGGAAAAAAACGAAAGCAAAAGCTGCGCTATCTAGACCAATAAAATGACAGCAGCACCTGTGATTATGTGATAACAAAAAAAAGACAAAAAATATAGAGAAACAAATGCGCTACAGTGTGAGTAATTAACTGATAATAAAGCCAGTTAAGTGAAATCCACAAACACACTGATGAATCAAAAAGTCCATAATATGATGACAGGTGAACAAAGTGAAATGTGACGTGTGTCAGTGAATAAAAAGTTCTATCAGGGCCAAAGATGCCAAAGATGAAGAGAGACCGTGGGGGAATAGGCAGTTGTAAACTTGATGAATGGTGCATGCAACACCCGTGTCCACCACCAACGGTATAAACTGCTTACCAGAAGTAAGAAACATATGAGCCCATCTGCAATCCCAGAAAATGGTCCAATGAAGTCCAATAGACGGCTTAAATCACAGCAGACATTCCCAAAAAGACAGAAGGAGCTCGATAGTGCATTACCCAATATCAAATTTATTAAGAAAAGGGTCAAAAACACTTACAATTAGAATGTAGTAAATAGACAAATCGACCGGCCGGTCCGCCGTGACCTGTCCCGTAGTGATGACGTCAGCATGCACACCTCCCGACGTACGTTTCGTGTTCCTACACGTCGTCAATGGGGATCAGGTGACGTGCTGACGCATCACAAGATATAGCAACAAGAGAGCCAAGCCTCACTGTGAGCAGCCTATGGACGCAAGGCAAAAAACCAAGCCTCCACATCGCTACACAGACCCGGCGTTAAACCACCATGCAAACCAAGCCTCGCTATGAGTTACAGGCAACGGCTCGCAGGGTGGACAATAATATGAAACCTAATCACAACTCAATGATAAAGGCAACATATATACAAAACCTCAATACAGATTGCAATATACAGAATAAACTGTTAAAAGCGATCATTAAGCATATGGATGGATAGGATCAACATTCACTTTGAAGAATATCATCCGTAAATCCACCACCACACAAAAAATATTATAATATATTAAGAACACCATCGATCCCATGTATTACCACCTATTACTCTCAACATAGGGGTGTTAAACAGCTGATTAAAAAACACTGGCATATACTCACTAATGACTTAGTCTTACAGGCAGTATTGCCAGCTCAACCTCAGGTTGTCTATAAAGGTGCACCCTCTCTACAAGGGAGAGTGGCACCTAATATTCTAGATCCCCCTTCTGTGAAAAGGACTTTTCTTGACCAGTTGGTGGGTTTCTATCAATGCAAGAGATGCAGAGTATGTTCATTCAGTGGGTGTCCACATAGACGTACCAATACGTTTAAGTCCACCATTACTGATGTTCAATTTAAAATAGTTCCCTTCATTACTTGTTCCATGGAGAGAGTCGTTTATCTCCTGCAATGTCCTTGCGGACTTCAATATGTGGGCAGGACTAAACGACCTCTCCGTGTGAGACTTAATGAACATATTACAAACATACTCACAGGTTTTCTTAAGCATCCGGTATCTCGGCATTACTTAGAGGTCCACGCCAAGAACCCCACTAATACCATATTTTTGGGGATAGACAAATATTCTCCAAGATGGAGAGGTGACTCCATGATTCGGAGCTTATCCAGACTGGAGATGGCCTGGATCCACAAGTTGAAGAGTTATGCCCCGTTTGGGATGAATGTTGAGGTAGATCTCAACGCTTTTATTGACAATTCTTAGATTAGCGGGTTATATGTCCATGTACATTTTGTTAATTATTAACCACTTAAGCCCCGGACCATTTGGTAGCTAGAGGACCAGAGGTGAATTCAGAATTTTGCACTGCGCTGCTTTAACTGTAAATTGTGCGGACATGCAATGTTGTACCCAAACGAAATTTGCGTCCTTTTCTTCCCACAAATAGAGCTTTCTTTTAATGGTATTTGATTGCCTCTGCGATTTTTATTTTTTGCGATATAAACGGAAAAAGACTGAAAATTTTGAAAAAAAATGATATTTTCTACTTTTTGTTATAAGAAAAATCGAATAAACTCAATTGTAGTCATACATTTAGGCCAAAATGTATTCAGCCACATGTTTTTAGTAAAAAAAATGTCAATAAGCGTATATTTATTGGTTTGCGCAAAAGTTATAGAGTTTACAAACTAGGGTACATTTTCTGAAATTTACACAGCTTTAAATTTATGACTGCCTATCTCATTTCTTGAGGTGCTAAAATGACAGGGCAGTACAAACCCCCCCCCCAAATGACCCCATTTTGGAAAGTAGACACCCCAAGGAAATTGCTGAGAGGCATGTTGAGCCCATTGAATTTTTTATTTTTTTGTCCCAAGTGATTGAATAATGACTAAAAAAAAAAAAAAAAAAAAAATTACAAAAAGTTGTCACTAAATGATATATTGCTCACACATGCCATGGTTATATGTGGAATTTCACCTCAAAATACATTTTGCTGCTTCTCCTGAGTACGGGGATACCACATGTGTGGGACTTTTTGGGAGCCTAGCCGCGTACGGGACCCCGGAAACCAAGCACCGCCTTCAGGATTTCTAAGGGCGCAAATTTTTGATTTCACTCCTCACTACCTATCACAGTTTCGAAAGCCATAAAATGCCAAAATAGCACAAAACCCCCCCAAATGACCCAATTTTAGAAAGTAGACACCCCAAGGAAATTGCTGAGAGGCCTGTTGAGCCCATTGAATATAATTTTTTTGTCCCAAGTGATTGAATAATGACAAAAAAAAAAAAAAATTACAAAAAGTTGTCACTAAATGATATATTGCTCACACATGCCATGGTTATATGTGCAATTACACCCCAAAATACATTTTTCTGCTTCTCCTGAGTACGGGGATACCACATGTGTGGGACTTTTTAGGAGCCTAGCCGCGTACGGGACCCCGAAAACCAAGCACCGCCTTCAGGATTTCTAGGCACAAATTTTTGATTTCACTCCTCACTACCTATCACAGTTTCGAAGGCCATAAAATGCCAAAATCGCACAAAACCCCCCCAAATGACCCCATTTTGGAATATAGACACCCCAAGCTATTTGCTGAGAGGAATGGCGAGTATTTTACAGCTCTCATTTGTTTTTGAAAATGAAGAAAGAAAATATATATATATATTTTTTTTTTTTTTCAATTTTCAAAAATTTGTGACAAAAAGCGAGATCTGCAAAATGCTCACAATACCTCTCAGCAAATAGCTTGGGGTGTCTACTTTCCAAAATGGGGTCATTTGGGGGGGTTTTGTGCTATCTGGGCATTCCATGGCCTCCGAAACTGTGATAGGCAGTGAGAAGTGAAATCAAACATTTACACCCTTAGAAAGCCTGAAGGCGGTGCTTGGTTTTTGGGGTCCCGTACGTGGCTAGGCTCCCAAAAAGTCTCACACATGTGGTATCCCCGTACTCAGGAGAAGCAACAGAATGTATTTTGGGGTGTGATTCCACATATGCCCATGGCATGTTTGAGCAATATATCATTTAGTGACAACTTTGTGCAAAAAAAAAAAAAAAAATTGTCGTTTTTCCGCAACTTGTGTCAACATATAAAATATTCCATGGACTCGACATGCCTCTCAGTATATAGCTTGGGGTGTCTACTTTCCAAAATGGGGTCATTTGGGGGGGGGGTTTTGAACTGTTCTGGCATTTTATACACAACATTAGGAAGCTTACATCCACTCTTCTAACCACTTGAAGACAAAGCCCTTTTTGACACTTTTTGTTTACATGAAAACATTTTTTTTTTGCAAGAAAATTATGTTGAACCCCCAAACATTATATATATTTTTAAAGCAAAGGCCCTACAGATTAAAATGGTGGGTGTTGCATTTTTATTTTCTACACAGTATTTGCGCAGCGATTTTTCAAACGCATTTTTTGGGTTAAAAAATACACTTTTTTAATTTTAATGCACTAAAACACACTATATTGCCCAAATGTTTGATGAAATAAAAAAGATGATCTTAGGCCGAGTACATAGATACCAAACACGACATGCTTTAAAATTTCGCACAAACGCGCATTGGCGACAAACTACATACATTTTTAAAAGCCTTTAAAAGCCTTTACAGGTTACCCCAGTAGATTTACAGAGGAGGTCTACTGCTAAAATGATTGTCCTCGATCTGTCCTTCGCGGTGATACCTCACATGCATGGTGCAATTGCTGTTTACATATGACGCCAGACCAACGCTTGCGTTCGCCATTGGGCAAGAGCAGGACAGGGTGCTTTTTTTTTTTTCTTTTTTTTTTTATTGTTAATTTTGCTTTTTTATTTTATTTTTAAATTGTTCCTTCCAAGTATTTATTTATTTTTATCATTTTTATTGTTATCTCAGGGAATGTAAATATCCCCTATGATAGCAATAGGTAGTGACAGGTACTCTTTTTTTGAAAAAACTGGGGTCTTCTAGACCCTAGATTTTTCCTCTGCCCTCAAAGCATCTGACCACACCAAGATCGGTGTGATAAAATGCTTTCCCAATTTCCCAATGGCGCTTTTTATATCCGGGGGGGGGCATTCCCTCCCACTGCTTGTAAAAGCAGTCCAGAGGCTAATTAGCCGCTAGGATTGCTTTTACATTAAAGCCGGCCGCAGGCTGAAAAGAATGATACCAAGATGATACCTAAACCCGCAGGCATCATTCTGGTATAAACATTCAAAGTCCAGCAACATACCAGTACGTTGCTGGTCCTTGTTGGACATGTATTGTAATCTTTTTATTTCATGCAGCCAGTTGGCTGAACGAAAAAAGAGATTGATCGGTGGGTATGCCCACCATTAGAATACCGCCCTTCATCCACCCACTTCCAATGATGGGCATACACGCACCATTTATATATGCCGAAGCATGGGGGCATCCTCCCGCAAAAAAGTTATGCCGCACACACATGGTCGGACTTTTCCACGGGCAAGCCTCCGTCGGAATTTCGACCGTATGTACGCGGCATTAGGAGCAAAATCGCTCCTCCGCCCCTGCTGCCCCAATGCTTCGGCATATTTGCTTTTTTTTTTTTAACTGTGGTGGTAAAATCACCTCCTACAGCACTGGAGTCGCAGGGATCAGGCCTGTCTCTGCGAACGCTGCAGTTATGTGTGTTTTTGTTTTGTAAGTGACAGTGATCGATTGATACTGCACTTGGGTGGCCTGGGCTGGACGGAGGGGCAAAACGCAGGTGCTAGCAGGTATCTGGGCTGATCCCGCTAACACTGCGTTTTTGGGAACCCTAAACTGCTGGGGACGCTAGTATAGATCTGATCAGATCAGATATTGATCTGTTCAGATACTATACCACTAAGGGAGGTGTATGCTTCACGCGTGGGTGTTAGCGTTACTGGCACTAACCTGACGCTGCCTGGGGTGTGACGCAGACCCTCTCTGACGCTAAAACCTAATTGATATCACCCACCGGGCGATCAGGGGGTTAAACCTTTATTGGGTTATATATGGCGGGTGCCCTGACACTATAAAAAGCAAACTAACTAACCAGCGTCACCCGTAACACTTATATGGTGATCACTGGTGAAAGGGTTAACTAGGGGCAATCAGGGGGTTAAAACCTTTATTAGATAATATATGGGGGTACCTGACGCTATAAAAACCTGCGGCGAACCTAAAAAAAATTACCAGCTACCGATCTGCATCACCGACACTAAGACAGCGTTTAGAAAAACGATTGCTTAGCGACAGTGGTGATGGGGGTGAAAGGGTTACCTGGGGGGTTCGATCAAGGGGGTTAAACCTTTATTAGATAATATATTGGGGTACCTGACACTATAAAAACCTGCGGCGAACCTAAAAAAAATTACTGGCTACGATCTGCATCACCGACACTAAGACAGCGTTTAGAAAAACAATTGCTTAGCGACAGTGGTGATAGGGGGTGAAAGGGTTACCTGGGGGGCGATCAAGGGGGTTAAACCTTTATTAGATAATATATTGGGGTACCTGACGCTATAAAAACCTGCGGCGAACCTAAAAAAAATTACCGGCTACCGATCTGCATCACAGACACTAAGACAGCGTTTAGAAAAACGATCGCTTAGTGACAGTGGTGATAGGGGGTGAAAGGGTTACCTGGGGGGCGATCAAGGGGGTTAAACCTTTATTAGATAATATATTGGGGTACCTGACGCTATAAAAACATGCGGCGAACCTAAAAAAAATTACTGGCTACGATCTGCATCACCGACACTAAGACAGCGTTTAGAAAAACAATTGCTTAGCGACAGTGGTGATAGGGGGTGAAAGGGTTACCTGGGGGGCGATCAAGGGGGTTAAACCTTTATTAGATAATATATTGGGGTACCTGACGCTATAAAAACCTGCGGCGAACCTAAAAAAAATTACCGGCTACCGATCTGCATCACAGACACTAAGACAGCGTTTAGAAAAACGATCGCTTAGTGACAGTGGTGATAGGGGGTGAAAGGGTTACCTGGGGGCGATCAAGGGGGTTAAACCTTTATTAGATAATATATTGGGGTACCTGACGCTATAAAAACCTGCGGCGAACCTAAAAAAAATTACTGGCTGCCGATCGGCATCACTGACGCTAAGACAGCGATCAGAAAAATGATCGCTAAGCGACAGTGGTGATAGGGGGTGAAAGGGTTATCTGGGGGGTGATCAGGGGGTTAAACCTTTATTAGGGGGGGTTAGGGGGCTACACTGGACCTAAGACTAAACTTTGGTGACACTTTTACAGTCACAAATGTCACTGATTGCAGTGATCACTAAATAAATGGTCACTGCAATCAGTGACACTGTGACTGGGGGCTGGGGGGGTGATCTGGGGGGTGATCTGGGGTGTCTGGGGGGGCCTGGGGGGGCGATTTATGTCCCTATGTGTCCTGGTGTCAGTGTAGTGTTGTGTACACTGACCTGATGTCTTCTCTTGTACGGCGCTCGGTATATGTGAGCGCCGCACCAGAGATGACATCACTTCCTCCTGCTCCCTCTGTCTGACACAGACAGAGGGGGCATTTCCATTCGCTGGGAGCGATCGCGAGGGGGTGGCCAGAAACGAATGGCTGCCCCCTCATCCCGGAACGCTGCCGGACACTTAGCCACCGCTCACTGTACAGAAGGGGGGTCCGATTGGACCCCCCAACTATACAAAGGCGATCACGTACACTCTACGTGTTTGTGCCTGTCGGTGCCATTCTGCCGACGTATATATACAGTGAGCGGTCGTTAAGTGGTTAATTACGGGTATTTTGTAGCCCTGGTAGCCTAGTTCATCATATACATGTGAACATGTCACAATAGTTTTGACCCACATTACATACAATCCCTCGGGTTATTTGATAAGTCATGTTATCTGGACCTGTTCATTTCCTACCCCCCCCTTTCAATTTTTAAGTATATAAAGGTTTTTTCTGTCTGTTTAGACCTATATTAATTCATTTATTAACCATATACTATACACTCAGAATCATCCTTCCTATCTTAAATTATTTTTAATGATTTTTATGTTTTTAATATATTATAATATTTTTTGTGTGGTGGTGGATTTACGGATGATATTCTTCAAAGTGAATGTTGATCCTATCCATCCATATGCTTAATGATCGCTTTTAACAGTTTGTTCTGTATATTGCAATCTGTTTTGAGGTTTTGTATATATGTTGCCTTTATCATTGAGTTGTGATTAGGTTTCATATTATTGTCCACCCTGCGAGCCGTTGCCTGTAACTCATAGTGAGGCTTGGTTTTCCTGGTGGTTTAAAGTCTGTGTAGCGATGTGGAGGCTTGGTTTTTTGCCTTGCGTCCATAGGCTGCTCACAGTGAGGCTTGGCTCTCTTGTTGCTATATCTTGTGATGCGTCAGCACGTCACCTGATCCCCATTGACGACGTGTAGGAACGCGAAACGTACGTCGGGAGGTGTGCGTGCTGACGTCATCACTACGGGACAGGTTACGGCGGACCGGCCGGTTGATTTGTCTATTTACTACATTCTAATTGTAAGTGTTTTTAACCCTTTTCTTAATAAATTTTATATTGGGTAATGCACTATCGAGCTCCTTCTGTCTTTTTGGGAATGTCTGCTGTGATTTAAGCAGTCTATTGGACTTCATTGGACCATTTTTTGGGATTGCAGATGGGCTCATATGTTTCTTACTTCTGGTAAGCAGTTTATATTGTTGGTGGTGGACACGGGTGTTGCATGCACCATTCATCAAGTTTACAACTGCCTATTCCCCCACGGTCTCTCTTCATCTTTGGCCCTGATGGAACTTTTTATTCACTGACACACATCACATTTCACTTTGTTCACCTGTCATCATATTATGGACTGTTTGATTCATCAGTGTGTTTGTGGATTTCACTTAACTGGCTTTATTATCGGTTAATTACTCACATTGTAGCGCATTTGTTTCTCTATATTTTTTCCTCTGCATAAACTTGAACACCCGGATAGGCCCCGGTCAGGCCTAGGAGCCGGGTGCCTCCTGAATAGGCCCCAGGCTTCAGGCCTAGCAGCCAGGAACTCTTCAAACACCATCCACCAAGGCCGTAGCGCTGGGCGGGAACACTCTGCCTGATCACCTGACATCATTCCATTGAATACCTATTCCCAACATGCTTAGCCACAAATATGATTAGCTGAGAAAAGTATGTTTATCAAAACCTGAACTTCACTGTAGCTCATCACTCTAATGTCAAAGGCAACAGAACCACCTACTGACAGAAGAGGGAAGCCACACTTAGAATGGAATTAACAAAAGTCATGTAATCACTGAATACTACAAATTCGCCAGGCTAACGACCACCTGGCATACTAAATTTACCTGTAGCCCTGTTCTAGGGATAAGGGTGCTACACTTGTTTAAAAAAATCTGAATAAACATTCAAAGTGTAAGTTACCTTTCCCACTCTCATATGTTAACCCAATCCCAGCCTACTAAGTACTAGGCTTGTTTCATATAGTTACTGTTTTAAACCTCTTCTTTAAAAGTTTACAATTGCAAATGTTGAATTGCCAAAGTTAGAATTAATAAATTCTTACTATGGGGTAAATTTAAGATTGTAACTATTTGTACCTTTTTTCTTGTTTAGTAATATAAAAAAACAGAACCTGTTGCAATTATATGTCGATTTTTAATCAACAGTTTACATTTGATATATTTGATCTATTAACCTTTCTTTCCCTTTAGTGTAACTCTAGCTTTAGTCAGGAAGTTGTCAACGCTCCACACAGTCCATGCTTCATGCTACTGTATGATGCATCGAGACTGAACTCAACTATGAAATATGAGGACTCCAGTCATCCAGTCTTGGATGACTGGGGAACTCAGTACTCATTGCAAAGAGCTAGTTATGACTGAGTGTCTGAGTACAAATTGGCATATTATATGGATTAACAAGATTACAAACTCATTGACTAGTGTGTAAAAACAAACCTCCTTGCTGCCCTTTAGTACCCAAATCCTTTGTCCCTTGATTTGCTTCAAATATGCTTTTTTTTAAGGTTTGAAAAATTGATCTTTATTTATTAATTTACGATTTATTTACTAAAAGCGTTTTATTGCACCTTAGTAAGGCTCTACCTAGTAGATTTTTTATTTTCCTCATTGCAAACAAAGGAAAAGTAATGAAGCTGCCCTAGACACCTATCAAATGTATGTTTTGATTTTCAAACTTACACAAGCATTATTTTGATTCTATAGATAGTGGCTTTCAAAGATGAACCAGTGTGCTAAAGTGTATGCTTGTGATATCTTAAATGAAAAGAAGTATGACAAGTACATTATTTTTATTATTTTAAAAGGTGCCTCTCTCTTTTAGACTTTAGAAAATCTGAGGGTATGCAAATTTATGACTGAGAGGTGATTCTGGACCAAGACCTAATTAAGGTTGGATAAAGTAAAGAGATCTTTTTATTATAAAGGTCATAAAGATGGTCCTTATTATAAAGATCATAAAGATCATTAACCATACTGTGGGCAAATGATTTATTTTTTCTAAACAATTTCCAAATGGCATAGCAGATTGTGTCAGCTATCATTCTCGAAAATTGTGTTTAAAAAATCAGTATGAGGAAAAAAAAAATCAGTATGAGTAACATTTTTTATTTAATACATGAAAGTTATTGAATGTCAAGATGTAAAGCAAGCTAATGACATTTATATGGATTTCTGTGCATCCAGTTGTCAACAGGTCTACTCTTTTTAAACATAAAACTAATAGTGGCTTAGACATACCTGTTAGCCCATAAAGCTCTGCTAGCCATGGTACACTCACAAATGGAAATCCCTATTTTGGTCCTGCTTGACTCAATTGTTTGTCATCCTGTAGCAACTTCCTCTCTAATTTAGTTATAACCTCAGTCACAGCCAATGACTTTAAAGTGGTTGTAAACCTCAGACATGAAATTTGAACAAAGCATATCCCTGTATACTGTGTACGTGTTTTAATTAAGAGCACTAAGTTTCATTTCTGTCTTTGATTTGTTCCTCTGCTATCAGCATGAATCACTTCTGACAAGTTTTCCTGACATCAAGAGAAAAATTATGACAGGGAGAGATCTCCGGCATATTTAGAGCCTCAGGCCTTGTACACACGGCCGAGATTCTCGTTGAAAAAAACATGTCGTTTTTTTCGACGAGATTCTTGGACAAGAAACTTGTCCCGGCCGAGTGTACACACGCTCGTTTCAAAGAACCCGCGGTTCTTTGAATGGAGCGTACGCGGTGACGTCATCGACTATGATGAGCATGCGCTCGTCACATTCGATGCCGTCGCCGCCATCTTGGTATACCCTACGTATGCCTATGAAGCTACCGCGCATGCGTCGAATTCATTTCGAACATGCGCGGGCTTCCGGGAGGACAGGTAAGTGTACACACACTCACTTTTCTCGTCGAGAAACATGCCGAGGAGAATCTCGACGAGAAAATAGAGAGCAGGTTCTCTATTTTCTCGTCGAGGTTTCTTGTCGGTTTTCTCAACGAGAAACCCGATAGCCGCGTACACACGACCGATTTACTCGGCAAGACCTCTCTGCCAGCAAGTTTCTTGCTGATTCTTGCCGAGAAAATCGGCCGTGTGTACGAGGCCTCAGCTTTGTTCCTGTGTGCTGTGTGAAGGGTGGTGTGCCCTCCAATTAGTTCTCAGAGCTCTCCTCACTGAGCTCTGCAGAGTGTAACATCAGCTCTCTGCTCACTTTTTTTCTGAGCTCTCAGATAAGCTGTAAATTCAGCACTTTGAATGGATGTAGAGAAGAGGAGACTGCAGATAATCAGGTGCAATTTATGCAGGGGGATCTGTTTAATCTCTGTGTATCACCTGAGGCCAGTCACTTCACTGGGTATATGTAAAGGTTTACAACCACTTTAAGCCCTTCCTTGACACGTTTGCTTAAGGTATAAATTCAATAAAGCACTCAGGGGGCCTTGTCTTTCCCCATCTACTCTTTTTATGCCTGGTGAGATGCCCGCTGTTTCCACTTGATGAGAAAAAAAATCCCCAAGTAGATTCAAATGGTGACTCCAAACTTTAGGAGATGTTTACTCCCTTATTTAATAGTATTAATCTTTTGAATATTTATGAGGGAACCATGAGGCTCCTAATCAAGAACTCTTTAAATTCATATATAACTAGGGCACTTTGTCTCTTTTGTCTTGAAAAGACCGAAACTCCACTAGTTCTTACTGGCTCTGAAAGTAAACACAGAACTTCTCCTCATTCCCCAGGGCCTATTTTTCTCATATAGTCATCCAAGCATGGATCTAAAGAACCCCTAAAAACTAAAAAAAAAATGCTATGCTGGAAAGTAGAACTAGACAAAACTTTATCAGAAGTGGACTGGTCAGAGATTCGAACCTCCACGGCTATGAGCTCATTTAACATCTTAGGTTACTCGTTGGAAAATGCATATAAAGTTCTATTTCAGTGGTAAGCAATGCCTTCTTGCAGCAGCTTTCAGGGCTGTGGACAAAAGAGTACAATGTTACAGGTTTGGAGGACATGCCCCAAGGCACAAAGGTGCCTTGGGTTTACTCACTCATAAATACAATTGTAAATTGTAGCTTAAGCAAGGCCTCTAAAGAGGTCCTATTAAACAATCCAATAAAAAATGTCCCCTTTCCGTCAGCTATACCCTGTATAGTACATTGTAATTGGCCCAGAGCCAGTGGTTATCTATGACTTATTATAATTGTTCTGTAGACTTTGACTTTAAATTGCACTGGCAAACTATATACTGTAAATATACTTGTCTGCATTACTTCTTTCGTACTGGTAATATCCTTAAAGTTTAATAAAAAGCATTGAACAATAAAAATATATGACGTCAGCATTTGAGGACTTTAAGGGTAATGCTACAAACATTTTTCCTATTGTCTTATCTTTTCCTTTTACCCTAATAAAATTACACAAGCTTGACCACTATGCTGCATTTACTCACTTTTAGGAAACTACTATAGTTTATGGAAATACCCCAATGTCCATGCCAGTAAAGATGCTTATAAGGTTAGGGGAAGCAACTGAGGTATATTTAAGAAATGTATCTGCCAAAGCTATTAGGTTAGAAGTTGGTGTTAAGTGTTAGCTTGAGTGTTAGGTATTAGCATAAGTTATGTGCTAAGGATTTTTTAGGGTTAGTTTAGGGGTTAATTTCCAGTGTAAGGGGGGTGTTAAGTGTTAGTGGTTAGGTTAATGGAGTAGCTTGAAGGTTAAAAGTGGAGTTTCACCCAAAAATGGAACTTCCGCTTTTTGAAATCCATCCTCCCTCAAGTGTCACATTTGACACCTTTCAGGGGGGAGAAGGGAGCAGATACCTGTGTAATACAGGTATTTGCTCCCACTTCCGGGCATAGATCACTGCGGTGATCGGGGTGACCTATGCCACGTCCTACTCTGCCCCCCGCTGTCTTCTGGGAGACACACAGGTCCCAGAAGACAGCAGGGACCAGTGGGAACGCGCAGCGTGACTCGCGCATGCGCAGTAGGGAACCAGGAAGTGAAGCCGCAAGGCTTCACTTCCTGATTCCCTTACCGAAGATGGCGGCGGCAGCACCGAGAGCCGATGGACAGATCGGCTTCGGCTGCCCTGGACAGGTAAATGTCCATATATTAACAGTCAGCAGCTGCAGTATTTGTAGCTTCTGACTTTTAGTATTTTTTTTTCGGTGGACTCCGCTTTAAGGAGCAAAAGTTGTTAAGCATAAGGGATATGTGATAGTTGGTACACAATTCACAATTCACTTTTGTTTTCTAGCAACTAAACCTCTGCACCCAAGTGAACATTGCAAGATTTCAGGCTCTGATAACTGTTCCCCACAGCGTTCAACTCTGTAAACAGTTACTAATGCAAGATCGTATACAAGATGAATTAAATCAACTCTTTAAGCAGGTATATGATCTGCACAGGTTATTTGCCTGAAAAGTTAACACATGCTAATTCTCCTACTCACTCAGCCAGACTTCAAACCTATGTAAATCACAATTATAATATAATTTGTTTACATCACATTAAATACTAGTATACCCAGTATCATGCAAGCAAATCAAAATAGATTCATGAGGTGATGCTTGTTGTAATCTACTAAAGAGGTGGGTTTACTAGATGTCCTTGCTATCTTTAGAGCTTATACGGCACTCACTTCTTTCATTCCTAGGACATCTCGAAATCATACTGGTTGGGAGCTTCTTCGCAGCTTTACTGCATGTCTTTTGTCTAGACTGTCAAATGTACACACGAGACATACACAAATAGCTACTACAGAATGTGCCAAGTGTAACTGTATACTGGCAAAAAAGTTATTCTCTGACGTACAAGGAGGAAAAATAAATTTTGACGTAATCCGGTACTCTCTTCTTCTTCTCATTTTTACTTGTTAAAATATATAATAGTTTTATACTACTTGTATTATTTTTATGTTAACATGTACTGGTTCTTTTCAAAAACACAATGAGGACCAAGAATTAAAGTATTTGAAAAAGAAATGCCAGTTCTCCCTCTTTTTCTAAGTTACATGAAAGCTACTGGATAGCAGCATTTTAGGACTTGATAAGTAATATTACAAATAATTTTCCCATTGGGAAAACATCTGGAACACTATGCTTCATAAAACGGATTCCAAATTCTGACTAACTACAATATACTGTATTATGGAGGTACAGTATAAGGAATGATTCGTTTTAGGTGTTCCAATTTCTTCACCAGTGCTAATTGGAACCGGATTGGTACAAATCAGTCCAGAAGTATCACAGTGGTAATTAGCATTCTAAAACATTATATTCTTCAAATAATATAAGAAAAGTAGTGTTTATGTTGTATGAACATACAGTAGGATGAAAGGTTCACATTTTTAACATCCTTGCTGTACTGTTTTTTTATTGTAATTTTCTGTATGGAAAAATGTAAATCCTCTTTTTGGTGGCCATCTTTATATCAGACAGAGACAGCGAGCTTCCTAAATTAACAAGTACTAAGATAAAATATCTGTCCAAGCTGGCCAAATAGTCACAAAGGAAATAGGAAGGACCTATAAGTAGTTAAAAAAAATGTAAAGAGGGAATAGGGCAGCCAGTAGTTTCTCCTTGAAAAAACTTTATTGATCTGTATAAAGAAAAAATTGAAAAATAATAATCACAGTTAAAAGGCAATAGACAATAGTTAAAAGTCAACAACATTGTCATACAAGCCATGTTGACTGAAAAAAGTTTAGGAGCAGTGTTTTTTGCACCCCTAGTATGCTTTTCAGAATACACCTTCAAGGCTCAGATCTCCTCCAGCCACTCAAATGCAGGGCATCCCATGTTCTTTTTTTGCCCATTTTACCCCCAAACGCACCTTATGCAGAGAAATAGGTTGTCTAAAAAAATAATGTCAAAAGATTCAGTTCTGGGAAGTTAGGGGTACTTTTCTTCAGAAAAATGTCAATGTTGAGCTTTTAAGAGATTTCCCATAATGCATATTTTGATTTTCCTGAATATCAGACTACGGAAAACACTTAAGTATTTTATTTAACAGAATTAAAAGAGGGATATTTAACATTTAACACAGCTTTCTCAACACAAGATGGAAAATGAAGCTACCCTCTTCTGATTACATGCTGGCTCGGATTATGATCTGACTAATAAAGGAGATTACTGAACATTTACTCACAGCCACCATAAAAGAGAAAAGCCGTTAGTAACCAGCTATATGAATTTATTGTTGTTCCCTGAAACACTGATAACAGATTTCTTTTGATTTCATCACAAAAGTAATCTGAATTCCACTGATACATTGGTATGTGTGTGTAAGATAAGCGCTGACAGTGTATTTTTCTGTTTTTACACAGTGGTGTAATTGTAATTGCAATGTAAATATCAGCATAATGGTTCATGTGACCAATATATGAGATTTGCCTTTCCCCAAAATAGCCTCCCTGCGAAACAAGGAAAGGTGGCGCTAGAGAGCCAAGTGTAGTGTTCCCATTGGCAGTCATCAATTAAATCACCAAGAGCTGTACTTATAAGGCTCCTTTCACACTGAGGAGTTTAGTGCTAAAAATAGCACCTAAATACCGCCTGAAAAACTCCTGCCCTGCAGTCTCAATGTGAAATCCCGAGTGCTTTCACACTAAGGCGATGCGCTGGCAGAACGAGAAAAAAAGTCCTGCTAGCCGCATCTTTGGGCGGTGAAGGAGCGGTGTGTATACCGCTTCTTTACCGCTGCTGCCCATTGAAATCAATGGGAAAGCGCGGCTATACCGCCCACAATGCGCTGCTTCAGCAACGCATTGCGGGTTGTTTTAACCCTTTCTCGGCCACTAGCAGGGGTTAAAACCACACCGCTAGTGGCCGAAATGCGTCGCAAATCCGCCCATAGCGTCTGCGGTAAAAATAGCGTCATTTTACCACCGACGCTATGAGCGCCCCAGTGTGAAAGGGGCCTTAGTGTGGCCGCTTTAGTTTCTAGACAACATAAGTCTGTAGTTGAAGCATTGTTCTTGATGTTGGAGTCTGGTCTATTATGAAAAAATAACTGTTCTACTACTGTGTTAAAGCAAACTTTGCAGTACACTGAAAGATTTGCATATACTGCCCATGCCCCCTCTTATTTAAAAAATCACTGGGTGCAAAACATACCTATATAAATGTAGCGGGTACTTGAATTTAGGGAAGCATCTGGGTGCTAGAGTAACCCAGGTGCCTTGATTGTTAGGAAATTCAAGGTTCCCTTTGTGAGTCCTGGAGGACTCTGGTGGTGTGAAGTTCTCGCCGGCCTAAAGGTGGCGTTGTTGCCTTGGACCGGGGCTGGGCTCGCATTGCAAGACTGTGCCTTTTTGTCCTCCCTGGAGCTGGTACAGCGGGGTGGGGAACCCGCTGTGACGCGAAGAGAGAGGTCATAAAAGGGGCGGACGCCCTGACCTTGGGTCAGAGTTGGAGGACGCGGCCGCACCCAGGCACCTTCAGCTTGGGTGCCGGCGTTCCGGTGCTTCAGGCCTAGGTGCCCTTGGCCTAGCTGGAGCGGAGATGGAGTCCATCTCTAGCACCTTTAGCCTGGGGTGAGGTACTATGGCGGATGCCTGGGGCTCAGTACCTTCGACTGAGTTCCGCGAGGGTGCCCGTGTCTGAGTTCGTGAGGACTGGTGCGCAGTAACTTCTCCGAAGAGTCCGGCACTGCATCGCTGGTGACAGAGATGCCTCCACTTCTCCTTTGGACGGATTTCTTCCTCTGACAGGGGCAAAGTGAGCGAAGGTAATTCACGTTCTATATCACCTAGTCAGTGGCAGTGACTATTCACCACTGGTGACAGCACAGTGGTCAGCAGCAGAAGGGAAAGGATTGTGCCTCGATCTGTCCCCATTTTCCAAAGTAAAGAGACTGTTTTATTGCTTGGCAAGAAGAATAAAACTGAGTTGGACCTATTCACTGTGTGGAACTCGGGTTACTAAAGCAAAGGAGTCAGGGACGAAGGACTGGACTTGACTCTAGGACACCTACACAAAAGACCCAATTTGCTGGCTTTCACCTCTTAGCTATGGAGGACATGGGCCGTGGTGTATCTCATCTCTCTCTCCCAGGTACCCCTAGACAACAGCCGCATAACCGATAAAGATAGAGAGAGGGGTGAGTCCGCTATGGCGTAATGTAGCCATCCTTTTAGGAAGATTCCTGGAGAATAGTAATAAATCAGTGCAGCGCAAAAAACAATTAATTAATAAAAGTCCATAAAGTGAAAAAAGTCCATGAATAGGTGAAAGATGACAGGTAACAATTCACAGCATGTGATGTGGATAACAGCAGCTGACCAAAAAAGATCACTCCACCGCACACAGAATGGCCTCTCACCTCAATGATTCGACCTACAAGAGGTCACAAAGCATGGAATAATATTGATGACATCCGATCAATAGACCTCAAATCAGCACATATCAGATTGTCATTTGGTATAAGAAACGGGAGACGAGATCCTGAACTTGCTCCACCGTGCTCCAGCGTGATATGTATAAACAAAAAAGGAGACTTCCTAGTGCTCTTTGATTGCACAGTTTATTGAAAATAAGATAATAAAAGTGGCTACTCACATTTAAAAGCACTCCAGTGCGAGTGCCAGCAGTGACAGCATGTATCAGTCATACAATGATCCGAGATGATCGCGGGTAGCGTCTGGCGTAACTCCTCCCCCCGTATGCGTTACGTCAATGGGCATGACTTCTTCAGTGTGGGGCAGGGATACACGCAGACGTACCGCTATTAGCTAAATAAAGATTACCATAGTAACCATCAACAAATCACATTCCCCGGTAGAGACGGCCAATCACAGCTCATCTTACAAAAGAGGCCAGCCTCTCATGATTATACTGGGACAAAAAACCTATTGTAATGGGAACCAAAACAGATGCACAGAAGATCAGAAACCAATGCAAACTGGTCAGTGTCTGCAGTCAGATAATTAAATCTACAGGTAAGGTCTTCTGCACAAATGTCCCAATAGATTAATATAATTAGAAAAAATATAAAAAATTAAGGACAAACGCCCCACAATTAAATTTCCCATAATGATAAAATACAAGAACATACAAATGTATAAAAAATATATAGAAAAATATATATTATATTAGCAAACGCCAGCCACGATCATCTCAAAGATACAATTGTCATTTATATAGACAATATAAATTTGAATAAATTAGTAATATTACTATTACGGACAAAGAACCTGGATAAAGAAAAAACCATAAACAAAACCCGAATAAATAAAAAATATAAAATTGAAAAAAATCAAAAAATTGAAAAAAATCATATTAAATATTACCTATTAGAAATAAAACAATTTAAATCAAAATCTACATTAAGGCCAGCAGGCGAGAGAACCTATGCTGGCAATCAAATACTTTTAAACTGAAGTGAGGGTGCGTAGCTCTACGCACCAAGGCCACTGGTATTAAAACGTAACCTTTATTCACATGATTTAAAATGTATTGACTGTGTGTATATATTTACTTCAAGGGAGGATTAATGTTTATTGATTGGAAAAAGGCAAAAACAATGATTTTTGTAGATACAGCCACCAGAAGAAAATAATAAAAAAGAATCCCTCCTTTACTGAATATTCATAGCTTGAAAAACTACCAGCCTCAATAGATAGGGATTCTGGCTAGTCTGACTATCTGCTGAAGGTACTAAGTTAGTGTGACACAAAACCAAACCAGGCTATCCACTGTGAATTCATACTGGTCTGGCACCATCCCCACATAGTTGCAATATAGGTCACAAATAAAAACTTCATGCACTTGTTGCACGCGTCAGTACTAACAATAAATGTCACTCGAGTTTCATGAACTTGATACAAGGCTCACGACTTTATCCACATCACCAGAAATGTGTTGCAAATGCCTTATTGAATCACCCTCAATAGTGTTTTGGTCAAGTATGCCCAGAGATATCAAACTAATGGTACATATTTTTAAGGGTAAAATCTATCAGGGAAAAAGTTTGGCCAACCAAAAAGAGACCTTGTTGTCTTATGATATACTATGGCACAAGCCATATATGTTCAAAGAGGACATACGCTCTTGCTAATCAAGGTCTCAGGGAAACTTGTAATGTGAAATAATGTAGGCTATCACTGCTAAACTGTTCTTCTGAGGATACTAAGTCCCTGACTGTCTTTTTGATTTACAACATTCTAATGCTGCGTACACACGATTGGAAATTCCGACAAGTACAAATACATTTAAAGGTTACTTATCTTCTGTTACGGTAAATTTGTGATCTCCATTTGCAATGATTCTTCTTGGAGACCAGATTCTGTTCTTCTATCATGAGTGGCTTCTTCTGATCTTACAGCAACATGATCTGTGTGTGTGTGTCCTAGCTTATGCCTGCTTTTATGTGTCAGGCAAAGTTACCAAACAACAGAAAACATACCTGTTTACTGTAGCTGTTGAAGACAACAATGCTATCTACCTATTGTCTACTTAAACCAAATCTGTCAGTAATCTAACAGTCATTCTTTCAGTTTGAGAGCTGAAAGAAATCTCAAACAAGTAATGTCTTACTTGTTTACTGGAGCTATAATACAACAATGGTATCTAAACCCCATTTTATGAAAACAGCATTTGTTTGAGAAATCTACTCAAACCAAAAAACAGTAATATAATAAAAATCATATTTTTAACAAACGCAACACAGTTGAGAAATAGAAACAGCCTCCACCATACGTCTTTTATTGAGTTGAGCTTCCGTATTGGGTGATTTCCATTTTTGTTTTTGTGTCTTTTTGGGTTGGTTCTTGTTAGTCATCTGTGAAGAGGAGGATAAAGATGAATTCAAAGATGTATTAGAGTCATTGTAAGTTTTACTTTTTTGTAAATTGGTGGCTCTTGGACGTGAGCGAGGGTTGGTGGTTTGCCAACGATATGCTCTGCTTTCTTGGAAGGCAATCTTATCCCTCCAAAATTTACGTTCCTTCACTATAATAGTTTCAGAGGCGACTCGGTCCAGGTGTGTCTTGATAGACTCTTCCTGGACGGAGTAACCCTCTGCTTTTTCAAAAGGTTTAAGTTGAACATAAATGCGTTCTATGTCAGCATTCAATGATGAAATTCTTTTGAGATATTCATCCATAAGCAGTCTCATCATTGTCATCATTGTCAAACTACATTGTTGTAGATTGTTTTTCCATTTTCGCTTAAATTCCTCATCGATATTATCAAAGTTGGGAAAGATTTGAATACGTAAACCCATTGGATTTAGGTAGTTTCAGAGGTCTGTGCTTCTTTTTTACCCCTTTCTTTATATTTACTCATAAGGTTTTCAAAGTCTTTGGTCTTGAACATGATGAAGAGGTACTCTGGCAGTACACTACAATTACAATATAAAAATTGTTACACGCAGGATACAGATATATGCAAAAAAAATAATTATTAGTAGATTATATTTGTTTTTTTCTGTGAGAGGGGGAAAATAAATTGGGGGATGGGTATCTGCTACCCTATATATCGAGAAAGAGTATCCCGCCAATCACAGAAAGAGTTTGACAGTCACCACACCAAAAACCCCCCTGGGAAATATGGGACTTTAAAAGTGACTGACAAACAAAATAATATGAAGTACAAAAAATATATATTTATTAAATAAACACGTAATCATAAAAACTTGTTGATACATATGTTACAAAACCAAAACCAAATGATGGATATGTTTCGTGCGAATGCCTGTGGGCGTAACTCGTGGCACCTGACCCAACGTTTCTGGCGTGAAGCCCTTCTTCAGGGGTTTATTTCAAGTTTACAGAGCATTACCATCTGGTAAGACATATATATCGTATTAATACATACAAATTAGATAAAATGCATTCTGCGTGTTGCAGTAAAAAGACAGAGAACAAAAAAATCATGAAATCAAACAAAGGTAATAGAAGAAAAAAATAAAAAAAAATAATGAAACTGTATCTTACATCAGACATTCATCCATGGGATCAAACTACGATTCAGCAATGGCTAAAAATAGTATATAAAATGTATAGATCAGTCAGCGCACAGCAGAAATTCCAACGAGGATCACCAAGTCCACACCCGAAAGACCACTGTATATAGGAAGTGGGAGTAAGGTTGGAAACAGGACTACAGACCAAATGCTACTTATAATGGGAATATGTAAGGTATAAGGAAAATATGTATATCACCTACCAAAATGTGTAGAGGACAATTAATGGTAAGCATAGAACTGAAGAGGGATTTCTGTTGAAATATCAGAAAGAAGGACCCATAGAATAGGGCGATGGTGCATAAATGCACGTAATCAGTCTGTGTGGATAATCAGAACAAAAAAATTACTTAACAGGTTGCAACAATTGGAATAAGACGAAATCTATAAATAATACCCATATTGTAGGGTCAAAGTACCTGTAACTGACTCCCACACTCACATATGTCTCTGTCAGCCGATAAAGACACTGGAAAAATATATCGGACTGTATCTGTGGAATACTGAAAAATAGTATGATGTAAGTATATATATGTGTCTCGTGTCCCCCATAACCAGCACAGGTATCTGTGTATGTTCAAGCAATATATACATAAATATAGCTATAGCACTTACCCAATTGTTAGAAGGAAATAACCATACAGGTTATAGTGGTATAGAGAGCAGGCTGTTATATTTCACATACATCCAGAGGAAGAGACAAGTAGATCCTCCTATGTATGGAGTATGCCTGTATGGAATCACAATTGTGTCCAAGTAAAAATATAGCACAGACACTAGTGGGAAAGGCAATCAAAACAATAGCAAATGCAAGCGCTTGGGATGCCTGCACAGACAAACACTATTAATCCTAAATGTGTAAAGGATATTATGCAAAGGTTGAAAATCAAAAAAACAAAAAAAGGGTTCCAATCAGGTGGACATAAAGTTATTATTGTTACCAAGGGATGGCAGGTAGCATAAAGTTTTGAAAAACTCTATAGTAACAATTGTGGATAGGAAGTCTTTAATAAAAACTCAGTTGCCCAGGGCAGCTCTTCTCCAAGTTGAAGCCGACTCAAGGAAAATGACATGAAAGGAAAAATAGAAAAGCGCCTCTTAGCAAAACAGATTTATTATGTAGCAGACAATTTGTATCAAACACTTACATCATGGTAAGTTTCAGGTGTCATCCAGTAGGATCAATGTTTATATTGCGTCCAGGATCTCTGACGCTACTCCACGGATTTCCCAGGTCCCGGTTATGGCGGCCGCAAGTAACCGGGATGCAGGCTGGCTTGTCCGTGATAGGAGACAGCAGCGAAGGATGGCAGCGGTCGGTCCGGAGAGGAGCGTCTGACGTCAGCTGGATGGTGCAGGGAACCACAACGCGTTTCTGACCATGCACAGCTCTCGTACAGGGCATGCGCGCTCCTTTCTCAAGTGTACAAGGAGACAGGAAGGACGGATGTTTAAAAGTAATTCTGCCCGTCAGCGCAGCAGAATTCAATGATTGCTATGACAAGTGTGTTGCATAGAAAAAAACGGGAGTTTTAACCCCACTAACTTGGGATAGCTTAAATAGCAGAAAAATAATAATAACAATAGAAAATAATAAAAATAATAAAAAAATATATAATAAAAATAATAATGATAATAAAGGTAATGAATAGTAATGAAATAATTTTGCTCATAATAAAATAATTATGAAGTAATTAAGGCATAACGTTTATGATAGCAAAAAATTATTGTTGTATGATAAAAACTTTTTAAGGAAATGTCTATATAGACATTTAAGTAATAAAATTTTTAAAAAAATTATTGTTATATGACAGGGATATGATGCCTGCCAACAAAATATTTGGGTGCAAGCTCTTAAATGTTACGATAAATACAATCAAAGTGATAAAATATAATGAGTATGATATAGGCACAGTGAATAATCATCAATCACTAGTCATTATAGAGGATTATCAGCGTAGCTGTATACAAAACAGAGAGAGATAATAAGAATAAAATATATATATATATATATATATATATATATATATATATATATATATATATATTGTGACAGCAGGAAGGTAAAGTCACCTGGTTGCATCCAGGGGGGTAGATATATTTCGCCCAGATTCAGGCTTTACGCCGACTTATACAACTAGGTGGAGAGTTGTATAAGGCTAGTGGGCTCATGGATGACTCATACCTCTAGGGAGAGGGCTGGGCGTCGTGCAGACAGGGAGTTGATGAGACCAGCTGAAGCTTGTCAGCTCATTTAGGCCTCTATAAGAACTCCCAGATTCATTAGGTGTTAGCTCATGCCTGGAACCAGACCTGTGTGGACTGTCTAGGGAGAGTGAACCCCTGTGCGGTGAGAAAAAGCCTGTGTGGCTATTTGCTTGGACATCTAAAACCAGGGACTTAGGGACTAGGACAGCACTAGGCTGATCCCAGTTGTTAGTTAGGAAACCTGTATGTTTAGTCAGAGGTCAACTTGACCAGGATTTATTTTGGTTATGTTTCTTTTGCTTTGCTGTGTTTTGTCACTGTAAATAGAAAATAAACCGCACCTTTTTGATTTTGAAAACCACAACCTCCGTTTGCTGGGCCTGTTTTGTGTGGGGAGCCCATCCCGGGGGCCACACACCCCCGCTGCCGAGTTAACCCCCTCACAGTTGGTGGAGAATGCAGGCAGTTTTTTTTAAGCCAGCATGGAGGAGATACTGAAACAGCTGGCTCTAGCAAATGCCAATCAACAGCAGACAAATGCAGGTTTGCAAAGGAGCCTTGCAGCCCAGCAGCAAGCTCATCAACAAGCCCAGCAGCAATCTGAGGCCCGCTTCATAGACCTGTTACAGAAGCAAGAGCAGAGACTACAACAAATGGAAGCAGTAATGCAGCAACGTCCGCAGACCAGTGAGGAAAGCCGTCCCACTAATACCGCGTCCTTTGGGGTGAGTCGTTTATTGACAAAAATGACTGGAGAGGATGATCCAGAGGTATTTTTGACCACATTTGAAAGGACTGCTGAAAGAGAAAAGTGGCCTGAGGAGCAGTGGGCTGGACTGGTGGCTCCTCTGTTAACTGGTGAATCGCAGAAGGCTTACTATGACCTAGAGCCTGACCAAGCAAAAGACTATGTGATGCTAAAAGCTGAAATATTGGCAAGGCTGGGTGTCACCCAGGCTGTCCGGGCTCAGCGTGTGCATAACTGGACTTTCCAGCTTGGAAAACCCCCCAGGTCTCAAATGTATGATCTCATTCACCTGAGCAGAAAGTGGCTACAGCCAGAGACTTTGTCCGCACCAAAGATTGTGGAACGTGTTGTAATGGATCGGTTTTTGAGAGCTCTTCCTACTGCCATCCAAAAATGGGTAAGCCATGGAGACCCAGAGACGGCCGATGGTCTTGTGGATCATGTGGAGAAATACTTGGCTACAGAGAACCTGACGGCCTCTTCCAGAGACACTCGGACTTTCCACCCTAAGACCAGACCATCCCCAGGGGCGGATAAGAGGATTCCAAGGGGTGAGGGTGGAGAGAGTGAGAGGGTAGGAGCTCTACCCCAAGTTTGGCGAGAACAGCCTGGGAAATCAGCGGCTCAAGAGGCGGCAAGAAGGATCGTTTGCTACCGCTGCCGGCAAGCGGGACATATTGCAGCCAATTGCCCGGTTGTGGAGGAACCCATGCAGTGTGACTTTCTGACGGGCAGACGTCAGTCGCTGTGTGCGACAGTCGCATGCACTGCCATTCGAGGAACTGAGAAACATTTATGCAAAATGTGTGTTAATGGTAGAAATGTTGTGGTATTGCTGGATTCAGGTAGCCTTGTGACCCTGATAAAGGCTGAGTTAGTTAAAACAGAGGTCTCTGGGAATAGCAAGGTAGCTGTTATTTGTGTGCATGGGGACACCCGAGAGTATCCAGTGACTACAGTGTGTTTCGAGACCCCCAAAGGTACCCTCTCTCATCCAGTGGGCTTAGTATCTCAGTTACCGCATGACGCCATTGTGGGAAGGGATTTTCCGAAGTTCTGGGAACTGTGGGATGATCCTGAGCCCCCCACTGGTGCCCCTATGTACCAGGAATGTGATAGCCAGAACTCCCCTGAGAGTGGTGAGGACTCTCCGGAATTTCCCTTATCAGTATTGGCAGGGGAGACTCAAGAAACTGGAGAGGAGCCCACCTCCTCAGACGAAAACCTACCGTCTGTGGAGTTTTCTGATCTTGAGGTTCACAGGGAAAACTTTGCCACAGAACAGTTGAAAGACCCCGCCCTAATAAAGGCACGGGAAAACGTAGTGAAAATAGATGGCGAGTTAGTGAACCCAGATAATACCTGCACTTACCCATACTTCAGCGTAGAGAAGGACCTACTGTATCGGGTGGCAAAAAGGGCAGAAGAAACCGTTGAGCAGCTTGTGGTGCCCAAACCTTACAGGAAGTTGGTGTTGGAGTTGGCCCATGGGCACATTCTTGGAGGTCATCTGGGGACAGAGAAAACCCGAGAGAGGGTATTACAGAGATTCTATTGGCCGGGGGTGATGAAGGACGTAGAAAATTATTGTTCCTCCTGCCCTGTGTGTCAGAGGTTGGCCCCGATGCCACATTTCCGTAGCCCGCTGGTCCCTCTACCCATCATTGAGGTCCCGTTTGAGAGGATCGCCATGGATTTGGTAGGTCCTATAATCAAGTCCGCTAGGGGGCACCAGTACATATTAGTTATAATGGACTATGCCACCCGTTATCCAGAAGCGATCCCTCTCCGAAATACCTCGGCCAAAACCATAGCCAAAGAGCTATCTCTTGTTTTTAGCCGGGTGGGTATTTGTAAAGAACTGCTTACGGACCAAGGTACACCCTTTATGTCCCGGGTTATGAAAGAGCTGTGTAAATTGTTCAATGTGACGCAATTGCGTACGTCTGTGTATCACCCCCAAACCGATGGGCTGGTTGAAAGATTCAACAAAACCCTAAAACAAATGTTGAAGAAAGTGGTGGATAGAGATGGAAAGGATTGGGACTGTTTACTTCCTTATCTGATGTTTGCTATTAGGGAGGTGCCCCAATCCTCTACGGGATTCTCCCCCTTTGAGTTACTGTATGGGAGACACCCAAGAGGGCTGTTGGATATTGCCAAGGAAACTTGGGAAAGTGAGAGTTCTCCCCACAGGAGTGTGATTGAGCATGTCGCCCTGATGCAAGATCGAATTGCACAGGTAATGCCCATCGTGAAGGAACATTTGGCCCAAGCGCAGTTGGCACAGCAGAGAGTGTACAACCGTGGAGCCAAGACCCGTACCTTTTCCCCGGGGGATAGGATATTGGTACTTGTCCCTACGGTTGAAAGTAAATTCCTTGCCAAATGGCAAGGCCCCTACGAGATAATGGAAAAAGTGAGCGAAGTGAATTACAAGGTCAGACAACCAGGAAGGCGAAAGCCCGAACAGATCTATCACGTTAATCTGTTGAAAGCCTGGAGGGATAGAGAGTCCCTAGTCGCAGACACTTGGTCACCAGCTCAAACTGGTTGCGTGATTCCTGAGGTTGGAATAGCAGCCACCTTGTCACAACCCCAACAACAGGAGGTTAAGGAGTTTGTGCTTCGCAACAAGGAGGTATTCTCTGAGCTGCCGGGACAAACATCTGGGGTAGAGCATGACATCATTACCCCGCCCGGTGAAAGGGTGAAGTTAAAACCCTATCGGATCCCAGAGGCTCGACGGGAGGCAATACGGGAGGAAGTACAGAAAATGCTGAACTTAGGGGTGATAGAGGAGTCCCAAAGTGATTGGTCTAGTCCCATCGTGTTGGTGCCTAAACCGGATGGGAGCTGGCGATTTTGTAACGATTTTCGTCAGTTGAACAAAGTTACAAAATTTGACACCTACCCCATGCCACGTATAGATGAGTTGATCGACCGGCTGGGAACAGCCCGATACATGACGACTCTTGACCTCACAAAAGGGTATTGGCAAATCCCCTGGCCAAGTCGGCCAAAGAGAAAACCGCATTTGTAACCCCAGACGGGGCGTTCCAATATAAAAGAATGCCGTTCGGGTTACAGAATGCGCCGGCCACATTCCAGCGGAAAATGGACCAGATGCTGAGGCCCCATCGGAAGTATGCTGCGGCTTACCTGGATGACGTAATTGTCCATAGCACAGATTGGGCCTCACATCTGCCAAAAGTGCAAGCAGTCCTGGACTCTGTTCGGGAAGCGGGGTTTACGGCTAACCCCAAGAAGTGTACCATTGGGCAGGAGGAGGCCAAATATCTTGGGTACACCATTGGGAGGGGAGTAATAAAACCCCAACTCAACAAAGTCGAGGCCATCCAGAGTTGGCCACGTCCCAACAGCAAGAAGCAGGTACGAGCCTTTCTGGGAATCGCTGGGTATTATCGGCGATTCATTCCCCACTTTGCTTCTAAGGCTGTGCCCCTAACCAACCTGACGAAGGGGAAAGGGTCGGTCATGATTAAATGGACCCCCGAGGCTGAGGCAGCATTCCAATTCTTGAAACAAGCCTTATGTAGCCAGCCAGTGTTGTACTCACCCGACTTCTCTAAAGACTTTGTCGTACAAAGTGATGCGTCAGATGTGGGGTTAGGAGCAGTATTGTCCCAGGTCCGGAACGGGGAAGAGCACCCAGTCATTTACCTCAGCAGGAAGTTGAAGTCCCATGAGGTAAATTACGCCACCGTTGAAAAGGAGTGTTTAGCGGTGAAGTGGGCTCTAGATTCCCTTCGGTACTACCTGCTAGGTAGGCACTTTGACATGGTTACGGATCACGCTCCGTTAAAGTGGATGGCTCAAAACAAGGAAACAAATAGAAGAGTGAATAGGTGGTTCCTGGCCCTCCAGGAATTCAACTTCACAGTAAAGCATCGCCCTGGCGTTCAAATGGGGAATGTGGATGCTTTGTCTCGAGTACATGAATGCCTGATTGCTGGTGTTCCAACCCTGAGGTTAAAACAAGAGGGGGGGGTATGTGACAGCAGGAAGGTAAAGTCACCTGGTTGCATCCAGGGGGGTAGATATATTTCGCCCAGATTCAGGCTTTACGCCGACTTATACAACTAGGTGGAGAGTTGTATAAGGCTAGTGGGCTCATGGATGACTCATACCTCTAGGGAGAGGGCTGGGCGTCGTGCAGACAGGGAGTTGATGAGACCAGCTGAAGCTTGTCAGCTCATTTAGGCCTCTATAAGAACTCCCAGATTCATTAGGTGTTAGCTCATGCCTGGAACCAGACCTGTGTGGACTGTCTAGGGAGAGTGAACCCCTGTGCGGTGAGAAAAAGCCTGTGTGGCTATTTGCTTGGACATCTAAAACCAGGGACTTAGGGACTAGGACAGCACTAGGCTGATCCCAGTTGTTAGTTAGGAAACCTGTATGTTTAGTCAGAGGTCAACTTGACCAGGATTTATTTTGGTTATGTTTCTTTTGCTTTGCTGTGTTTTGTCACTGTAAATAGAAAATAAACCGCACCTTTTTGATTTTGAAAACCACAACCTCCGTTTGCTGGGCCTGTTTTGTGTGGGGAGCCCATCCCGGGGGCCACACACCCCCGCTGCCGAGTTAACCCCCTCACAATATATATATATATATATATATATGTATGCTCATGTGCCTATGTGTGCCCACGTGCACACACACGTATAAAGGGACACACATACACATATATGCTTGTGCACACAGGCGCTCGCCCATACATGCGTGGAGGCTTGCGCTGTGTAACAGAAGAGCTAAAATTAAAAAATGGTAGTAATAATAATAGTATTGTATAATTATAATAAATGAAGGGATTATATATATGTAAAAAGAAGAAGCCATAAGATTCCTTAATGGAAAAGCACACACACACACACATCAATACGACCATGTAGGTGCTAACACTACAATATGTACATGCACACTTGCAACCGTGCATCATAAGGAGAGGGCAAATAAAAAAAGAGGAACATACATAATAAATCTGTTTTGCTAAGAGGCGCTTTTCTATTTTTCCTTACTAGTAGGAAAGGGGTATAGAAAATGGATGGTAATACCATTACCTGAGCTCAGTATGGAGGATCTCCTACAGTGGCACCATTAGTGCACCAAAATAAAGAATGAGCTGAAAGTTATGTAGGGCAGCGAGGTACGTAGGAGACACCCGCGCCTGCGCAGTGTGTTGTATTATCATCACAGCACGGCGTGGAAGAAGGAGATGGAACGCAGCGTGATGTACACATCACCGCTCTCTTGTGTGTTGCGCTGGTGTGACGTATAGAGTACTTGACTCTGCAGAGTAGCAGAGCTATGGTATGTCGGATGGGACAAAAATGGTCCCCTGCCCTAGAGGCGTGGAAACTGGACCAAGCACATCCGTGCCGGAACTTCATTCCAGGGACATAGGAACACTCCATTTCATTCCAGGGACACTCCACTTCATTCCAGGGACACTCCACTTCATTCCAGGGACACACCACTTTATTCCAGGGACATCACTTCATTCCAGGGACATCACTTCATTCCAGGGACACACCACTTCAAAAATGTGCTTTTTGACATGTTTTTCATGCGTCAAACGTGCCCAAAAAATCAGGGTATCAGGGGAGCAGTGACAGCCCAGGCTGGAGGCTCTGTTTGCAGGTAAGGACCTGGAGAGGTTTGTTTGTGCCCCCCCCCCAAATATTTTATCACCAGCCGCCACTGGGAATGAGCTCCGGCGTGTTCGCACACTCCACATGCAGAGCAGGAAGTCGGCACTGCGCTGCGCTAATCACAGGCAGTGAGACATTTCCTGATCTCTGCAGCCATGCATCGGGACAATGTCTCACTGCCTGTGATTAGCGCAGCGGGAGTGCCGACTTCCTGGCGGGCTCTGCACGTGGTGTGTGCGAACACGCCGGAGCTCATCCTTACACCTGAATAAGGGGGCGGCAGCGGCGACAATAGATAGATTCATGCAATGCATGAAACTATCTATTGGTGATTGACGGGTGCAGGAGAGGGGGGGCGGCGCTCCTGTGCCCTCTATGGACACACCACCACTGGTATATGTAATGGTTTACACCCACTTTACATAAGCCCCTGGGCACCCAAAGCCAGTGCCAGGCATGCACAATAATTCCTGCTAATGCACTTTAGTGAAAACACACGGATGCATATACAACCTTATTCCTATGCACTGGACCACAAAGTTCACTATGCGCATGTGCAGATCTGTGGACAAAAATGCTTTACATCTAAGATGGTGCTGCTATAAGACCAAAGACAATACAAAACAGATTAAAGTGCACACATGCAAAAATTACATTTATCCTGCAGGGCTAGTTAAAAACACCTGAACATATTCAAAAATACAGGGGTTTGGTCACACTATATGGTCATATAGTGCTAAGCCCACTTACTGCGACAAAGTACCCCAAACCCGAAATAGTGGGTCCTAACCTAGTAATAGAATGAAAGATCCTGTGTCTCAACTATGGGAGATAAACCTGACCAGGTTTCTTGGGCTGGAGCACCCCTCCCCCTCCTCATTACCTCTTATTAGTGACCCCCAAGTATGTTTTTGTATGTTGTATAAACCCGGACCAGGTTTCTTGGGCTGGAGCACCCCTCCCCCTCCTCATTACCTCTTATTAGTGGCCACCAGTTCATAGGAGGAATCCCTTCAGTTCTCCCATATAGATGAGCTTTTCTCCCATAGTTGAGACACAGGATCTTTCATTCTATTACTAGGTTAGGACCCACTAATTCGGGGTACTTTGTCGCAGTAAGTGGGCTTAGCACTATATGACCAAATAGTGTGACCAAACCTCCATATTTTTGAATATGTTCAGGTGTTTTTAACTAGCCCTGCAGGATAAATGTAATTTTTGCATGTGTGCGCTGTAATCTGTTTTGCAAAGCAATACTGGACACTTATAGAATACCTGACGATTATTTATTGAGATTTCTGAATATCCAATTGCAGGTGCTTTGCCCCCCATCCTCCTCTCCACATCTAGGAGTGTGGCCCCTTGGAAGCCCGGTGGACTGTACATTCACCTGGAGGGCACAGAGGGGACGTGCGGAGACGGTGGGATTACTGAACGGAAATATTTTTAGCAATCTGGTTTGTGCGATACATCCTCACTCTCTCATCTACCCAATGGTAAATATACCTCTATGTATATGGATATATATATTTTGCACAATTTGAAATGTTTTAACAATGTTTCATATACTGTCAAATGTCTTAAATTAGAATTTTTTGATATGTTTCCCTAGAATAAAAATCCCCCTGAAGAAGACTAGAAATGAAAGGGTTGAAATGCATTGGGGTATTTATGTGGATAGTAATGTTGTAAATGTAATTGGCAAACCATGTTTTCCTTGGGGTGTTTTTTGCCATGAGTGATGTTTTATGTGTCGAAAACCAGAGCTTGTATTTTAAAATTAATTTATTGTCTATCTGAATTTATGATTTATTTCCTGATTCAATAAAAGATTTTTTACATAATTACTCTCTTACAAATTTTCTGCTGCCTAAAAAACCCCCTGGGGAAATTTTTCCATTTTTTGTATGCTCTTGGGTTGTGCAGCCCCGTGGACTCTCACATATGTGTTTTCCTATTCTATATTACTTGGGTGGTTAAACACCCGATCCCCTTTTCAACACATGAGGGCCCCAACATGAGCTGAGGTATATCCCAATTTTTTGAAAAAGTAGCAGGTTTTTCCTTCTAGCCACCTTTGAGGTGACAATGAAGGGATTTACACAAAGTGTAAATAGCCTATATTAAAAGGCACCTGCATTTGGCTTAAATAGATAGAAGTAACTATTTAAGTATAGGTATATAGTATGCAAGTATTGTGCAAGAGGTTAATATATTGTGTCTCTACTAGTACATATTTAGCTGAGTAAAGCATACACCTTCTGCCTGTAGCACATACAGTGTATTCAGCCAAACCACATTGCTACATTCACTGCATTGTACATGCAATGGATGATCTCTGAAAGGAACTGCTAAACTTCAGCACTATGTTTTGGTTTGAGCATGATTAGTAGTGATTTATAACTCTCATATTACATGGTAGTATACATACAGTATTATAGTGCTCACAGACCTAAATTAATCAATTATGGTGTAAGCAGTGCACCTGCATTTTTGACACAAGCACGATTTATGGCACTAGTTATGCTCCAAATTTATGTCTTGCAAATTAAACACTTCCCATCCGGGCCAATTCTGGCACTTCACTCCTACATGTAAAAATCATAATTTTTTTGCTAGAAAATTACATAGAACCCTTAAACATTATGTATGTTTTTTTTTTAGCAGAGACCCTAGAGAATAGAATGGCGGTCATTGCAAATTTTTATCTCGCATGGTATTTGCGCAGCAATTTTTCAAACATGTTTTTTTGGGGAAAAAAAATGTTTCATGCTTTAAAAAAAAAACAAAAAAAACATTAAAGTTATCCCAATTTTTTTGCATAATGTGAAAGATAATGTTACGCCAAGTAAATAGATACCTAACATGTCACACTTCAAAATTGCACACGCTCGTGGAATGGGGCCAAACTTCGGTACTTAAAATTCCTCATAGGCGACACTTTAATAATGTTTACTGGTTACATATTTTGAGTTACAGAGGAGGTCTAGTGCAAGAATTATTGCTCTTGCTCTAACATTCGCGGTGACACCTCACATGTGTAGTTTGAACACCGTTTTCATATGTGGGCGGGAATTATGTATGTGTTTGCTTCTGCGTGCGAGCAAACGGAGACAGGGGCGCTTTAAATGTTTTATTTAATTTTTTATTGTTAATTTTACTTTTTATTTTTTTATTTGACAATTTAAACATCCCTTGTAATAGGAATATGGCATGATTGGTCCTCTTTACAGTGAGATATGGGGTCAATAAGACCCCACATCTCACCTCTAGGCTGGGAAGCCTGAAATAAAAATAAAAAAACGACCCTGGCTTCCCAGCCGAGGCAGCGCTGTTTTTTTTCATAACATCGCGCCCGGCCTCCCAACGATCATAGAGACTCTGGGGACCATCTTGTCCACCGGAAATCTCTATGGTAAACATCCGGGGCTGGCGGATCCGTTCTCCGACTCACCTATCGCAGCGGCGTTCAATCCCCGTTAAAGTCTATGGGACTCGAGCGTGAGAAATCAAAAGTGCGAATTTAAAAGGCTAATATGCAAGTTATTGTCCTATAAAAGGGTTTGGGGACCCGGGTCCTGCCCCAGGGTACATGTATCAATGCAAAAAACAGTTTTAAAAATGGCCGTTTTTTCAAGAGCAGTGATTTTCATGATGCTTAACCACTTAACCACTTACCAATTAACGACCGCCCACTGTTTATATACGTCGGCAGAATGGCACGGACAGGCACAATCATGTACCTGTACGTGCCTGCCTTCGTATGGGTGGGGGGTCCAATCAGACCCCCCTCCGGTACAGTGAGCGGCCGGGATCGCTTCGGGAGCGATCCGTGATAAGGGGGCCGCCATTCGATTCTGGCCACCCCCTCGCGAATCAAAAGCTTCCTCTGCCTGTGTAATGTTTACACAGGCAGGAGGAAGTGATGTCATCTCTCATGCGGCGCTCACATATACCGAGCGCCGCATGAGAGAAGACATCAGGTTAGTGCACTAAACACACTGACACCAGGACACATAGGCACACGATCGCCCCCCCATATCGCCCCCCCAGGCCCCCCCAGACACCCCCAGATCACCCCCCAGCCCCCAGTCACAGTGTCACAGTGTCACAGTGTCACTGATTGCAGTGACCATTTATTTACTGATCACTGCAATCAGTGACATTTGTGACTGTAAAAGTGTCAGGTTTAGGTCCAGTGTAGCCCCCTAACCCCCCTAATAAAGGTTTAACCCCTTGATCGCCCCCTAGGTAACCCTTTCACCGCTGTCACTAAGCAATCGTTTTTCTGATCGCTGTCTTGGTGTCGGTGATGCCGATAGGTAGCCAGTTATTTTTTTTAGGTTCGCTGCAGGTTTTTATAGCGTCGGGTACCCTCATATATTACCTAATAAAGGTTTAACCCCTTGATCTTCCCCCCAGGTAACCCTTTCACCCCCTTTTGACAGTATCACTAAGCGATCGTTTTTCTGATCGCTGTCTTAGTGTCGGTGATGCCGATAGGTAGCCAGTTATTTTTTTTAGGTTCGCCTCAGGTTTTTATAGCATCAGGTACCCCCATATATTGCCTAATAAAGGTTTAACCCCTTGATCGCCCCCCCAGCTAACCCTTTCAGCCCCTTTTGCCAGTGTCACCAAGCGATCGTTTTTCTGATCGCGGTCTTAGTGTCGGTGATGCCGATAGGTAGCCAGTTATTTTTTTTAGGTTCGCCGCAGGTTTTTATAGCGTCAGGTACCCCCATATATTACCTAATAAAGGTTTAACCCCTTGATCGCCCCCCAGCTAACCCTTTCACTCCCTTTTGCCAGTGTCAACAAGCGATCATTTTTCTGATCGCTGTCTTAGTGTCGGTGATGCCGATAGGTAGCCAGTTATTTTTTTTAGGTTCGCCGCAGGTTTTTAAAGCGTCAGGTACCCCCATATATTATCAAATAAAGGTTTTAACCACCTAATTGCCCCTAGTTAACCCTTTCACCAGTGATCACCGTATAAGTGTTACTGGTGACACTGGTTAGCCAGTTAGTTATTTTGTTATTTAGGTTCCCTGTCAGGTTTTTATATAGCGTCAGGTACCCCCATATATTACCTAATAAAGGTTTAACCCCCTGATTGCCCCTAGTTAACCCTTTCACCAGTGATCACCATATAGGTGGTACGGATGACGCTGGTTAGTTAGTTTGCTTTTTATAGTGTCAGGGCACCCGCCGTATATAACCCAATAAAGGTTTAACCCCCTGATCGCCCGGCGGGTGATATCAATTAGGTTTTAGTGTCAGAGAGGGTCTGCGTCGCCCCAAGCAGCATCAGGTTAGTGCCAGTAACGCTAACACCCACGCATGAAGCATACACCTCCCTTAGCGGTATAGTATCTGAACAGATCAATATCTGATCTGATCAGATCTATACTAGCGTCCCCGGCAGTTTAGGGTTCCCAAAAACGCAGTGTTAGCGGGATCAGCCCAGATACCTGCTAGCACCTGCGTTTTGCCCCTCCGTCCAGCCCAGGCCACCCAAGTGCAGTATCGATCGATCACTGTCACTTAAAAAAAAACACAACACACATAACTGCAGCGTTCGCAGAGACAGGCCTGATCCCTGCGACTCCAGTGCTGTAGGAGGTGATTTCACCACCACAGTTTAAAAAAAAAGAGCATATATGCCGAAGCAGGGGGGCAGCAGGGGCGGAGGAGCGATTTTGCTCCTAATGCCGCGTACATACGGTCAAAATTCCGACGGAGGCTTGCCCGTGGAAAAGTCTGACCGTGTGTACGCGGCATAACTTTTGAGGGAGGATGCCCCCATGCTTCGGCATATATAAATGGTGCATGTATGCCCATCATTAGAAGTGGCTGAATAAAGGGAGGTATTCTAATGGTGGGCATACCCACCGATCAATCTCTTTTTTTCGTTCAGCCAACAGGCTGCATGAAAAAAAAGATTACAATACATGTCCAACAAGGACCAGCAACGTACTGGTATGTTGCTGGACTTTGGTTATACCAGATTGATGCCTGCGGGTTTAGGTATCATCTTGGTATCATTCTTTTCAGCCAGCGGCCGACTTCCATGTAAAAGCAATCCTAGCGGCTAATTAGGCTCTGGACTGCTTTTACAAGCAGTGGGAGGGAATGTCCCCCCCCCCCCTGGATATAAAAAGCGCCATTGGGAAATTGGGAAAGCATTTTATCACACCGATCTTGGTGTGGTCAGATGCTTTGAGGGCAGAGGAAAAATCTAGGGTCTAGAAGACCCCAGTTTTTTCAAAAAAAGAGTACCTGTCACTACCTATTGCTATCATAGGGGATATTTACATTCCCTGAGATAACAATAAAAATGATAAAAAAAAAAAATACTTGGAAGGAACAATTTAAAAATAAAATAAAAAAGCAAAATTAATAATAAAAAAAAAAAGAAAAAAAAAAAGCACCCCTGTCCTGCCCTGCTCTTGCGCAATGGCGAACGCAAGCATCGGTCTGGCGTCATATGTAAACAGCAATTGCATCATGAATTTGAGGTATAACCACGAATGTCAGATCGAGGGCAGTCATTTTACCTCCTCTGTAAATCTAACGTGGTACCCTGTAAAGGATTTTAAAGGCTTTTAAAAATGTATGTAGTTTGTCGCCACTGCGCGTTTGTGCGAAATTATAAAGCATGTTGTGTTTGGTATCTATGTACTCGGCCTAAGATCATCTTTTTTATTTCATGAAACATTTGGGCAATATAGTGTGTTTTAGTGCATTAAAATTAAAAAAAGTGTATTTTTTCCCCAAAAAATGCGTTTGAAAAATCGCTGCGCAAATACTGTGTGGAAAAAAAATGCAAAACCCACCATTTTAATCTGTAGGGCCTTTGCTTTAAAAAAATATATAATGTTTGGGGGTTCAACATAATTTTCTTGCAAAAAAAAATAAAAAATGTTTTCATGGAAACAAAAAGTGTCAGAAAGGGCTTTGTCTTCAAGTGGTTAGAAGAGTGGATGTAAGCTTCCTAATGTTGTGTATAAAATGCCAGGACAGTTCAAAACCCCCCTAAATGACCCAATTTTGGAAAGCAGACACCTCAAGCTATATACCGAGAGGCATGTCGAGTCCATGGAATATTTTATATGTTTACACAAGTTGCGGAAAAAAGACAATATATATTTTTTTCTTTTTTTTTGTCACTAAATGATATATTGCTCAAACATGCCATGGGCATATGTGGAATTACACCCCAAAATACATTCTGTTGCTTCTCCTGAGTACGGGGATACCACATGTGTGAGACTTTTTGGGAGCCTAGCCACGTACGGGACCCCAAAAACCAAGCACCGCCTTCAGGCTTTCTAAGGGTATAAATTTTTGATTTCACTCCTCACTGCCTATCACAGTTTCGGAGGCCATGGAATGCCCAGATGGCACAAAACCCCCCCAAATGACCCCATTTTGGAAAGTAGACACCCCAAGCTATTTGCTGAGAGGTATGGTGAGTATTTTGCAGATCTTGCTTTTTGTCACAAAGTTTTGAAAATTAAAAAAAAAAAAAAAAAAAATTGTATTTCTTCATTTTCAAAAACAAATGAGAGCTGTAAAATACTCACCATGCCTCTCAGCAAATAGCTTGGGGTGTCTACTTTCCAAAATGGGGTCATTTGGGTTTTTTTTGTGCCATCTTGGCATTTTATGGCCTTCAAAACTGTGATAGGTAGTGAGGAGTGAAATCAAAAATTTATGCCCTTAGAAATCTTGAAGGCGGTGCTTGGTTTTCGGGGTCCCGTACGCGGCTAGGCTCCTAAAAAGTCCCACACATGTGGTATCCCCGTACTCAGGAGAAGCAGCAAAATGTATTTTGGGGTGCAATTCCACATATAACCATGGCATGTGTGAGCAATATATCATTTAGTGACAACTTTTTGTATTTTTTTTTTTTTTTAGTCATTATTCAATCACTTGGGACAAAAAAAATAAATATTCAATGGGCTCAACATGCCTCTCAGCAATTTCCTTGGGGTGTCTACTTTCCAAAATGGGGTCATTTGGGGGGGTTTTGTACTTCCCTGCCATTTTAGCACCTCAAGGATTGAGATAGGCAGTCATAAATTAAAATCTGTGTAAATTCCAGAAAATGTACCCTAGTTTGTAGACGCTATAACTTTTGCGCAAACCAATAAATATACGCTTATTGACATTTTTTTTACTAAAGACATGTGGCTGAATACATTTTGGCCTAAATGTATGACTAAAATTTAGTTTATTCGATTTTTCTTATAACAAAAAGTAGAAAATATCATTTTTTTTCAAAATTTTCAGTCTTTTTCCGTTTATATCGCAAAAAAAATAAAATCGCAGAGGCAATCAAATACCATTAAAAGAAAGCTCTATTTGTGGGAAGAAAAGGACGCAAATTTAGTTTGGGTACAACATTGCATGTCCGCACAATTTCCAGTTAAAGCAGCGCAGTGCCAAATTGTGAAATCACCTCTGGTCATTAAGCTGCGTAATGGTCCGGGGCTTAAGTGGTTAACGACCGGCCGCGGCATATATACGTTGGCAGAATGGCACGTACAGGCATAATCACGTACCTGTACGTCCCCTTTAACTGCCTGACGTGTGGTCACGCGCGCGCCGCCGCTCTCGCGACCCTGCCGCCATCCCCGTGAGTCGGACCGTGGGTCCCGCGGACTCGATCGCCACGGGAATCCCCGCAATGGTCTCACGGAGGGATGGAGCGGGGAGATGTTAGTGTAAACACAACATCTCCCCGCTCGCCTACTGACACTGTGTAATCAGAGCGGAGATCGGTGACGAGTCACTCATAGCCACGCCCCCTCTGTTAGAATCACTCCCTTAGGCACACTTAACCCCTTCAGCGCCCCTAGTGGTTAACCCCTTCACTGCCAGTGTCATTTTTACAGTAACCAGTGAATTTTTATCGTATTGATCGCTGTAAAAATTACAATGGTCCCAAAATGGTGTCAAAAGTGTCCGATGTGTCTGCCATAATGTCGCAGTCACAATAAAAATCGCTGATCGCCGCCATTAATAGTAAAAAAAAATTAATAGAAATGCTATAAAACTACCCCCTATTTTGTAGACGCTATAACTTTTGCGCAAACCAATCAATAAACGCTTATTGTGATTTTTTTTTTACCAAAAATATGTAGAAGAATACGTATCGGCCTAAACTGAGGAAAAAAAATGTTTTTTTATATATTTTTTGGGGATATTTATTATAGCAAAAAGTAAAAAATATTGCATTTTTTTCAAAATTGTCGCTCTGTTTTTGTTTATAGCGCAAAAAATTAAAACCGCAGAGGTGATCAAATACCACTAAAAGAAAGGTCTATTTGTGGGTAAAAAAGGACGTGAATTTTGTTTGGGAGCCACGTCGCACGACCGCGCAATTGTCAGTTAAAGCGACGCAGTGCCGAAACGCAAAAAGTGGCCTGGTCCTTAACCAGCCAAAATGGTCCGGGGCTTAAGTGGTTAAAGTGAAAAAATAAAAGTGAAATGTTCCTTTAAATATCGTGCCTGGGGGTTTCTATAGTATGCCTGTAAAATGCGTGTGTTTCCCGTGTTTATAACTGTCCCTGGACAAAATGACATTTCTAAAGGAATAAAAGTCATTTAAAACTGCTTGCGGCTTTAATGTAATGTCTGATGGATGTATTGATGAACATCATTGAGAAAAACGGCATGGGTACCCACCCCCCCCCCAGCCCATTATCAGCCCCTTTGGGTCTTGTATGGATATTAAGGGGAACCCCGCACCCAAATTAAAAAAAGGAAAGGCGTGGGGCCTTTAGGCCCTATATACTCTGAACAGCAGTATACAGGCGGTGCAAACAAGACAGGGACTGTAGGTTTGTTCTTAAGTAGAATCTGTTTGTAATTTTTAACTGGTACATTTTTAAAGTGTAGCTCCAGCCAAAAAATCTATTTTTAAGCTTTTTGAAAAACATAGGGAAGGGTTATCACCCCTGTAACATTTGTTTTGTTGTCTGTGCACCTGTTCACTTTTTGTCCCAATGACAATTGGATTTTGTAAATTTGGGGTTTTTAGGGAAACAAGGATTGGTGATAAAGCATCAGTGGAGAGGAGACACCTTTTTCCCATATTAACTCTAATGCCCTGTACACACGATTGGAATTCCGATAGGCTAAAATCGGATGGAATTTTTCGTCGGAATTCCATTCAAAGCTGTCTTGCATACACACCATCAGACCAAATTCCGACCGTTCAAAACGCGGTGACGTACAACACATACGACGTCACTATAGAGGGGAAGTTCAAAGCCAACGGTGCCACCCTTTGGGCTGCTTTTGCTGATTTCGTGTTACCGCGTGTTAGTAAAAGTTTGGTGTTAGCTGATTCGCGCTTAAAATAAATATTAAGATATTTTGGAGACCTGGCTTTAAAATAAAATATGAAGATTCATGAGATCACAAGAAACAAAGAAATAAGTTTGTTTGTCAGAACTCGGTGTGAATATCCGCAGCAAAAAAAATAATTTGTTCTAGCATTGGAAAGAAGAAAAGAATGCGCTACATTTAACGATGCAATAATTTGCAGCATGACGAATGTGCTATCTCCATTACGAACGCTAGTTTTACCAGAACGAGCGCTCCCGTCTCCTAATTTAGTCTGAGCGTGCGTGGATTTTTCTCCGATGGAGTTCCACACAGACATCGTGTTTTTTTCCATCGGAAAAATTTAAAGCATGTTCTATTTTTTTACACCGATGGAAAAAAGTCTGATGGGGCCCACACACGATCGGAGTTTCCGATGAAACAAGTCCATCGGACTTGTTTCATCGGAAATTCCGATCGTGTGTACAGGGCATTACAGGAGAGAATTTTCCTTCCTAGGGGTAGATTTCCTCTCACTTCCTGTTGTCTCCCTCCGTTTTTAAGTAGGAGTCGTTTGAAACTCGGATGTTTGAAAGTAGGGGCCTGCCCTATGCACTCTGCAGAAATTTGGGCCTTAGGTGTTGGTGTTGTCACAACACTGTAAGCCCTCACAGTTACTCTTGGTGGGTGCTGGAACGCCCTGCTGTGAACTATTATATCAAGAATTGTAATTACATGCCATTGTTGAACAGTGGCAGAAAAATTGTGCCTTTGGTGGTGGTGCTGGTGCCACAACACTGTAAGTCCTCACAGTTACTCTTGGTGGGCGCTGAAACGGACCCTGCTGTGAAATATTATATCAAGAACTGTAATTACATGCACCTGTTGAACAGTGGCAGAAAAATTGGGCTTTTGGTGGTGGTGTTGCCACAACACTGTAAGCCCTCACATTTATTCTTGGTGGGTGCAGGAATGGGCCCTGCTTTGAAATATTGGATCAGGAATTGTAATTACATGCACATGTTTAACAGGGGCAGAAAAATTGGGCCTTAGTCACTGGTACCACAACACTGCAACCCCTCACAGATACTCTAGTTGGAGCGCAGGAATGAGTCCTGCTGAAAAGCATTGCAGCAAAAATTATAATTACACGCCCCTGTTAAACAGGGGTAGAATAATTGGGCCTTAGGCACTGGTGGCAGTGCCCAGAAACAAAAATGTTCTTACAAGCTATCAACATAAGCAGGAAGAAGAGGATAGTCACTCAGTATAACAGGATAGTCACTCAGCATCAGCATAGGCAGTCTTGAAGGGATCTCACATAAAAAAAAAAAAATTCAGTTACATGCAAGACTGATTCATTTTTATGAAGGTCAGACGATCGACCGAGTCAGTGGACAGGCGCACCCTGTGATCGGTTACAAAGCCTCCAGCAGCACTGAATGTGCGTTCCGAAAGAACGCTGGATGCAGGACAGGCCAGTAGCTCAATTGCATACTGTGCAAGCTCTGGCCAGTGATCCATCCTCAAGACCCAGTAACCCAGAGGAATTTCTGTGGGAAAGGTGTCCAAGTCTGATCTTGCCCCTAGGTATTCCTGTACCATGTGAATTAGACGCTGGCGATGGTTGCTGGAACCGATCATACCTTGGGGCTGCGGACTAAAAAATTGTCTTAACGCATCTGTCAGACGGCCACCTTCTCCACCGCTCCTTCTGTGACTGACCGAAGCCTCAGCAACACGTTGTCCAGGACCAGGAATTTGTTACCTCCCAGGCTCTGGAAATGCGTTGCACAAACCTTTCTGCAAGGCCTCCCAAAGATGTTTCATCCTCTGCGGCGGCTGGATAAGGTCCGCAACCTTACCCTTGTAACGTGGATCAAGGAGGGTTGCCAGCCAGTAATGATCCCTCTCTTTGATACCACGAATACGAGGATCATTTCGCAGGCTTTGCAGGATCAGGGAGGCCATGCAGCGTAGGTTTGCTGAGGCATTCGGTCCGGAGTCTTCTGGGTCACTAAGGACTATATAATCCGCACCCACCTCCTCCCAGCCACGTACAAGTCCATGGTTTTCTTGGGACTGTTAATGATCCCTTGAAGACTGCTGCTGATGCTGAGTGCTAGGCTCCACCTCCATGCTGACACAATCCTCCTCCTCGTCCTCTTCCTGTGTGATCGGTGGGCCAACAGGAACACTGACTGGATAAAGGGGGCTTGAGAGGTAAGGAAGTCCTCCTCTTCCTCCCTCTGTTCTGCCTCAAGTGCCCTGTCCATTATTCCACGCAGTGTGTGCTCCAACAGGTGGACAAGAGGGACAGTGTCACTGATGCATGCACTGTCACTGCTCACCATCCTTGTGGCCTCCTCAAATGGTGACAGGACAGTGCATGCATCCCTGATCATGACCCACTGGCGTGGCAAAAAAAAACAAGCTCCCCTGACCCTGTCCTGGTGCCATATTGGCACAGATACTCATTGATGGCCCTCTGCTGCATGTGCAGCCACTGCAGCATGGCCAATGTTGAGTTCCACCTGGTGGGCATGTCACAGATTAGGCGGTTCTTGGGCAGGTTGTATTCCTTTTGGAGGTCAGCCAGCCGAGCACTGGCATTATATGACCGGCGGAAATGCACACAGACTTTTCTGGCCTGCCTCAGGACATCCTGTAAGCCCAGGTACCTGCCCAAGAACCGTTGCACCACCAAGTTAAGGACGTGAGCCAAACAGGGCACATGGGTCAGCTGTCCCTGTCGGAGGGCGGAAAGGAGGTTGGTGCCATTGTCGCAAACCACCATTCCTGGCTTAAGCTGGCATGGTGTCAACCACCTCTGAGCCTGACCTTGCAGAGCTGACAGAATCTCTGCCCCAGTGTGGCTCTTGTCCCCTGTGCATGGCATCTTTTTGCCTGCATACTTGCGTAGCACATTGCACACCCACGGAGCACTGCTGGTTCCAAGGACAAATCAGCAGAGGAAGAGGCCATGGAGGAAGAAGAAGAGGAGGGGGTGGAGGAGAAATGTGTGTCAGAATCACCACTGGTAGCATTTTGGAGGCGTGGTGGCGGAACAACCTCCAACACTACTGCACCCTGTCCTGCATCTTTCCCAGCTGCCAGCAGAGTCACCCAGTGGGCGGTGAAAGATAGGTAACGTCCCTGTCCATGCCTGCTGGACCATGAGTCAGCGGTAATATGCACCTTACCGCTGACCGCCCTGTCCAGCGAGGCCAAGACATTGCCTTCCACATGCCGGTAGATAGCCGGAATCGCCTTCCGTGAAAAAAGTGGCGTTTGGGAACCTGCCACTGGGGTACCGCACATTCCACAAACTCACGGAAGGGGGCAGAGTGTACCAACTGAAAAGGCAGCAGTTGAAGTGCTAGCAATTTAGCCAAGCTAGCATTCAACCGCTGGGCATGTGGATGGCTGGGAGCAAATTTCTTTCGGCGGAGCAGCAGCTGGGGCAGGGAAGTTTGCCTGGTACAATCGGACGTTGGTGTACCGATAGCAGATTGCCCGCAAGTACTTGGCAGTGACACACCTAATTCTACACCTTAATTCCTCTCAGTGCAGGTTTCTGAGAGGACTGAAGGTATAGTGAGGTTGGAGATCCCAGCTGATGAGGAGCAAGGAGAGGTCCGCTTTGTTCTTTGGTGTGGCTCTTTTATGTATGCTTGCTAACGGACTGCATGGCAGGTCGACATATGTCTGGTCAAGCATGTGGTGCCCAAGCGGCTGATTTTTTGGCCACGCGAGATACGCTTCAGACATATGTTGCAAATAACAATGGTGTGATCTGCTGCACACATCTGAAAAATGGCCCACACCAAACAACTTTTGGAACAATGCGCAGACAGCAGCGTCCTGCACATGCGGAGCTCTGCGGTGTGATGCAGTCGGTGTGCTGCCCTTAAGCTGGCCCCTGGAGGGCATCCTGCCTCGTTGGAGATGTGCCGCCTCCTCCTCCTCTCTCCTATCAGGCACCCATGTAGAGTCAGTGACCTCATCATCCCCTCCCTCCTCGTCACTGGAGCAAACCTGGCAGTATGCTGCAGCTGGGGGAACATGACTGCCAGTTTGCTGTCCTTCTTGGGCACCCCCTCTCTCTGGGCTCACGTTACTGCCTTCCTCAAGCTGGGTACCATCATCGGTGCCTTCAAAACACTGTACATCCTCCTGCAGCATGTACCCAACACTGTGGTCAAACAGTTCGGGGGACTCCTCAGGACATGGTGGGGCTAGGGAAGGAGTGACTTATGCCATTGAGCCAATGGAAGAGGCCGCTTTGGCAGCTGCTTTGGCAGACAAAGTACCCTGAGGCTGGGTGAGAGAGGATGAGGAGGATGAGGACGGCTTGGTCATCCACTTTACCAACTCTTCAGCATGTTGCGGCTCAACGCGGCCAGCTGCCGAAAAAAGGACAAGCGTGCCCCACGGCCACATGCTGATGAGGATGCACCATGTCCATGACCAGCACTGTTGCCTCTAGACACAGAGCCTGCTTGCCCTCTTTTATTGGCCTGTGTGTGTCTGCCCTCCTTGTTGGCCTTCCAGACATACTTTAATTGATGTATTGGAATAGTTACACAAGGAATTGTCTGCAGTCAGCTTTAGCTGCACACTGTGCCCAGTATACAATACACGGACTTAATATACTGCAGCTTAGCTCAACTGCCTGCCTGTATTATTACAAAGAGAACAGGAATGGTCTGCAGTCAGCTTTAGCTGCACACTGTGCCCAGTGTACAGTATACTGACTTAATATACTGCAGTTTAGCTCAAAATGCCTGCCTGTATTATTAGTAGGAATAGAATAACAGGAACGCTCTGCAATGAGATCTAGCTAAACTGTATACAGTATATATACAAAGCGTGCAATGCATATATATACTAAATATACTGGATCTAACTAGCTCAATCAAATGCATGCCTGTATTATTAGTAGGAATAGAATAACAGGAACGCTCTGCAATGAGATCTAGCTAAACTGTATACAGTATATATACAAAGCGTGCAGTGCATATTTATACTAAATACAGTATACTGGATCGAACTAGCTCAATCAAATGCCTGCCTGTATTATTAGTAGGAATAGAATAACAGGAACGCTCTGCAATGAGATCTAGCTAAACTGTATACAGTATATATATATATATATATATATATATATATATATATATTGTGAAGGACTAGCATCAAGTGTAGAGCTTGAAGGACACCGCCACTCGCTGGTTCTTCTTTTTAAGGGTTGTTTGCCCATTTTTATTAAAAGAAGTTCAAAACAAAATCAAAAGGTTTTCCCTCGCAGGGGTTTCAGTACTCCTTTTCAACAACAAAATGACATTCAGCCTCCTGGCTTATACATACAGCAGTGCTGCTCAGGCCTTCCACTTCAGGCTCTTGTCTGTCTCCTATAGACTATTCCATCTGCAACACCATCCATTTGGATAGCAGCCCCTTGCTGCTCTGACCCTCAGACCTGGGTCTCTGGCTTCCACTGTGCACACAAGCACTCTCTGACTTCTCCAGTGCACACTTGCACTCTATGGCTTCCCCAGTGCACACCTGCACTCGTCGGGAGTGTGGGGCCCAGAATGCTGGTCCTGATTCTACTATCAGGCCCACACACACCTGAACAATCAGTGTGCAGTTGAGTCTCAAAACCCGGATCCAGGACTGGGGATTTCATCCCACCCGGATCTCTAAGAAATCCCCAAGCTCCGGGTCCCAAAGTGGATTTTAGTAAATCATGAGGAAACTGAAAAGCCAGTTTCCTCCCAAACAAGCAAATACCCTGGAGCCCCTCAACCTGCCTGGTTGAGAATCCTGCATCCATACACTGGTAGGGTACCACACTACCACATACCCTCCCCCTTTGTTTCGATCCGGAGGGAGGAACACCAGCACCCATCATTATGGTTGGGACACCTCTGTGCTGGCTGTCAGCCACGTAGGCCCAACCTTTTTTCCGGGTGCGCTTCCAGGTACGTCCAACCCTGGATCTTAACAAGGTCCTATATTTCCCTATACTCAACCTTCTCCCTCTTCTTTTGGGGTTCCATAAGCACTGCCTCTCCTGAAATTTTAACAGGGCACCCCTGGTCTTTCCAATACCTTTGGACACCACACTGTCATGTACCTTTAACAAACTATTTGGTTCATGATTGACAGACATATTCAAACCAACATTATATCTCTCAACGTTGCATAGATCACCAATGCCTTTTTTTTTAGCATTTGCTAGGGCAGAGTCTGCAGAGGGCACACATACTGGAGGGCCGCCATTACCCACGGGAACCTCACAGGACGTCACCTCCCCGGGGTTCACCCACTCTGCAGGCAGCTGTCCTACCACTTGACCTGTTCTGATGCCCTCTGTATTTTTATCCACCTGAACAGACAAGCTCTTGTCTGATCCACATACAATTTTTACCGCACTTCTTATCCGTTTCCCTGTCTCGGGGACCTTATTAGGTTTGTCACCTAAACCAAACATTGGACTTGGAACCCCAGTCTTTTTAACCACCTTCGGTTGAGCCCCGGTCAGGATTTCTGCTGCTTTCTGGTCCACACTTGGCCCTTCCATCTCATGTGATTCTTCCACTGGTACAGCATACACACCCTTCACCGACAACTGACCAGTACTACCTTGGACCATAGCAGCAGGAATGCCTTCCACCTGGCTGTTAGGTGGTGAAACCTCAGACACTTTTTTTTCACCAAAGCCTCTCCCATATACCTCTTGTACAGGAAGTAACCCATCAGCATACCTAGAGGCGATTTTTAACACTAGTAATACAGTCATAAATAAACCATTTCTGTCTTGTCTTCCTTTGTGCTGTACCACCTGCCACTCAGGGGTCCACCTAATGGTACTCCGCAGTACCAGACTGTCTGACTGTGGAGGAGACACCCCAGTATAGACTGGCTGTACAGCCCAAAGTTTAAGCATCTCCTTTAACACTTTTGTTAGAAACCATACCCCTGGCTCCAGACCCAAGTCCTTCCTGGGGACTTTCCTGAGACTGGGGATGCAGACAGACTCACTTGCTGAGACGTGAGAGGTTGCAAGGTTTAATGGAACCTTCTCCCAGCTGGAGACAACCACAGACTGGTGCTCTACCAGAGCGCTGCCAGGTGCTTGACTCATACCCAACTTCTCAGGTTCAGCACCAATGAACTGCTTCACATTACCAGTGACAACGTCACTTTGACATGCCATGTCAGCATAATTTTTGTAGGTTACTGACAAAGTGTCTGCTGTGTGCTCGCCCTTATATGGTCCATATTTCTCACGAGGGTTAACCCCTGCAGCAGCCACCGCGCCCTCAGGTATAAGCTGTTCTGCCGTCCCTCCTGCTGGCACAGCAGAAACTTTGTCCACCTTATTTTTGTGCATGAAAGCCTCATCTATCAGGGACATTAGATTTTTACCCCAACTATCCCAATCCGTTGTAGCTGTGCTCCATTCACTGGCGTTCCTCAGCCCTGATCCATCCGCCCAAGGAGACACATTAGAACAGATGGGTTTAGTTGCAGATTCATCACCCAAATTACTAATCATGGCAGACTTCAGTAACACATGTTTTAGCACCACAGGTTGCAATACAACACAACCACCACCTTGCTCGGGCGGCGCTTCATAAGCCTCACACACCTTTGCATTTTTCACAGGTTGTGTTAACCCATTATTTACCGGCACATTTTTAGTACTAGCAGCTTGCACTAACACATTACCATTACACGGTGTAGTTCCATTCTGTCCCAGCAGAGTGACATCGCAGTTGTCCATGGCAACCTCCGACTCCAATACATGAAGTTCCCTGGAGATTTCTGGGGACAACTGTGCTGTCTTACCACCAATTGCTACAGGCAACGACCCATTAGTGACAACAGCTTTTGCTCTGGAAGAACCTGGGGTTTTCCCAACAGCAGCAAACTTTTCATTAACAGTAATACTTATAGCATGTTTAGTTTTTGCAGGCTGTCCTAGCCCACTGCCAACTTGAGACTGGCAGACATTAGACACAACACTTTTAGTCATCAACACAGGTTCTGTTTGAACTTTAACTCCTGCATTCCCACTGGGTATGAAAAACTCAGTTTCAACCGCACATTCTGTGGCCCCACTTACTGGGGTCACTCTCACATCATCATGGACAGTCTCGTAGCCAGTTTTATACCTGAAATCAGCAGTTCCAGGCATCATTTCATTAAAGATAGTCTTACCCACCACAGTAGTTGGGGTCTCCATCTTCATTTGAGTACGTTGTCTTAAGAACCAGTCCTCAGCCGCACATTTACTGGCCATCTCCCCCTGGTGGCCATGGGATGAAATCTCAGCAGGCATCTCCCACTGTTTAGCACCCCCTGCAGACACCACAGAAAACTCCTCCTTGTTGCCAGGGGTGACTGCAAACATATTTGCAAAGGGATCTTGGCCCACAGGTAAAGAGTTCTGCTCAGAAACATTACCTCCAGGTGCACCCCAGAATCTAGGGCAAGACAATATTTCGTGCCCCAGCTGGCCACATTCCAGGCATGGTACTGGATGACTTTTCCCCAGTGTGTTTCTATCCTGATGATTCCCTCCAGGCACAACTTCCACTTTCGTTGCCATGGGAGATCGCAGTCTCCCAGCAGAGCTTTGCTGGCTCTCTCCAACATGCTGTATTGGCTCCTCCGGAAGCCACTTGTCACGACCCATGGGAGGCACACCCCTTGGTCCACAGATAACCCGACTGGCCTCCTCTGTGTTGCTATGGTCAACCACTCTCTGTCCTGGCCTTTGATCAGCCTCTCTTCTGGCATATAACACAGGCTTCTCAGACCTTTGTTTTGCTAGGTAGCTTTGCACTGGAGCCAGGGACAAAAGGCACTTGGAGACTGCATGCCCCCACTCACTGCACCGCAAACAGCGCACTTGGTTCCATGTCTTGTCAGGGTTTCCCACCCTGCATCTGCTGGACCCTGTCTCAAGCTGTGTCACTTTCACACTTTTCACAACAGCTGCTGGTTTAACTGCAGCAGCGTTGCCAGGGGCAACAGCACCCCTCTCCCAGGCATGGACATCCGGCAGCTCTCTTTTTGTATGGAAGGTTGGCTTGCCTTCCACTTTAGCTTGGTCCAATCCTGCCAGGTGTCGCTTGCACCAATCCACTGCAGATTCAAACGCTGTTGGACTCTCCACACTAGCAGTCATCTGTGCATTCATTGCACCAGGGTTGCTAGGGACAACAGCAGCCCTCTTTTCCCTTGGAAAACTCTGTTTAGGCATGTATGGGGTTCGATCAGGCGGTAACAACCCCTCCAGCCACAGAGCTCTATCTATCATCTCAGCCATCCTTGCTTCTTTTAGGCGTTTTGATCGCCCCATCCTTGCGGTCTTGCACACAGCAACTTGTAACAGTTCTTGGCGGAGAAAAGGAAAAAAAAATCTGTTTGTTTCTCCTTTCACAGGTACACAACCTGCATGCAACAGTCCATCAAATAAACTTCTGAGCAATGCAGTTTGCCTGGCTGCCACACACAGCTAGCAGCAGTTCACTGCAGAGAAAAAAAAATGACTTTTTGTTCACAGGTACACCACCTGCAACAAATTGGAGCACTGTCTCTTTAAGGCTTGTTACCTTTCGCTTGCAGGTTCTCCTCACCTGCACACACACAGATTATGCAGTCTCATGCACCAAAAACACAGTTCATATAACAGATGAACTTACTTGATTGTAGGGATCTCAGATTGTGCCAAAATTCTCCACCACTTGTGAAGGACTAGCATCAAGTGTAGAGCTTGAAGGACACCGCCACTCGCTGGTTCTTCTTTTTAAGGGTTGTTTGCCCATTTTTATTAAAAGAAGTTTAAAACAAAATCAAAAGGTTTTCCCTCGCAGGGGTTTCAGTACTCCTTTTCAACAACAAAATGACATTCAGCCTCCTGGCTTATACATACAGCAGTGCTGCTCAGGCCTTCCACTTCAGGCTCTTGTCTGTCTCCTATAGACTATTCCATCTGCAACACCATCCATTTGGATAGCAGCCCCTTGCTGCTCTGACCCTCAGACCTGGGTCTCTGGCTTCCACTGGGCACACAAGCACTCTCTGACTTCTCCAGTGCACACTTGCACTCTATGGCTTTCCCAGTGCACACCTGCACTCGTCGGGAGGGTGGGGCCCAGAATGCTGGTCCTGATTCTACTATCAGGCCCACACACACCTGAACAATCAGTGTGCAGTTGAGTCTCAAAACCCGGATCCAGGACTGGGGATTTCATCCCACCCGGATCTCTAAGAAATCCCCAAGCTCCGGGTCCCAAAGTGGATTTTAGTAAATCATGAGGAAACTGAACAGCCAGTTTCCTCCCAAACAAGCAAATACCCTGGAGCCCCTCAACCTGCCTGGTTGAGAATCCTGCATCCATACACTGGTGGGGTACCACACTACCACAATATATATATATATATATATATATATATTGTGAGGGGGTTAGCTCGGCAGTGGGCGTGTGTGACCCCCTGGATGGGTTCACCACACAAAAACAGGCACAGCAGACAAAGGTTGTAGTTGCAAAAACAAAAGGTGCGGTTTATTTACACTATTTACAGGGGAAAAACAGCAAAACAAAAAGAAACAAACAAAAAGAAATCCTGGACAGCTTGACTGCTTACTACACACGTTGGTGTCCCTAACTAACACCTGGGTACAGCCTTGTGCTGTCCCAGTCCCTAGCTCCCTGCTTTTTGAAGTTCTTATAATAACCACACAAGCTTTGGCTCCCCGCACAGAGATCACACTCCCCAGGCTATCCACACAGATCTGGTTCCAGGTTTGAGCATCTCCCTTAGCATGCTGGGAGTTCTTGTAGAGGCCTCAATGAGCCACTTGATTCAGCTGGGCTCATTAACTCTTCCCCTACAAGACTCCCAGCACTCCCCCCAGTGGTATAAATCGGCATTAAGCCTGAATCTAGAACATATATACCTTCCATCCTGGATGCAACCTGGCGACTTTACCTGCCTGCTGTCACATGCTGCCCCCCCTCTTGTTTTAACCTTGGGGTTGGAACACAAGCAATCAGGCATGCATGTACTCGAGACAAAGCATTTCCCATTTGAACGCCAGGGCGATGCTTTACTGTAAAGTTGAATTCCTGTAGGGCCAGGAACCACCTATTCACTCTTCTATATGTCTCTTTGTTTTGAGCCATCCACTTTAAAGGAGCGTGATCAGTAATCATGTCAAAGTGCCTACCTAGCAGATAGTACCGAAGGGAACCTAGAGCCCATTTCACCGCTAAACACTCCTTCTCAATCGTGGCATAATTTACCTCATGGGACTTCAATTTCCTGCTGAGGTAAATGACTGGGTGCTCTTCCCCGTTCCAGACCTGGGACAATATTGCTCCTAACCCAACGTCTGATGCATCACTTTGTACGACAAAGTCCCTAGAGAAGTCTGGTGAGTACAACACTGGCTGGCTACATAAGGCTTTTTTTAAGAATTGGAATGCTGCCTCAGCCTCTGGGGTCCATTTAACCATGACCGACTATTTCCCTTTTGTCAGGTTGGTTAGGGGCACAGCCTGAGAAGCAAAGTGGGGAATGAATCGGCGATAATAACCAGCGATTCCCAGAAAGGCTTGTACCTGCTTCTTGCTGTTGGGACGTGGCCAATTCTGTATGGCCTCGACTTTGTTGACTTGGGGTTTTATTACTCCCCTCCCAATGGTGTACCCAAGATATTTGGCCTCCTCCTGCCCAATGGTACATTTCTTGGGGTTGGCCGTAAACCCAGCTTCCCGGATAGAGTCTAGGACTGCTTGCACTTTTGGCAGATGTGAGGCCCAATCTGTGCTGTAGATAATTACATCATCCAGGTAAGCCGCGGCATACTTCTGATGGGGCCTCAGTATCTGGTCCATTTTCCGCTGGAATGTGGCCGGCGCATTCTGTAATCCAAATGGCATTCTTTTATATTGGAACGCCCCGTCTGGGGTTACAAATGCGGTTTTCTCCTTGGCCGACTTGGCCAGGGGAATTTGCCAATACCCTTTTGTGAGATCAAGAGTTGTCATGTATCGGGCTGTTCCCAGCCGGTCGATCAACTCATCTATACGTGGCATGGGGTAGGTGTCAAATTTTGTAACTTTGTTCAGTTGTCGGAAATCGTTACAAAATCGCCAGCTCCCATCCGGTTTAGGCACTAACACAATGGGACTTGACCAATCACTTTGGGACTCCTCTATCACCCCTAACTTAAGCATTTTCTGTACTTCCTCACGTATTGCCTCCCGTCGGGCCTCTGGGATCCGATAGGGTTTTAGTTTCACCCTTTCACCGAACGGGGTAATAATATCATGCTCTACGCCAGACGTTTGTCCCGGCAGCTCAGAGAAAACCTCCTTGTTGCGAAGCACAAACTCCTTAACCTCCTGTTGTTGGGGGTTTGACAAGGTGACTGCTATTCCAACCTCAGGAATTCCGCAATCAGAGTGAGCTTGTGACAAAGTTTCCGCGACTAGGGATTCCCTATCCCTCCAGGCTTTCAACAGATTAACGTGATAGATCTGTTCAGGCTTTCGCCTTCCTGGTTGTCTGACCTTGTAATTCACTTCGCTCACTTTTTCCATTATCTCATAGGGGCCTTGCCATTTGATGAGAAATTTGCTTTCAACCGTAGGGACAAAGTACCAAAACCCTATCCCCCGGGGAAAAGGTACGGGTCCTGGCTCCATGGTTGTACACGCTCTGCTGTGCCAACTGCGCTTGGGCCAAATGTTCCTTTACGATTGGCATTACCTGTGCAATTCTATCTTGCATCAGGGCGACATGCTCAATCACACTCCTGTGGGGAGAACTCTCACTTTCCCAGGTTTCCTTGGCGATATCCAACAGCCCTCTGGGGTGTCTCCCATAAAGTAACTCAAAGGGTGAGAAACCCGTAGAGGATTGGGGTTCCTCCCTAATAGCAAACATTAAATAGGGAATTAGACAGTCCCAATCGTTTCCATCTCTATCCACTACTTTCTTTAACATTTGTTTTAGGGTTTTGTTGAATCTTTCAACCAACCCATCTGTTTGGGGGTGATACACAGATGTACGCAATTGTGTCACTTTGAACAACTTACACAGCTCTTTCATAACCCGGGACATAAAGGGTGTACCTTGGTCCGTAAGCAGTTCTTTACAAATACTCACACTGCTAAAAACAAGAGATAGCTCTTTGGCTATGGTTTTGGCCGAGGTATTTCGGAGAGGAATCGCTTCCGGATAACGGGTGGCATAGTCCATTATAACCAAGATGTACTGGTGCCCCCTAGCGGACTTCATTATCGGACCTACCAAATCCATTGCGATCCTCTCAAAGGGGACCTCAATGATGGGAAGAGGTACCAGCGGGTTACAGAAATGTGGCATCGGTGCCAACCTCTGACACACAGGGCAGGAGGAACAATAATTTTCTGTTTCCTTCATGACCCCAGGCCAATAGAACCTCTGCAATACTCTCTCTCGGGTTTTCTCTGTCCCCAGATGACCTCCAAGAATGTGCCCATGGGCCAACTCTAACACCAACTTCCTGTAAAGTTTGGGCACCACAAGCTGCTCAATGGTTTCTTCTGCCCTTTTAGCCACCCGATACAGTAGGTCCTTTTCCACGATGAAGTATGGGTAAGTGCAGGTCTCATCTGGGTTCACTAACTCGCCATCTATTTCCACTACGTTTTCCCGTGCCTTTATTAGGGTGGGGTCATTTAACTGTTCTGTGGCAAAATTTTCCTTGTGAACCTCAAGATCAGAAAACTCCACAGACGGCATGTTTTCGTCTGAGGATGTTGGCTCCTCCCCAGTTTCTCGAGTCTCCCCTGCCAATACCGACAAGGGAAATTCTGGAGAGTCCTCACCACTCTCAGAGGAATTCTGGCTATCACATTCCTGGTATATAGGGGCACCAGTGGGGGGCTCAGGACAATCCCATAGTTCCCAGAACTTTGGAAAATCCCTTCATACAAATGGCATCATGACGCAAGTGAGACACTAGTCCCACCCGATTAGAGAGGGTAACTTTGGGGGTCTCAAAACACACTGTAGTCACCGGATACTCTCGGGTGTCCCCATGCACACAAATAACAGCTACCTTGTTATTCCCAGAGACCACTGTAGTAACTAATTCAGCCTTTATCAGTATCACCAGGCTACCTGAATCCAGCAACACAACAACATTTCTACCATTAATACACATTTTGCATAAATGTTTCTCAGTTCCCCGAATGGCAGTGTCGCAAACAGCGACTGACGTCTGTCCCTTAGAAAGTCACATTGCATGGGTTCATCCACAACCGGGCAATTTGGCTGCAATATGTCCCTCTTGTCGGCAGCGGTAACAAACAATCCTTCTTGCTGCCTCTTGAACTCCGGACTTCCCAGACTGTTCTCGCCAAACCTTGGGTAGAACTCCCACCCTCTCACTCTCTCCACCCTCACCCCTTGGAATCATCTTACCCGCCACTGGGGATGGTCTGGTCTTAGGGTGGAAAGTCCGTGAGTCTCTGGAAGAGGCAGTCAGGTTCTCTGTAGCCAAGTACTTCTCTACTCGATCCACAAGATTATCGGCCGTTTCTGAGTCTCCATGGCTTACCCACTTTTGGATGGCAGTAGGAAAAGCTCTCAAGAAACGATCCATCACAACACGTTCCACAATGTTTGGTGCGGACAAAGTCTCTGGCTGTAGCCACTAACTGCTCAGGTGAATGAGATCATACATTTGAAACCTGGGGGGTTTTCCAAGCCGGAAAGTCCAGTTATGCACACGCTGAGCCCGGACAGCCAGGGTGACACCCAGCCGTGCCAATATTTCAGTTTTTAGCATCACATAGTCTTTTGCTTGGTCAGGCTCTAGGTCATAGTAAGCTTTCTGCGATTCACCAGTTAACAGAGGAGCCACCAGTCCAGCCCACTGCTCCTTAGGCCACTTTTCTCTTTCAGCAGTCCTTTCAAATGTGGTCAAAAACACCTCTGGATCATCCTCTCCAGTCATTTTTGTCAACAAACGACTCACCCCAAAGGACGCAGTATTAGTGGAACGACTTTCCTCACTGGTCTGCGGACGTTGCTGCATTACTGTTTCCATTTGTTGTAGTCTCTGCTCTTGCTTATGCAGCAGGTCTATGAAACGGGCCTCCGATTGCTGCAGGGCTTGTTGCTGAGCTTCCAGACTCTGTTGGTGAGCTTGCTGCTGGGCTGCAAGGCTCTGTTGATGAGCTTGCTGCTGGGCTGCAAGGCTCTGTTGATAAGCTTGCTGGTAGGCTGCAAAGCTCTGTTGTTGGGCTGCAAGGCTCTTTTGCAAACATGCATTTGTCTGCTGCTGATTGGCATTTGCTAGAGCCAGCTGTTTCAGTATCTCCTCCATGCTGGCCTTAAAAAAAAACTGCCACTGGTTCTCCACCAACTGTGAGGGGGTTAGCTCGGCAGCGGGTGTGTGTGACCCCCTGGATGGGTTCACCACACAAAAACAGGCACAGCAGACAGAGGTTGTAGTTGCAAAAACAAAAGGTGCGGTTTATTTACACTTTTTACAGGGGAAAAACAGCAAAACAAAAATAAACAAACAAAAAGAAATCCTGGTCAGCTTGACCGCTTACTACACACGTTGGTGTCCCTGACTAACACCTGGGTACAGCCTTGTGCTGTCCCAGTCCCTAGATCCCTGCTTTTTGAAGTTCTTATAATAACCACACAAGCTTTGGCTCACCGCACAGAGATCACACTCCCCAGACTATCCACACAGATCTGGTTCCAGGTTTGAGCATCTCCCTTAGCATGCTGGGAGTTCTTGTAGAGGCCTCAATGAGCCACTTGATTCAGCTGGGCTCATTAACTCTTCCCCTACAAGACTCCCAGAACTCCCCCTAGTGGTATAAATCGGCATAAAGCCTGAATCTAGGACATATATACCTTCCATCCTGGATGCAACCTGGCGACTTTACCTGCCTGCTGTCACAAATATATATATATATATATATATATATATATATATATATATATATATATATATATATATATACACACACACACACACACAAAGCGTGCAGTGCATATATACTAAATATACTGGATCTAACTAGCTCAATTAACTGTCTGCTCAATCTAGCTATTGCTAACTGAAATAGAACAATAATCTCTCTCTCTCTCTCTCTGTCTCTGAACGCCGCCGGAACACACTACACAAGGCCGACACGCAGGCGGCCTTATATAGTGTGGGGCATGTACCTACTCCCCTGATCCATGATTGTCCAAAGGCACCCTTCTTTTGGCCAATTATGGCTCTCTGTGCTGACGGCGCTGTGATTGGCCAAAGCATGCGGGTCATAGTGCATGCTTGGCCAATCATCAGCCAGCAATGCACTGCGATGATGCAGTGCATTATGGGGCGTGACGTGCAACTCGAATTTGACACGAACGGCCCATAATGTTCGTAATTCGGCGAACGGCCGTTCGACTCGAACACGAAGCTCATCCCTAATCTTCAGGTGAGCCAGTGGGGAGTGGTAGCAGTGGGTGCATAAACTGGGGGTCACCCAGACTGCAGGCAGAATTTGGGACCATGGATGACGAGTTTGTGGATTGGTCGTAATACAGTAGCTTGGAAGAGAAGTGGGAGTGGGAAGTCCTGTCCGAGGTGTTGGATGTACCAGATCCAGCTGAAGGGGCCAAAAGAGTCATGCAGATCCCAGTCAGTGTAAGGCAGAAATTCCTTACAGACCCTCTACCACCCTCTACCACCCAGACCAAAGCCACTGAGTACAGGCAGTGGGTAGTGATGTCACCCAAAGCTTGTATAGCCAGAAGATTGCTACTGAAAGCTGATATGTATTGTTTATTTGATAAAGGGTTTGGCTCCCTCTGGTGACCACTGAACGTTATTAAAATGTTTATTTTCTAGGTTTAGAATTGAACTGTGGTGCATTGTGGGATGCATAGTTTTTATGAGGAAGTGACTCTATTGCATAAGTTAGTTTGAAGACTACAAACCCACAATGCTACTGTGTTACCACAATGCAACAAGCCTGCTGGGTAACCAGATAAAAGGACAAGCAAGGCCTTGGTTAGGCCTCTCTGGACGCCTTTCAACTGCCAGCAGGAGGTCTGCGCGAGTGACTGAGAGTTAAGGCCTGCGGCCTACAGCGGAGAGCCAGAGCAATCGCCTCAGAGGGATTCCTAAAGGACGATCCTGTCCCGTTGGACAGGCGGATCGGCCCGCGCTTTATAGCATTTGAAGCTACCTGCTCGCCAACACCCGGGGAGCGGGTGCGCTGTGCATCGGCGCCAACTTCTTTCCAGAGACATCCGCAAGGGAGTTCCGGGCGGAGAATACCAGTGGGCTGAGGAGCCATAGCGGTGACGGGGAATTGCCTATCAATTAGTTGACTGAGATATTGAGAAGTGTTTCCTGTTATCCAGACTGTGTTTGCCGACACCTGTAGTTCTACGGATAGGAATCCATTACACCCGAGTGTCTTTGCAGCCCGATTGACAGAGTTAGCGGTTCTTTCACAAGCATCTCATATTCTCACAGTTATCATTCTTTTTCACCTTTGGATTACAATTAAGTGCACCAACAGAGCTAGCTGAAGAAAGACTGAGACAAACTGGAACAGCCATCACTTTGGTTATTCTTCAAGTTCACCAAATATGGTCACAGTAACACTGAGCTGTCCTCTAGAGCAGTGGTCATCAACCCTGTCCTCAGGGCCCACTAACAGGCCAGGTTTGCAAGATAACTGAAATACATCACAGGTGATATAATTTGCTGCTCAATGATTGCAGTATTCTAGTCTGCATCCCCCCCCCCAAGGTAATACATAAAACCTGGCCTGTTAGTGGGCCCTGAGGACAGGTATTATAGTGTTGGGGATTTTCTCCACTGCACACCTACTCACATTTACCTTTATTATATTGTGATTGGGTACAGTGATAAGACGGTATTGAATTTAATGTGTTACTTTGTCTTTTTATACAGAAATCTGTGATCAGTCATCTATGTTTGCATAATAATTGTTTTATTCTAGTAAACATTCTTTAAGTGGTTAAGCACATCTGACTAAGAGTATTACTGTTTACTATAAGTCAACCAAAATGGAACCCAATGTGTCAGAGGTAAGAGATAATCTGCAGAGTTGGGATAGCCTATGGGGTATAGAGTCAGTCAGCAGCCCTCATGGGGGTACCGCTACACTTGTGTTCTTCCTGGGAAGAGAAAGCCAAGAGAATTGCCAAGGTTTTCCAGGTTCCAAAGGAGGTGCAGCAAATAACAGCTCTGAAGTGGGGTCTGGACTATCCCTATGTCCCTCCCAACATCATGGAGGACTCTTGGGGATAGTGGGAGGATGATATGGTGTGGGAGTACATGCATGCCCCAAAGCCCTTGCGGGGGCTGCATTGTGAACAAGCTTGTTCCCCGTTTCAGGAAATTCGACAGGAATGGCGGCTGGGAGAGCCATTTACAAAGACAGAATGGTGGTTGTGAAAGTAGGACACCCCACCAAGAGACACTCTGTTGCTGTTAGAGGAGCTGATGGCAGCCTGAAGAGACTGCCAAATCCTCGCTATTACCTGTGAAGGACTCATGTGGAGCATTCAGCTCGCAGGTAAAAATTTACATGGACAGCTGGGAAGATTGGTGCCTGTGTTTCTTTGTTGTTCACAGACTAGGCCGGCCTAACACCCTAACCTATTTTATGTCAATGTTCTGTCCCTACTGAAGAACTTTGGGTGAGGCCTAGTACTGTTTTCTAAACTTGGAGGGGCTCCAATTTACCTAGCACTTTACTTAATCTGTACTGTTTATTTTCATCAGTCCCTGCCCTCAAGGAGCTTACAATCTAAGGTCCATTACTCACATTCATACATACACATACTAGGGCCAATTTGGACAGGAGCCAATTAACCTAACAGCATGTCTTTGGAGTGTAGGAGGAAACCAGACTAAACCCACTCAGGCAAAGGGAGAACAGGCAAACTCCACTCAGATTTGAATCGACGACCCTAGTGCTGCTAGACGGAAGTGATAACCACTTAGCCACTGTACTACCCTGTATAAACCCAAACATATATAATGGTAGGGGATATTTTAAATTACTCTAAATAAAAAAGTACACACTTATTTTTTGTATTTTTTACATAACATTTTATGATACAATGGGGGTGATTTACCAACAACACTGCGCTGTGTCGGCTCATACCTTAATTGGTGCGCCGGATAAATCATTAATAAATCACATAAAAATATCAGCAGCGTTATTGTCTCTATTCAAAATGAATAATAAAACAAAGGATTCACCCTGGGACTTTAAATGAAGTGGGTAATGCCAGTAAACATAACAGTAGTAAATACAGTATATGGTTTATTCAAGTAAAATTGTTTACATGCATAGATAACACCAACAGTTGCCAATTAAAAAAGATACATAAACAAGGAATATTGGTACATAAATGTAGTAACAGTCAGAGAACACAGGCATCATACTACCCGACTAGTTTCGCGAGATCCAGCTCGCTCTTCAGGGGTGGATGTGTGTAACAATGTACCTAGGATGAAAAAATATATATGTTTGGCAATATGGCACAGTATTGGTTATAAAGGCACAGGGTGGGAGGGGGTGTGTGGGTCCCCATACTCACCACTGAGCTTGACCATGGCTACAGGTGTGCGGCCCCAAGACGGCGGCAGCAGGTGCCTCACCAGGGAGCGGAGTCAGAAGGGACCCCAACGGGGGCCAAACGGAGAGCAGGCATGGCATAGGTGTAGTGATGTATCCATAGAGACCTCGTTAGTCCATAAAAAGTATAGGCTGTGAACATAAGTATGTTTGTCAGGCATCTAAAGTAGTCAAGTAGTCTTGAGAACTCATTTTTATTTTTATTTTTGTGTCTGTTTTTTGCTATCACAGATTCCTCCACACAACCAAAGTTCACCTCTTTCTCCTCTCTCTCTTTCTCATCTTGTCACTTGCTTGTATCCCTTTGCTATCCTATGTTTTCCATCATCTTCAGGTCTCTACCATCCTTGACCCAGGCCTTTTACAGAGATATACACATCTTTATGTCAATACTCATTGATTTTACTTTACTACTTCAGATGCCTGATAAACATATTCATGTTTATAGTTTATACTCTTTATGGATTAACAAGGTTTCTAGGGATACATCACTACACACACATTCACAGAATTGCAGTTCACCTCTCTTTTCTCTCTTTCCTATCTTGTCATTTGTTAGTATCCCTCTGCCATCCTATGTTTCTAATTATCTCCATGTCCTTACCATCTTTGGCCCAGGCCTTTCATTTATGCATACATATTCTTATGCCAATACTTATTGACTCTACTTGACTACTTTAGATGCCTGACAAACATACTTATGTTCACAGCCTATACTTTTTATGGACTAACAAGGTCTCTATGGATACATCACTACACCTATGCCATGCCTGCTCTCCGTTTGGCCCCCGTTGGGGTCCCTTCTGACTCCGCCCCCTCAGCTCCCCGGTGAAGCACCTGCTGCCGCCGTCTTGGGGCCGCACACTTGTAGCCATGGTCAAGCTCAGTGGTGAGTATGGGGACCCACACACCCCCTCCCACCCTGTGCCTTTATAACCAATACTGTGCCATATTGCCAAACATATATATTTTTTCATCCTAGGTACATTGTTACACACATCAACCCCTGAAGAGCGAGCTGGATCTCGCGAAACTAGTCGGGTAGTATGATGCCCGTGTACTCTGACTGCTACTACGTTTATGTACCAATATTCCTTGTTTATGCATCTTTTTTAATTGGCAACTGTTGGTGTTATCTATGCATGTAAACAATTTTACTTGAATAAACCATATACTGTATTTACTACTGTTATGTTTACTGGCGGAAACGTTACCCACTTCATTTAAAGTCCCAGGGCGAATCCTTTGTTTTATTATATGTTACAGGGATGGAAGTGTGTTACTGGGGACACCAGACTTTTCCCTTTTATTTCTATTCAAAATGAATGGTTCCCTATGGGAGCCCATTGATTTGAATAGAGGTCGCACCAGAAGTCATATCAAGATGATCCGACTTGTGGGGCGACTTGTGTGCCAGTTCACACAGGGGCAGCGCGACTTTGCGAGGCAACTTGGACACGACTTGAGCGTGAAGCACACGCTCAAGTCGTGTCCTGGAGGTGACTTGAAGTCGCCTCCAGGACAGGCTTCTTTGCCAGTACCTGCCCGCGATAATGTTTCCAGCGCGATCCAATCGCACTGGTTCTCAGCGACAGGGTACTGCACACCTCGCGCTCGCTTTCCCCTGTGTTTGGTATGAATCATGAGGGGGAACTCCACACCAAATAAAAAAAAAACAGCATGGGTTCCCCTCCAAGAGCATACCAGGCCCTTAGGTGTAAGAGAACTGCTGGGAATCCTCCTGCGCAGGCGCGCATTCGGCAGCCTTCCCGGAATACTGGCGCGTGCGCGCGCACCCCCCCCCGGGCCGCAGCAGCCCTTCCAGAGTGCTAGTATGCATGCGCAGCGGACGACGTGCACGCGCAGGAGCACGTCCCTAATCTGACTTGGCGCCAGTCTGCCTATTTAAGGAAGCTCTGACCCTCTAACAAGTGCTGACTGGTCTTCAGCTGTGTCCTGAACCTTCCTGATTCCTGTGTGTTCTGCCTGATACCCGTTGCTGACTTTGGCTTTCCCTGATGCTGTCTCTGGACCCTGAATACGTGCTGTCTACTGGCTCCTGATCCCGGCCTCCATTGAACCTGCTTCTGCTTATCCCTTGTACCTCGCTGCCCGCCTGTTGCTCAACCCGGCTATTCCTCTGACCTCTGTTCCAGCCAGCTACGTTTCCTGAACCTGCAAGTGGGTTGGAGTTCCCCTTAAATATCTGCTCATCCTTCAAGTGCCCGGTGCCTGTCTACCTGTCTGGGTCTCCAAGCCACATCTGCTTCTGCAAGTTCTGCAAGCAACTTCTACAGGCACTCGTGTTCCTCCTGGCCTTAGCCACCATCTGTTTCACTCTCAGTGGGGCTTGGACTGGAGATACAAGAGAGGCCGACCTCATCATATCAGACTCCTACCAGGTACGTGACAGTACCAGTCAGCCAGGGATGGAGTCTGAAAGGGAGGTCTCTCCACCTAAAGACTTGTTCGAGACAATCTCTGCACTCACACATGTCGTGCAGAGTTTACAGAGCAATCTCAGTCGCATGGAGGATCGACTCTCGGACGAGAAAGAAGTCGCATCAGCTTGTGTTTCTCCTTCTGTTGCAGATTCCTCTACTTAAGCCGATTCAAGTTCCTTCCATGGAATTACTCCTCCTCCGGAACCCAGAGTGCCTACCTCTGAACGATTTTCCGGAGATCGTAAGATGTTTAGAACTTTCCGGAACTCCTGCGAGCTCTACTTCTCCCTGCTGCCCCGGACCTTTGTATCCAAAGATATTAAAGTGGGATTTGTGATTACCCTTCTCCTGAACGAACCACTTTCCTGGGCTCTTCTCCTCCGGGAGCAGCATGACCCTGTTCTGGCAACCACCATTTCTTTCTTCTCAGCCATGGCCCAGCTATACGCTCACCCCTTCCGCCAGCAGTCTGCAGAATCCAAGCTTGGCAGGTTGCAACAGTGGTCAAGGCCGGTTGAGGATTATATCACTGACTTTCGTGTCCTGTGTGCGGACACCCAATGGAATGATCCTGCTCTCCGCCACCAGTTTTGTCTTGGTCTTTCTGACTCTTTAAAGGATGAACTAGCCAGAATTGAAACCCCAACGTCCCTGGAAGGTCTGATTAGCTCTACCACTCAGATCGACCGGCAATCCGAAAGGATACAAGGAATCCTTTCTGTGGCTTCAAGACCTGACACGTCTGCTGCCCCATTTGATACATCTCCTAGAAAGAAGGATCAGCATAAGACATGCCACAGGAGTTTCCCCAGCTGAACGGCTCAGACGACTGCGTGCCAACCTATGTCTCTATTGTGGAGAAGTGGGTCACTTTATACAGACCTGTCCAGCAAGAACCAGTAGAACCTGCCTACCACAGCTTCCTGTGGAGCATCCTTCTGGAGAGGTTCGGTCTCACATCTCCCTCCCAGTCATTCTTCAGTTTGCCGGAAAGACACTTTCAGTATCAGCTATAATAGACTCTGGTGCCTGTAGCTGTTTTGTGGACTCCACATTTGTTTCTTTACATCAGCTTCCTGTGTGTACCAAGAAACAAGGATTCCGGGTTCACCTGGCCGATGGCTCTGGAATTAAATCAGGCCCGGTCACACAAGAGACTGCACCTATTTCCTGTCAAGCTTCCACTGGTCACCATGAATTCCTTTGGTTGGATGTCATAACTTCACCTATGTTCCCCATCATTCTTGGCATCCCCTGGTTAAAGGCACATAATCCACACATTAATTGGCTTACAGGAAACGTCACCTTTTCCTCCAGCTATTGCCAGACGCATTGTTTCCCTGAAAAGACTGCTAGCACCACTCCTCTCCTGAGTCTACAGTCCGACTCAGAAACCATTAAGTTGGTCCCCGCTGCTTACCACGAATACCTTGATGTGTTTAACAAGAAGGGTGCAGACACCCTTCCACTTCATAGGACTTATGATTGCCCTATTGATCTCTTACCTGGGGCCGAGATTCCCTTTGGGCAAATCTATCCTCTCTCCGAACCTGAACTGGAAGCCCTACGTACCTACACCAATGAAAGTTTGGAAAAGAAGTTCATTCGGCCCTCCACGTCACCAGCAGGTGCCGGTATCTTCTTTGTAGAGAAAAAGGATTGTTCCTTAAGACCTTGCATTGACTACCGGGACCTTAATAAAGTTAGTCAAAAACCGGTACCCCCTTCCTTTGATTCCTGAACTTTTCCAGAGACTGCAGGGGGCACGGATATTTTCCAAGCTAGACTTAAGAGGTGCATATAATCTCGTCAGAATCAGGGAAGGGGATGAATGGAAGACGGCCTTTCGAACACGCTTCGGCCATTTCGAGTACCTGGTCATGCCAATTGGACTCTGCAATGCCCCAGCCACATTCCAGCACCTGGTAAATGACGTCTTTCGGGACTACCTTGATCTATTCATCATAATTTACTTAGATGACATCTTAATTTTTTCTGAATCCTTGGAATCACATCAAATTCATGTTAAGAAGGTGCTGGCCCGACTCTGGAAACACTATCTTTATGCAAAAGCCGAAAAATGTGACTTCGAGAAGCAAACTGTACATTTCGTGGGACTTGTCATCTCTGCCGATGGTATCTCCATGGACCCGCAGAAAGTCAAATCCGTTCTGGAATGGCCTGCCCCTACCGACAGAAAAGCTATTCAGAGGTTTGTGGGGTTTGCCAACTTCTACAGAAAATGTATCAAGAACTTTTCCGGTATCATTACTCCCATCACACAACTAACTAAGCAACACATTCTTTTCCGTTGGACACCTAAAGCTCAAGAGGCCTTTGAACAATTGAAACTCTTATTCACCTCAGCTCCCATCCTGAAGCATCCTGACCCGTCCTTGGCCTATGTGTTGGAGGTTGATGCTTCTGAGAGTGCAGTCGGAGCTATATTGTCGAAATGTCAGGTCCCAAAATCCTTACTCTACCCTGTGGCTTTTTTCTCCAAAAAACTAAACCCATCCGAGAGAAATTATGATGTGGGTGACCGGGAGCTGCTGGCTATCAAGGCTGCTCTTGAGGAGTGGTGTTACCTCCTCATATTCACGGATCACAAGAACTTAGAGTACTTGAGAACAGCTAAGCGATTAAGACCTCGACAAGCAAAATGGGCACTGTTCTTTTCTCGGTTCTTGTTCCACATTACTTTCCGTCCCGGTTCTAAGAATGGCAAACCAGATGCCTTGTCCCGCATGTTTAACCACTTCAATACTGGGCACTTAAACCCCCTTCTTACCCAGACCAATTTTCAGCTTTCGGTGCTCTCACATTTTGAATGACAATTACTCAGTCATGCAACACTGTACCCAAATAAAATTTGCGTCCTTTTTTTCACACAAATAGAGCTTTCTTTTGGTGGTATTTAATCACTAGTGGGTTTTTTATTTTTTGTGCTATAAATGAAAAAAGACCGAAAATTTTGTGAAAATTTGCCTTTTTCTTTGTTTCTGTCATAAAATTTAGCAAATTAGTAATTTTTCTTCATAAATTTTGCCCAAAATTTATACTGCTACATATCTTTGGTAAAAATAACCCAAGTTAGTGTATATTATTTGGTATTTGTGAAAGTTATGGAGTCTAAAAACTATGGTGCCAATCCCTGGAAATTGATCAATCTGATCACACCTGAAGTACTGACGGCCTATCTAATTTCTTGAGATACTAACAAGTCATAAAAGTACAAATACCCCCAAATGACCCCTTTTTAGAAAGTAGACATTCCAAGGTATTATGTAAGTAGCATGGTGAGTGTTTTTAAGTTGTAATTTTTTCCCACAATTCCTTGCAAAATTAAGAATTATTATTTATTTTTTTACAAAATTGTCATATTAACTGGTTATTTCTCTCACAGAGCATATGCATACAACAAATTACACCCCAAAATACATTCTGCTACTCCTCCTGAGTATGGGGATACCACGTGTGAGACTTTTACACAGCTTGGCCACATACAGAAGCGCAACATTCAAGTAGCACCTTTAGGCATTCTAGGAGCATACATTACATGTATCATTTCCTGGCAATCATTTTTGAAGGCCCTTCATATTTCTAACACATAGCATGTACATACCAAGAATTACAATCCAAAATAAATTCTATTGCGGAAAGGGTAAAAAAAAAAGTATTACCTGTGCGTTTAGTAATGTCCACAGGAGAGAGCACTGGTCCAGGCAGCGGTCGTGGATGTGCTTAGCGACAGCAATGGTAATTATCCAGGCAGAAGGCAGGAATATTGTCTATGGTCAGCACAAGGATATTGTCAGCACAGCCAAAGCATTTGTCCATAGAAATTGTCCAGGCAGAGACAGCCAGCACAGCCATATTATTGGTCCTGGTTCACTGTTACCTGCAGACACTCATTTTTGTACCGCTCTCCAGCCCTTCATAAACATACTGCCTCTTGCTACAGCTAATTATTTGCATAGTCCAGGTAGCAGGCAGTGGTGTGGTCCGTTCATGCGGCAGGCAAAGGCATGATGGCAGTAAGTCAGCAGCAGGATGAGGGCGGCAATCAGGTAAGACCTGTGCACAGGGCACAGGGGTAGAGGCTTCGACCCACCCAAATCTCTATGAAGCCTCCGGACTCCAGACCCAATCCAGAAATTAAACACGGAGAAAACAAAAAAAAAAGTTTTCTCCATCTGGAAAAACTATTCTGGAGCCCCTCACATATGTGAGACCCCTGTGTACTATAGTAGCAGGGCAACAGATTAGTCCAAGCAGTAGGCAAAAGCATAGTCCATAAAACAGGCCAGGGTCAGTTCACGTGCAAGCAGTCCAAGCGGTAGGCAGAAGCATAGTGACAAAACAGGCCAGGGTCAGTTGACATGGAAGCAGTCCAAACGGTAGGCAGAGGCATAATCACAAAACAGGCCAGGGTCAGTTTACGTGGAAGCAGTCCAAACAGTAGGGAGAGGCAAAGTCAAAAAGCAGGCCAGGGTCAGTTCACGTGGAAGGCAGTGTCATGGTTATTTGGGGAAGCATGGAAAATGGTCAGCACAGATTATGAAAATGGTTAAAAATATGGGCTAATATTTTAGGGATATGTGATAAAATTCGAAGCATTCACCAATGCAAAGGCCAGGTTGGGAGGGACACCGGGGACAATGGTAGCTGGTATCTTTTCGAAGTCCTCCTTTGCTGCACACGCTACATCTTTTTTGCCATCTTCGACCTGTTTCGGATGGTGGGATGTTGTACGGGAAGTGCCGTTCATGAAGTCTGCTAACAGCATCAGAGCGAAGGTTTTCTGGGGGGGGGGGGGGGTTCTTTGTTGATAGATGAGGGACGTGACTAATTCTTCTGAGAATAGTAGGAAGGGGGCTGGGTTGTCTGTGGATTTGGTGTAGACTATGTAGGAATTATAAATGGCCAAAAGGATTAGATAAATTGCTACCTTCTTGTACCAGAATCAGGACCTCCTAATGGACAAATAGGGCTGAATAATTTGGTCATTGAAATCTACCCCCCCCCCCCCCCCCCATGTAGAGATTATAGTCCTGGAACATGTCGGCTTTTCAATGGGACCTCGTCATCTTCTCTGAACTACAACTGCAGTGTCATCATGAATGGTGGACATTATGTGCACGTCTCTGTTATCCTTCCACCTCTAGGCCAGCACTTTGTCGCACCTCAGTGTTGCTCTTTCCCCCCTTCGCAGCTTTTTGTTCACAATTGATTGTGGGTAGCCCTTCCTATTTGGAGGTTCCGCAGGCCAGGGTTTTTTCAATGTACAAGTGTCTGAAAAGGGGCAGGCTGGTATAAAAGTTGTCCAGGTATATATGATATCCTTTTTTTAGAAGTGGGTAAGCCAGGTCCCATAAATTTTTCCAGCTGTGCCCATGTAGGCCGGGCACTCAGGGGGCTGGAGCTGGGAATCTCTTCCTTCATATATGCGGAACGCATAAAGATATCGCGTGGCTCTCTCGCAGAGCTTGTAAAATTTGACTCCATAATATTTTGCCTTTTTGCTAGGAATATATTGTTTTATTCCTAGCCGCCCTGAAAAGGGTACCAGGGACTCATCCACACATAAATGTTTCTCGGGGACATAGAGTTCTGCAAATTGATTGGAAAGGAAATTTATCAGTGGGCGAAGTTTTTATACAGCTTATCGGAATCTGGATGATTGCGGGGAGGGCGCTGGGTGTTGTCATTAAAATGAAAGAATCTCATTATCATCTCATATCGGGTCCTGGGCATTATGGCAGAATACATGGGCATGTGGTAGATGGGTTTGATGGACCAATAGGCATGTCCTTGATTTTTTTTTGTAAACCCCATGTTTATGGTGAGGCCCAAAAACAATTTTAACTCCTCCAAATTCAAATCTCTCCACTCAACTGGACGGGCATAAGATGATTGGGGGTTGTTAGCAATATACTGCTTGGCATATAAGTTTGTCTGGTCCACAATGAACTGCAGAATAGTGTCGGGCAAAAAAAGATGAAAATAATCAATCCCTCTGAAATTTTGGGTGTTGGCCTGCACACCTGGCTGTGCTGTGAAAGGGGGAATAATTGGTGATCCTGAGTCAGAAGGCAGCCATGTTGGGTTGGCAAGACCATCTGGCGTGTATGTAGCGGTCCTGGCTCTTGGGGGACGTGACACTCCAGTAGTTGGGGGAGTTGAATTTCCTGTGCTGGTACTCAGGTGTGATGTGGCAGCACCGGTACTGGCCCTGGGCATTTGTTTGCGGGGCCTTTCACTGGCAGCAGCACTGGTACTGGGCCTTTGTTCCTGGGGCCTATTGCTGGCGGCAGCGCTGGTACTGGGCCTTTGTTCCTGGGGCCTAGTGCTGGCGGCAGCACTGGTACTGGGCCTGGGAATATAATCCTGGTTGCTGGCGGCTGCCTGGTTTCCAGAGTGCCGTGCCCTTTTAGGAGGGACCCATTCTTCATCCGAATCGTTACTGTATTCGATCGGTTCAAATTCCGAGTTTGATTCGGAATCAGAATTAGAATCTGATGAGAACTCCCCGGTGCTCTCACAAGTCATGGAGAGGATCTGGAACGCCTCCTCACTGGTATAGACTCTTTTTTGGACATGGCTGTGTGGCGGGTAGCTGTGCGACAGGTGACGGTCACTGATGGGCTGTGCGATGGGTGGCAGGAGACGTTCACTGATAGTTGATGATGGTGTGACGGGAGATGGTCACTGATGGGTGACGGGTGACAGGGCACGGTCACTGATGATGGGTGACAGGGCACGGTCACTGATGGGTGACGGTTGCACCACTGATGGTCACTGATGGCAATCTCTTATGTGACGGGTGACAGGGTACGGTCACTGATGGGTGATGGGTGACAGGGTACGGTCACTGATGGGTGACGGGTGACAGGGTACGGTCACTGATGGGTGACAGGGCACGGCCACTGATGACACCCCAAAATACATTCTGCAACTCCTCCTGAGTATGGGGATACCACATGTGCGGGACTTTTACACAGCCTGGCCACATACAAAGGCCCAACATTGAAAGAGCACCATCAGGCGATCTACGAGCATAAATTGCACATCTCATTTCTCAACCTCCTATTACACTTTTGAAGGCCCTGGAGCACCAGGACAATGGAATTGCCCACAAAATGACCCCATTTTGGAAAGCTAACACCCCAACGTATAATCTATGAGGCATAATGAGTCTTTTGAACGGTTATTTTTTTTCCAGAAGTTTTTGGAAAATGTGGAAAAAAAATGAAAAACGCATTTTATTTACACAAAGTTGTCCATTTATAAGATATTTCCAACACATAGCAAATACATAGCAAAAATGACACCCCAAAATACATTCGCTACTCCTCCTGAGTATGGGGATACCACATGTGTGAGACTTTTACACAACTTGGCCACATACAGAGGGGTGATGGGTGACAGGGTATGGTCACTGATGGGTGATGGGTGACAGGGTACGGTCACTGATGGGTGACAGGGCACGGTCACTGATGACACCCCAAAATACATTCCCAACATTCAAGTAGCCCCTTTAGGCGTTCTAGGAGCATACATTACATATATAATTTCCTGGCAATCATTTTTGAAGGCCCTTCATATTTCTAACACATAGCATGTACATACCAAGAATTACAATCCAAAATAAATTGTATTGCGGAAAGGGTAAAAAAAAAGTATTACCTGTGTCCACAGAAGAGAGCACTGGTCCAGGCAGCAGTCAGGGATGTGCTTAGTGACAGCAAAAGTAATTATCCAGGCAGCAGGCAGGATTATAGTCTATGGTCAGCACAAGGATATTGTCAGCACAGCCAAAGCATTTGTCCATAGAAATTGTCCAGGCAGAGACAGCCAGCACAGCCATATTATTGGTCCTGGTTCACTGTTACCTGCAGACACTCATTATTGTACCGCTCTCCAGCCCTTCATAAACATACTGCCTCTTGCTACAGCTAATTATTTGCATAGTCCAGGTAGCAGGCAGTGGTGTGGTCCGTTCATGTGGCAGGCAAAGGCATGATGGCAGTAAGTCAGCAGCAGGCTGAGGGCGGTAATCGGGTAAGACCTGTGCACAGGGGCACAGGGGTAGAGGCTATTTTTTTACACTGAAAAACTCAAAAATGATGGCAAATGATAAAAAAACATTAAAAATATATTTTAAAAAAATGTCATTGCTTGCATTGCGGACAATACACAACTTGTAGCAGGTGATGTGGCAGGTGACATGGCCAAGTGACGTGGCAAGTGGAAATCCACAACTTGTGGCAGGTGACGTGGCCAGGTGATGTGGCAGGTGACGTGGCAAGTGGACAATCCACAACTTGTGGTAGGTGACGTAGCAGGTGACGTGGCCAGGTGACGTGACAAGTAGACAATCCACAACTTGTGGCAGGTGACGTGGCCAGGTGACTTGGCCAGGTGACAATCCACAACTTGTGGCAGGTGACGTGGCAAGTGGACAATCCACAACTTGTGGCAGGTGACGTGGCCAGGTGACGTGGCAAGTGGACAATCCACAACTTGTGGCAGGTGACGTGGCAGGTGACGTGGCCAGGTGACGTGGCAAGTGGACAATCCACAACTTGTGGCAGGTGACGTGGCCAGGTGACGTGGCAGGCGACGTGGCCAGGTGATGTGGCAAGTGGACAATCCACAACTTGTGGCAGGTGACGTGGCAAGTGGACAATCCACAACTTGTGGCAGGTGACGTGGCCAGGTGACATGGCAGGTGACGTGGCCAGGTGATGTGGCAAGTGGACAATCCACAACTTGTGGCAGTTAACGTGGCCAGGTGACATGGCAAGTGGACAATCCACAACTTGTGGCAAGTGATGTGGCAAGCGACATGCTAAATACAAGTACACTGCTGCTCTCTCAGCTGCTGCTACTCACTCTGGTCTCACAAACTGTCTGAAATGGTTAATAATACTGTTTTTTGAGCTTAGGGAGGGTCCTTATGATGTTTCCTAACTAAACGCTTATAGACTAAAACGCGGCTAAACGGGGCATGCAAACGCGGTAAAACACGCGTTTATAAACGCCGGTTTCAACCTTAGTTTAGAAGACTTCGCACCAGCGTCCCATGTACATGGGGCCTAAAAACGGCTATGCCATTTACAGTTCAAAAACGCCATGGTGGGCATGAGTCCATAGGCTAACATGGAGACATTTTTAAGCTGCAAAAAACGCTCAAACAAGAGGCTGGAAAAACGTCCGTGTGCATGTAGCCTTATATTAACCACTTGCTTACTGGGCACTTAAACCCCCTTCCTGCCCAGACCAATTTTCAACTTTCATCGCTGATACACTTTGAATGACAATTGCGCGGTCATACAACACTGTAACCAAAATAAAATTTTAATAATTTTTTCACACAAATAGAGCTTTCTTTTGGTGCTATTTGATCACCTCTGCGTTTGTTTTTTCTTTTTTTCTATAAATACAAATGACCGAATAAAAAAAAAAAAATTAGGATATTTTAATAATAAGTTCGAAAATTTTGAAAAAAGGTAATTTGTCTCATTCATTGATGTACACTGATGAGACTGCACTGATGGGCACCGATAAGGCGGCAAGGGTGGGCACTGAGAGGTGGCATTGCTAGGTGGCATTGATAGTTGGCAGTGATGGGCACTGATAGGTGGGACTGATTGGCACCAGTGGTGGGCATTGATAGGTGGTGCTGGCAGGGGCTACTGATTGTCACAGATGACACAGAATTGCCTCTTCCTCGTCGGGCCCGATGTCCCTTGCACATAAGCCGGTGATTGCCTTTTTTTACGCTCACGCTGTCAGCACAAGGCGAAAACAAAAACCATTACCGAGATTTTGTTTACATCACGTGATCAGCTCTCATTGGCTGATAGCTGATCACGTGGTAAGGGTCAGGCATCGGCCCCTTACTCGGATCTGTGATCACCCAAGTCTCAGTGACTCGGTGACCACAGCACGCGCGAAGGGGAGGACGTCTATTGACGGACTCCTGGCAATTGAGGATCGTGCTGTGGCTGTCGATCAGCTATATCGCTGATCTCAAGTGGTTAAAGAGGGTCTAAATGGGCCATTGACATGCATCACAATTAAACTTAGGAATGTGTCTTTGCAAAGTTAAACTAAATGAAATCCTTTCTTATTTTTGCTTGGGGATAGAGTGCAGAGGGATTAGAAGTCTGGACAGTTTTTGGGGATGTCTGCACCCCTGATAGGGTGAAGACAACTCCCAAATTTGGCCACTTTATCCTTCCAAATAATTCACTTCCTGACACATAGCCACACAGGAAGTGAGGGTAAATCCCTACCAATGTCTTTCCTTGGGGACACACAGGTCAATCTAAATAGTTTCCGCATTATGTCAATTGCACTCCAGCATTTTGCTGGGTACACCCCAAATTATTAAGTATCTTGGACTTTGGGGTTTCTTTACTAAAGGCAAATCCACTTTGCACTACAAGTGCACTTGCTGGATATCCGAGGGGGACATGCAAGGAAACAAAAAAAACACCATCTTTGCTTTTACATGATTGGATGTTAAAATCACCAGTGCTTCCCCTCAGATTTTCAGCAACTACACTTGTACTGCAGAGTGGATTTGCCTTTACTAAACCCCAAACTACCTAATGATTTGGGGTGTACACAACAAAGTGCTAGAGTGCAATTTGCTTAATGGGAACACTAGTTTGATTGATCTGTGTGTCCCCAAGAAAAGACATTGGTAGGGTTTTACCTTCACTTCCTGTTTAGCTGTGTGACAGGAAGTGAAGCCAATTTTACTAAAAGGGACACAAAGCCCAACCTAAAAAAACAAAACAAGCAGGGGTTCTAACACTTACTTGGTTTCCCTCAAAACGCCCACAATTAGAATAGTATTGCCTTGAGCTATTTTTAAGTGTAGTGCTCTAAATCAGTGCTGCTCAAGTACCCCCAACAGGCCATGTTTGCAGGTTTTCCTTCATCTTGCACATGTGCTTTAAATCACAGTCAATGGTTTGGTATTTTGGACAGCAGTTCGATAAGATAAATTCACAAAACATGTCCTGTTGGGGGTACTTGAGGACTGAGGCTGAGAACCACTGCAGTAAAAAGGAAAATTGAATACTTACCGCTCTGTATTTTTCATTTCCTGGTGACTATCCATGGCAGCACACAATCCATGCATATGCTACCATGAAGGCACCAGGTTAGACAAATCACACCTGTTTTGTTTTGACATGCCAATCAGCATAGTTAATCTGCAGCTGTCGAATATGTTGCATAGAAAACAAACAAACTTTGCATAAAATTATATTGGTCAACAAAACAGGACATGGAAAAAAGAAAAGGAAGCAAAAAAATTAATAAAACATTAACATTTTGAGAAAGATTTAGCAAAATAATGCAGCACAGACAATTAAATCAAAGTGAACAAATGACACACATTAACAACATCAAAAATATTTCAGGGGAACATATCCCCCACACAAAAAAATACAATCAACAAAAGTAAAACAAACATCTGTTTTGCAAAGACATAACAAATAAAATGCATGTGTTACAAACTCGATAAGGACACCAAAATTTACTTTTTGCCAGCCGGCCACATACACAATCTTGCCTCTTTTCAGGGCAAGGGAGAGAATGCTATCTGCAAGCTTTATATAACATAGATTTGTGTGCTTATGAGGCAATTGAAAACACATGCACAGTCCATGAAACACCCAAAATGCAAGTTCACCCAATGTAGAGACTGAACTTCAAAGTGGGTACACCTGATAAGGATGTCCTTCAATTACTAACCCAAAAAACACGCTCTCTGAGCATGCCCAGAAACATCCAGGTGTTGTTCACACACAAAAAGCACCAAAAAAACGAAGTCCCTGAGCATGCTCAGACCAACACAAATGCAGCTAGCAGAAAATAAGCCCCCCCCCCTTTCCAAAATTAAGCACATAATCCAGCATGCTACAAAATTAGAGATGGGACAAACACCCCCCCGGTCCGGGGGGCAAACAAAGAGCCTAACATGGGCAAAAGTTATACAACAAATACCATTGCAGTCTATGGGAACTGACTTGTTAATTTAGCTAGTCCCCACTTGGCTGGCTTATCTTCTAGTTATTGGCCTTAAAATGGGGGCCCAGGTCCCACCCTAAGGGACATATATCAATGTCACCAATTTGGACAACACCAAAAACAAAACAAGGAGAAGTGCCTCTAAATATGCCAAATTGCTTAAGGGCCATTTCACACCACATGCAGTCCATTGCGTTTTTTATGCATCAAAAATGCATGGAAAGTTGGTTATAAGGTTCTAAACGGCAGTGTTTGTTCCAGTGCGTTCCAGTTCCACAAAAAAAGTAGAACATGCTGCATTTTAACTGCACTGGACTGTACTGAAACGCTGCAAAATGCATAAAAAACGCACTGGAACGCACCGAAACGCACCTAAATGCACCAAAAACGCACTGGAACACACTTGTCCTTATCTATGGTTCATAAAAAAGAGGGGTGAAAAAAAGCACTGGACTGCATCAAAAACTTACCAAAAATGCACTGGAACGCATCAAAAACACGCATGCAAAAAAGTATCTGGAACGCATCCGGATTGCGTTTCTATGGTGTGAACTGGCCCTTAGGGCCAGTTCACACCATAGAAACGCAGTCTGGATTCGTTCCAGGTGTTTTTCTGCAAGCGCGCTTTTGATGCGTTTCAGTGCATTTTTGATGCATTTTTGGTGCGTTTTTGATGCAGTACAGTGCTTTTTTCCCCCTCTTTTCACTTAACCTTAAGGACCAGTTCACACCAGATGCAGTTCCGTTCAGTTTCGTGCGCATTTTTTCTGCACTAAAAATGCATGCACAGTGTTTTCCATGTATTCCAATGGCTCTTGTTGGCTCTAGTTCACACCATACAGTCAGTGCAGAAAATGACCGGAAACTGACTGCATGGTGTGAACTACAGCCAACTAGAGCCATTGGAATACATGGAAAATACTGTGCATGCATTTTGTGCAGAAAAAAAGCACACGGAACTGAACGGAACTGCGTCTGGTGTGAACTGGCCCTAATAAGGACAAGTGTGTTGCAGTGAGTCTTTGGTGCATTTAGGTGCGTTCCGGTGCATTCCAGTGCATTTTTGGTACGTTCTGTGCGTTTTTGATGCGTTTTACTGCGGTCCAGTACAGTTCTGTACATAAAAAATGCAGCATGACCAATTTTTTGTTTTCCTTTCTGAAACGCACTGGTACGGGCTGCAGTGGTGTGAACTATGCCATTGGCATGAATGTGATCAACTTTCTTTGCGTTTTTCATGCATCAAAAAAACGCACTGCACTGCATCTGGTGTGACCTGGCCCTAAATATCATACCTGGGGGGTGTCTAAAGTATGCCTGTAAAGTAGTGCATGTTTTCCATGTTTATAACAGTCCGAGAGCAAAATGAAATTTCTAAAGTAAAAAAATTGTAATTTAAAAGTACTCGCGGCTGTAATGAATTGCTGGTTCCCGTCAATACAGATAAAAGTCATTGAAAGTCTTTGAAAAAAAAAATGCGTGGGGGTCCCCCAAAATTCTATTACCAGGCCCTTCAGGTCTGGTATGGATATTAAGGGGAACTCCGCACCAAATTAAAAAAAAATAGCGTGGGGGTCCCCCTCAAAATCCGTACCAGGCCCTTCAGGTCTGGTATGGATATTAAGGGGAACCCCGCGCCAAACTTAAAAAAAAATGGCGTGGGGGTCCCCCTAAAAATCCACACCAGACCCTTATCCGAGCACGCAACCTGGCAGGCCACAGGAAAAGAGGGGGGGACGAGAGAGCGCCCCCCCCTCCTGAACTGTACCAGGCCAACATGGGGAGGATGCTTTGGGGTCTGGACCCCAAAGCACCATGTCCCCATGTTGATGGTGACAAGGGCCTCATCCCCACAACCCTTGCCCGGTGGTTGTTCGGGGTCTGCGGGCGGGGCGCTTATCGGAATCTGGAAGCCCCCTTTAACAAAGAGGATCCCCAGAGGGCTTCCATATTCCGATTTTGCTGGCGCAGTGAACAGGCGCATTTGAAGGAGCGCAAATGCCGCACAGTGCACAAATACACCTCTCACAGTTATAAACGTAATTGCAGGCGCAGCAGGCTGGTTCAGAAAGTTACTTTCTCATTCAATTTTGGGAATATTTGTTACTTGGGCAGTTGTCACTATACTTCCTCACATCACCCCACATCACCCCATTATATTGGCACTTCCAGCTTCTTATACCGTATTTTCCGGCGTATAAGACGACTTTTTAACCCCTAAAAATCCTCTCAAAAGTCGGGGGTCGTCTTATACACCGGTACCTGACCTGTACTGTAGAATCTCAGACCGCGGCCGTCCATTTTTCAAAAGCCGCGCCTCCTCCTCATGCTGTTCCGTGATAGGCGGAACACTCAGCTTCCCAGCAGAGCCTCTGTTTAGTGTTCCGCCTATCACGGATGCCCTCTCGTCCTCGGCCTCGGTTGAGAGGGCATCTGTGGTAGGCGGGAACACTGAACACAGTGTCTGCTGGGAAGCTGAGTGTTTGAAAAATGGACGGCCGCGGTCTGACTGAGATTCTACATGTCAGGGATAAGGTAAGTGATCGTCGAGGGGCACAGTGAGGTATGCAGGGGAACAGTGAGATATGCAGGGGAACAGTGAGGTATGCAGGGGAACAGTGAGGTATGCAGGGGAACAGTGAGGTATGCAGGGGCACAGTGAGGCATGCAGGGGCACAGTGAGGTATGCAATGGCACAGTGAGGTATGCAATGGCACAGTGAGGTATTGTGAGGCATGGTGAGGCATGGCTAGTCGGAAGGGGGTCGTCTTATACGGCGAGTATATCCCAAAACCCAAATTTTAGCTGGAAAATTAGGGGGTCGTCTTATACGCCCAGTCGCCTTATACGCCGGCAAATACAGTAATTTTGATTTGAAGATGCCGTGCGCCAGGTCCATAGTGGCGCACTGAGCGCCTCCTCCCGTGCGCCGAGAACACTATAGTAAATGGGGAATAGCGCTGCGTTACCGGCGCAAATGTTTCGTAAATACCAAAACTGCGTTGCGCACGCCGATGCGCCGATACTCATGGCGCAAACGGTTCGTAAATCAGCCCCAATGACTCTTGTTTTAAATTATTTTTAAATAAAACATGGTCTGGACTCGTTCTTTTTTTTTTTTACAATAATTTTTTACTGAAGACTGACGTATAACAAGTTCCTTCTCCAAATCAATGCTATTTAAAGTAGTCCATTGGAATCCCACAGAACTTGTTCTCCATACAATCAAGACTCAGCTATTATGTTTTGGTGGGTTACAATTATATCTTGATGTTACTAGCATTTTAAACAACATCTGAATGTGTTTGGGCAATGAAAAGACACCTAATACTCCAACGTTTAAAAGAAGATTGAGTATGCTGTCAGTGTTTCCATTAATAGGTAGCGTATTTTATTACATATATCTCCCCCTATAATATATATTCTACAAGGCATGTGCTTCTCATCTCAAATATCCCTCTGTGGTTAAGTTCAGATGTAATGACGGCTTCCAGCAGAAAGGCAGGAATGTCCCCTGCCAGGCTACTGTCACTTGGTCTTGGAGCCACAGAAAAGATATCTTATCTATGTTCATCACATTTATAGGTCATACAAAAGCAATCACTTGGCATGTTGATGACCTTGTCAAGTCTAAATGCAGCTACTGCTGCCAGCCAACATACTGATGTAGAACTCTATTTACAGTGGAGACTGTGTTTAAGCCAGAACGGAAGAACGTGACAGCTTTCTCTAAATCACAGACTGAAGATTAAATGTTTATTTTCTGTCACAGTCTGTTTACATGTGATGTTGTCCAATGGAGTTTATCATGTGCTAAGCATTTAACAAGGATAAGGCCCCTTTAACACCAAGGATCTGATCAGGCTCCGCCTGTCAGTTTTTCAGGCGGACTTGATCAGATCTTCCATTCAACCCTATGGACCAGCAGGTGTAAACGGACATGTGCCCATTTGCACCCGCCTACCTCCAATCCAAGCTAAAAAAAATAAAAATGAGAGGTGATCCATCCCCTTCTGTCTAGGTTGATTAGATCCAAGGGCAGTTGGGTGTAAACGAACAGTGAAGTACACCCGACTGCCCATTGAGAAAAGTCTGTGTCTACTCTTCATAAACTGAGCGGACGTAGACCTGTCATCCACCTGCTTTGCTCTGATCAGCAGATGATAAGTGGACAGATCCCCTGTTGATCTAAAAGGAGCATGCCCTGTGTGAAATGGGCTTAGGAACTAAACCACCAAAATCAACAGGATATACTGGTATGGGACCTGCATTCTCCCAAAGTACTATGGGAAGAAATAATGGCCTAAAACTTAGAGATTGACTGACATGCTTAGGGAGATGTGTAAATGCCTTAAAGGTATATAGGGAATGACAAGGCTGTGATCACTTACAAAGAAACCTCACATGTATGGCCACTTTAAGCTCAGCTTACACTAAGCTTTTACTCTTTGTACAAATTATTCTCCCAGTCTAATGTCCGCTATGAAGACTACAAACTAACTTAGCATGGAAAAAGACAGAGAAGGACCAACCAAGACCATATAGCACTAAATGGGTGGGGAAAACAGAAGGAGCATACCAAATGTTACATAAACAAGTTGCTATGGTACTAATCTAACACTAGATGGCAGTATAATTTAGAAGACTAGTAACAATTGTAATACATAGCAAAAGCAGAATATAACATCATAGGTGGGACACAACTCTCCTTGTATAAAAATGTTTTATTTCACTGTATAACATAACATATGTCCATACAGATGATTTGTCCTTTGGACCTGTAAGAAATAAGAGATACTGACAGTGGTGGTGCATCCATAAGGGGCGCACGGGCGCTGCCCCCTCTCTCCTGCCACCCCTCTATCACCATAGATAGATTCATGCATTGCATGAATCTATCTATGGTCACGCTGCCACCCCCTATTCAGGTGCCCCGGCCCATTTTCAGGCGCCGGGAGCCTGAATTACAGGAGCGGGGTACTTGTTGGAAGCACCTGATTAGAGCCATAGGCTCTAATAGGCGTCCAAAAAGGTGAACAGCGGGCGCCATGCTGGGCGCTCGCAGTTCACTCAGCTTTGTGTTAGGAAAGCGAATGACCATTCGCTTTCCTAACACTGAACCGCCTCTCCGCTGTGCTCGGGTCTGTTACCTGTCACCTGATTGGCTGAAACAACAGGTGCTGTGATTGGACATCTATCAGGTGTCCAATCATAGCAGAGGATGGGAAGAGAGGACGGGAGAAGACATTGAGGAGCGTGGAGGACACCGCCGTGACCCGCTGCCCCACCGAGACAAGATAAATGCTGGGCGAGCGGTGGATGCACACTGGCAGCATTTGATGGGCACAGTGGCGGCAATTGATGGGCACACTGACAGAAATTCATGGTCACAGTAGCAGTAATTGATGGGCACACTGGCAGCAATTGATGGGCACACTGGCAGTAATTGATGGGTAGAGTGGCGGCAATTGATGCGCACAGTGGTAGCAATTGATGGGCACACTGGCAGCAATTGATGAGTATAGTAGCTGCATTTGATGGCACAGTGGCAGCAATTTATGGGTACAGTGACTGCGTTTGATGGGCACAGTGGCTGCATTTGATGGCACAGTGGTGACAATTGATGGCACAGTGGCTGCGTTTAATGGGCACAGTGGCTGCGTTTGATGGCACAGTGGCGGCAATTGATGGCACAGTGGCTGCGTTTGATGGGCACAGTGGCTGCGCTTGATGGGCACAGTGGCTGCATTTGATGGGCACAGTGGCTATGTTTGATGGCACAATGGCTGCGTTTGATGGGCACATTAGTTGCGTTTGATGGGCACAGTGGCTGCAATTGATGAGGTTTTTTTTCAGTTTGTTTGCGCCCCCCTAAAAATTTTGAGCAACAGCTGCCACTGGATACAGAAGAACATTTAATGAAAACAAAAACTAGTTCCCAAGAAGAATAAACTCTGAGATCAATCTTTAAACCCAACAGGCAGAGAGGTCACAAAATGTCAAGCTGACAAGCTCAGGTGACTCAATTTGTACAGAATAAACTGACCAGATAATGTTGCCCTGTTAAGTCTTCAATGTCCTGGACTTGGCATTCTAGAAAAGTCCTTGAAACTTCAAGACACCCCTGAAAGGGTGACAGAGCTTGCAAACTCCCTTATGGAACATACAGTAGCTGGGTAGTCTCTTTAGTTGGTTGAAGAAATCTTTTGACAAGTACAGAAGTCTCTAATTCCAGCTTGTGAAGAAAGGGATGTTCTTGTATGATGACTGATGTGCTACTTGAGTCGCTCTTTTCTGGCAGCGCACTAGATGTAATGTTCTAGCTGTCAGTTTTATCTGCTCCGGCCTTGATAGATGAATCTGAAGCTGAGTTGCAGCTCAGCTCAAAGCTCTGTTGCTTAAATGTGTGATATAAGTCTTGGAGCCCTCACTGGAATTCTCCACGTAAAGAAATGTTACAATTTTGCAGTTATAATGTGCAGTTTCATTCATGGTAGGACTAGCTTCCGGTTGCAGCTTGCCCTTTCTAAACAACTCTGTAACATCTACTGAAGTAGATAGTAATTTAGAGTTGCTAGTTACATGGTGCATGAAATAGGGAACATCAATATTGTGCAGGAACTCAGTGTTGGTAGATTCCTGATCAGCTGTTGAAGATTCAGGCTTGCTGCTGTTATTAGTAGTTTGGAGTGTTGTGTTACTGAGGATATGACAAGGCAGTTCTCCAAGCTAAACTTAACCTCCACGAATAATAATTTTATTGGAATCCATATCACCTGAGGCTTGAGTGTTGTATGGAAATTGGATTCCAATAATTACCCAACTTAGGTCAGTCTTTTGGTCATAAGGATCGTCGTTTCAACCATTGTGCTGCTCTCAAGCTGTTTCTTTCCAACAGAAGCATGATTTTTCCATCATTGTCAAGTAGTGGGAAGAAGTCAGCTAAATGGCTTAGGTAAAGTTGTGCAAGGGCATATTCTGGTGTAGAGATTTCCTCTCTATCATTAGGTATTCGATTGCACTCGATAAGCATATGAAGAGGAATCAAATGAGTTTATTCTAAAGTTGATCTTTCTCAAGTCTTTAATGAACCAGCGCAGGTATGTAGTGTGTAAAGGGCAAAAATTTTCCTTTCTGCCAAACAAATCAAAGAATTCTGAAGTCACGGGTGAATGACTGCTTTAGTTATCCAAGAGATACTATATATCTTAACATTTCTCCTAGGTTGTCTATCAGTAAACACCTTGATAAAACATATTTTCCCACAAGTTTTTCCCAAAACTCCTTTGTGACATAGTTCACTGTACTTAGACTTGACTGTTGCAGGTTGGCGGCTCTCCCAAGCATGATCTGACGCAAAAGTAGGAGGATCTGCAGAAGAGTTCCACTGGAATTTATATAGTGCTTAAACATGAGCACTGCTGCCACACACTATGCATTTGATTGCGGCTTTATAGTCATTTGCAAGATGTTCTGTAGAAGCACAACATTTTTAAAACAAATCCTAATTTGTTTTAAGAATGATTTGTGTCCCTTGGATAGGTCTTTTGCAGAACTCAATGATTTTATTTTTTTCAGGGTTTATGTGAGGTCTTGGTAGCATATTTGTCTTTTTCACAGGCAAAGGCACTCTAGAGTCTCTGAATTTATTGTGAGGATATTTGTCTTTGGTAGATGTTGGACCTAGGGTGCTACATAAAACTAAGGTCATTTTTTTTCTCTGCAATGTATCTGATAAAAATCACAGAAATAAGAAAAACAATAGATAAGAAATTGCAGCTTTAAAATGATAGGATTCACCCCATGAGTGGGATCTAGATAGCTGTGGCCTTGTAGGTGTGAATCTGCCCTAGGAAGTTTTGGTTCAAGTAAAAGACTGCATGGTTCTTGAAACCTTTGATTATCCTTGCCAAATATCTTTGGAAATGCAGCATTTTGAACAAAGCATATTCTATAGATTCAGGATTGATCTAGCTGCTCTCAAGAGTATGAAAACCTACATTTGGGTTGCAGATGTGAAAGGCTCTTAGTCTGCTTAGTCAGAGTACTGACTGAGAGCCCAGCCATTTTATCACCATGTCATATTAATCACCAGGTCACTGATGAAAGCTTTCAAGGTAGACTTCCATCCTCTGAACATCTTACTCTAATTCTCAAACCTCAATTGATGATGCTCCATGAATCTGGCAAAATCTGACATAGGTGACTTAGTAGTAGGGAGAAGGTAAAGCGGAAGTAAACCCATTGATTTAACAGTTTCAAAAAGCAGTTACATTCCCGGCATGCCGGGAATGCCAACTGTCACATTGGTTGTTCTCTCAACCAAACTGTCAAACCATCCAATGGCTGGTGTCATAACTGATCACATGTGCAGCATCATAGCAGTTGAAGATTAAACAGAGGCCAAGATGGCAGCTTCCTTGCCTGAAAATGATAGGAGGGTTTACTTCCACTTTAAGGCGTTTAAACCAGGAACCAGTTTTCAGTTCAGTTCCATGTCAGGATGTGACTCTGGTGTCATGTTGTTGTCAGGATATGGTTCACTAACCATGATGAGGTAGTGCTGGTTAGACCAGAGTGCTGACAACTGGGTTAATGGCCTGTCTTTCTGTGTACTCTCAGAAGGCTGATGCTCTGAAGGAATGTTGGTGTCATCAGATTCAGGAGCATCAGAAATGAACCGAGATTCTACTGCGCTTAAAAAAACGCCTTCCTTCCTCCTCCTCCTATGTGATCCTGCAGCTCCAGCTCTCCTGTGTCAGTGGGGGTGGCTACAGGAGAGAGGTCTGAGTGACAAAAACGGCTGGGCTATGGGAGCCAATGTGTGATGTCATAGCTACTGGCATGCCCAGCCATTGTCAAGCACTACATGACACAGGGAAGCTGGAGCTGCAGGGTCACATGACCGGACAAAAAAAAGTAATTATACAGATCTTTTTTACAGAGAAAGGCAGGTTAGTTGGGAGGAGGGGAGAGAGAACATTTTTGAGAATAGTTAGTGTTAGGTTTGAATTTCACTTTAAGACATACATTAGTTATTAGGGAGCTCTATAGGATCTTCTGGATTCGTAAGACTGCCTACTGACCTATTCACTCCCAGTAGTAGCTTGTTCTAAAATTATTAGCTTAGCAATAGCTGCAGCTTCCTTACTTCCTTTCTTTCTGACAGACTTCCAACTTTGCTTCTGCTTTGGTCTGCATTGCCTGGGCTTCTGTGATTTGTGCCATAACAGCTGCTTTTTTTATGCAGCGAGCTTGTAATTGTGAGCTTGTGCCCAAAGAGTGGAACATTTTAAGTAGATGAGCTTGAAGATCTCTTAGTGTGTTGGTAGATGTTGAGCAATGAGATGTAGGTTTATGTTATTGTAATATCTTGTGATTTACCGGTGACTTGACATCCAAGAATTTTATGTATCTTTTTTTGATAAGAGCAGACAAGTTATTTAACTCTTGTAGAGACTTTTCTGTATTGATACTAGATATAAGAGTTAAACTCTCCAATGTGACATGGAAGTTAAATCCAAAGCTGTATTATTTCTCAGAGTACATTACAAAGGATGTTTTTCCTGTCTCTTGAAGCATACAAAGAAATGATTCTCCCAGCCTAGTGTCTGCTATGAAGAATGGAAACTAACTGGGGGAACATGAGGGACTATCTAAGACTGTAGCATGTAGTACTAAACAACATAGGAATATAGAATAATACCAAAATACAAAACTTAAAACAAATGGAAGACCTCATAGTACCCCTCAGCAACAGCAGAAGATAAATTCTGAACTACCTGGGCATTAATCCAAACATATTTGAACACAATGATAAACCCCACCCTCACCTCCTTGAAATTCATTTGCATTATGCTAACCTGGACAGCTTTCCTGTTCAGACTTGGATGTGCAGTCTATACCCCCACTCCCTTACCAACACCTCAATACCCACCTCCCCCCTCCTTTTTCACTTACCCTATCGATCCCTCTCCCTGACCCCTGACTCCTTGTTGTTTGTGCTTGTTGGGTGTGACAGTATCAGTTATACCCAGCAGTAGAACCCTAGGATCGAGAGCCACATGCAGCCCTCCAATCTCGGTAATCTCTTCCACCACATCCTTCCAGAACCCCTGTATCTGAGGACAAGACCAGACCACATGGAGGAAGGTCCCCACCTCACTCCTACATTTAGGGCAACAGTCCGACTGCGTATAGTATATCCTAGACAGTCTTTGAGGGGTATAATAGGCTTTGTGTAAAAACTTAAGCTGGATATAGCGGTCTCTAGCAGATATCATCAGAGGTATGTATTGTTGGATCCCCTCATCCCAGTCTGCAGACTCAAGGGTCGGGATATCACTCTGCCAGCTGTTGTAGAGTTGTTTGTTTTTATTGGTATCCCTAGAGGAGATTCTCAGGTAGAGGGACGAGAGAATTCTATCTGCGGTGTGAGACATCAGATAGGATTCTACCACGTGGGAGACGACAGTCTGGGGCTGTGGGAATTGTGATTGGAGCGCATGTTGGAGCTGCAGGAATCTAAAGAACATCCAGGAGGGTAGATGGAACTTAGTTTTGAGGGCATCGTATGGTAGCAAGTTACCATCCGACAGCACATGTTTTATTTTGGTGATGCCAAATCTGGCCCATACACTAGGATCAGGAATCGTGCGCAGGTGTTGGAGCCGCGGGTTACCCCAAAATATGGCATGGGGGGAGATCATCTGTGAGGGACAAACAAATTTGGACATTTGCTCCCACACCTTGACTGTAGTAGTCATTGGTACAGTCATAGTGTCATGCGCCTTCGGCCCTCTAAACACAAGGTTGCTTAGTGCCGCATAGGACCCCAGTATGGCTGCCTCCAAATTAACTGCAGGGTTCGTTTCCATCTGTGCAAACCACCAGCGCACAGTCACCAAGACTGCCGCCCAGTAGTATTGACGGAAGCAAGGTAGGAACAAGTCTGCCATGGCTAGTGGTAGTTGTAGAGTGCCTTTGGCTATTCTAGGGGTACAGCCCGCCCATATAAAGCTGCCAACAACCTTATCTAATTTGACAAAAAAGGCAATGGGAATAGGGACCGGGGTATTCCTGAACACATATAGAAATTTGGGTAGGAAGGTCATCTTTATTATGTTAATCCTACCAACAAGGGAAAGGGGTAGTGACTTCCAGGCCTGACATTTAAGGGTCAGCTGTTGTAGCACTGGGTACACATTGTCTTCCAGATAGGAGAGCGGGTTAATCTGCACCTCTATTCCCAAGTATCGGAATTTAGAGACCCAGGAGAGTTGGGAACTAGTCTGGGGGGGGGGGGGCTGCCGAGGCATATGTGATAGGGAGAACAGGAGGGACATAGCCCATTTGATCTTGATGCCCTAAAATACCCCAAAGTGGTCTATCAAAGCTAGAGCCACGTCGAGGGACTCCAAGGCATCGGGTAAGTACAACAGGGCATCGTCCGCATACAGGGAGATCTTTTCCCATAGGGGACCAACCTGGAAGCCCGGTATCCATGAGGATGCTTGGATTAAGATAGCCAGGGGCTCCATCACTCCAGCGAATAGGTCAGGGGGTAGCGGGCATCCCTGCCCGGTGACCCGACTAAGAGGAAAGGGTGACGAAAGGATCCCATTAGTTCTAACGCTAGCAGTAGGGGACCTATAGAGTAGCCGTACCCAGGAAATAAAATTTGGGCCAAAGCCAAATGTAGCCAGGACTTGCCATAGGAAAGGCCATTCGACCGAATCAAAGGCCTTTTCTGGATCAAGAGATGCCACCACCCCTGGTGGGGCGTCATCTCTGGAGCAGGCAATGTTGGTGTATAAGCGTTGGACATTAATGTCGGTGCCCCTGTCAGGCATGAAGCCAGATTGATCCTCATGCACCAAGGATAGTATCACTGAGTTTAAGCGGTTGGCCAGTACCTTAGTGAAGATCTTGGCGTCCACGTTGAGTAGCGAAATCAGGCGGTAGGACGCGCAGAGTTCTGGGTTCTTTCCTGGCTTGGGCACCACAACAATGACCGCCTCTGTCATGGAATGTGGAATGCAGTCTTCCTCTAGCATAGTAAGAAGTAGAGAGTGGAAATGGAAGATTACACCCTCTGTATGTTTCTTATAAAATTCCGCCGGGAGGCCATCTGAATTCCATTAATACCAAGGACATTATCTGCATTGAGTTTTTATGGTCCTCCTTTGTGTGGGTGCCCTGGTTTCCTTCAGCAAACTGACATTACACCTATTCTAAATTAATCTGATTGCACCTGGAGTATGGAAGTCTGATGGAGATATAACCTGGATTGTAGTTTACAACTGCTGTGGAAAGTCCTCCTTTGTTGCTGCTGTATTATCCTTCTGCATTGTAGACAGGGTTTACCAGAATATTCATTATTACAGAGTTGCAGCAGCCATCTCTAAGGAGTAATGCTCATCTATAGAGTGTTTCAAGTGCAAGAAGCAGTCACTTTGGCTTGGTCTGGAGGATGGTGATTGGCTGATGCAACAGAGCAAGGGGACAGTAAACTGGGCTGCTGGAAAATGGAGCTCTGTTGTACCACTAGGCTGGAGAATAAAGGGAGGAAGCCACTAGGAGGACCATGTGCTGCTACAACCATTTTCCTGTGCTGAGCAGCTGATTGAGAACCACAAGGTTTTAGTGAAGTGGGGACAGTAGTGTGTGTACAAAAAAAAGGGAGAGCAATTATGGGAATCCTATCTTTTATAATAGTAATATTCACCGAATGATATCGGGGGTGTGGTCAAATATAATACATATATAAAAATAAAAAAAAGAGACAGACCTCCACACACCTATATGAATTATATTACAAATATTTAATAGCCTACATCAGGCAAATACATATTATAAAACACTACAATGTCCCAAAAAAAACATATGACCAAAATAAAGAACCTATAGAGAGGCCACCAAGTCACTATGAATCCCTCCAGCCGGAGGGAATCCCCCCAGTGATTGGTAGCTGGTGAACCCACTCCCTCCCCCCCTGTGAAGAACACCCCGTAGGTGCCCAATATACCCCAAGAGTCCCCTATAGAAACCACTAGTTAACCCGTGTACTTCCTAAACAAAAGCAGCATGTGTTTAAAAAACAACGTATATCTCTGCTAGTGAGTGGAAGACACAGTCTGGATAGGATCCCCATACAAAAAACTACCCCCCAGTCAACAGTCAGTCATTGGGAGGGTCTAACACTGTTAGGAAATTATCCACATTGATCCAGCCATAGGAAATGTGTAAATGTATCTGGATTAAAGTAATATAGGGGAAATAAACTATAGAAGAACAAGAATCACATCCACTTCAATTTACATGAAAGTCCAATCACTGGTATATCTTCAAAGTCCGCACCAAGACTTGATTGAGTATATATGCAACTAATTCCCAACTGATGGGTATATCTTAGTGTAGTTTCCCAGGTGCACCTGATTGGTGAGAAGAATATATAGTATCGTTATGATAGTTCATGTCCTCACAATAGTTGTTATCGGTGGTGTATTGAACCAGCAGTGGGTCTCAACGTTTATCCCAAATGTTTTCTATACTCTTCAGTGGGGACTATAATAACATATAAGCTTATATGCATGGCATTAATGATTATTTACTCACGCGACCTGCATAGATTTCTTGAAACATATAGTGTGGGGTTTATTTCAAATCTCCTAATCGGAGTAGTCTGTATATAAGTATCCCCGTTGTCAGTTCTCAGTCCGTTTCAGTATAGCAGGTAACAGCACAGAGATCTCACCATAGGATCAATCTGTGTGTGGGCGCTTTCAGTATTCATCGACAACTACAGGGAAACTACACTAAGATATACCCATCAGTTGGGAATTAGTTGCATATATACTTCCCGTAGGAATCAAGTCTTGGTGCGGACTTTGAAGATATACCAGTGATTGGACTTTCATGTAAATTGAAGTGGATGTGATTCTTGTTCTTCTACAGTTTATTTCCCCTATATTACTTTAATCCAGATACATTTACACATTTCCTATGGCTGGATCAATGTGGATCATTTCCTAACAGTGTTAGACCCTCCCAATGACTGACTGTTGACTGGGGGGTAGTTTTTTGTATGGGGATCCTATCCAGACTGTGTCTTCCACTCACTAGCAGAGATATACATTGTTTTTTAAACACATGCTGCTTTTGTTTAGGAAGTACACGGGTTAACTAGTGGTTTCTATAGGGGACTCTTGGGGTATATTGGGCACCTACGGGGGTGTTCTTCACAGGGGGGGAGGGAGTGGGTTCACCAGCTACCAATCACTGGGGGGATTCCCTCCGGCTGGAGGGATTCATAGTGACTTGGTGGCCTCTCTATAGGTTCTTTATTTTGGTCATATGTCTCTTTGGGATATTGTAGTGTTTTATAATATGTATTTGCCTGATGTAGGCTATTAAATATTTGTAATATAATTCATATAGGTGTGTGGAGGTCTGTCCCTTTTTTTGTTTTTTATCTTTATATACAGTAGTGTGTGGCCAGAGTTTGCTGGAGCTTTCTGCCGCTGTGCTACCCAGAAGAAGAGGGCTGATCAGAGACTGCTGCTGTCATCATACTCTGTGCAATGCTATATGTGAGGGGACAGTCCTGGAAGCAAGCAGGTGTGTGGGAAAGAGAATGAGCTGCTGCTGCTTCTGGATGAATGGATCCCTGCCATAGCTGAACCACAATCTGACGAGAACTCAAAGAAGCAAAGAGACTGAGAACCTTCTACTTGGGAGGGTGTGATATGGATGCAGGTGAGATCAGCAGTGCCGGCCCAAGACATTGTGCTGCCTGGTACCAAGAATGAAATGCTGCCCCCCCCCCGCCACCCCCAAAAAAAATCACGCCCACCAGAATGCCCCCATATTCATTATTTTATATCATGATAACTAAAGTGGACCTGTCATGGCTCTATGCATGTATATAATAGGATTTTTATAACAGCTTACCTGTAAAATCCTTTTCTTGGAGTACATCACGGGACACAGAGCGACATAGTCATTACTAATGGGTTATATAGATACCGTCAGGTGCTGGCACTGGCAACTTCCAAAACCGGAAGTACCCTCCCCTATATAAGCCCCTCCCATCCGGGAGCACCTCAGTTTTGTAGCAAAGCAATAAGTGTCCCCACAGAGGGGCGGGAGCTCTGTGTCCCGTGATGTACTCCAAGAAAAGGATTTTACAGGTAAGCTGTTATAAAAATCCTATTTTCTTTCTCGTACATCACGGGACACAGAGCGACATAGTCATTACTAATGGGATGTCCTAAAGCAATGCCAAATGAGGGGGGGGATACACCATATATAAGCTGAGCGCTATCAGACATGAGGATCTTTTGCGGCCTGCAACACACTGCGCCCAAAGGCGACATCCTCCTGACTTCTAACGTCCACCTGGTAGAACCTAGTAAACGTGTGTACTGAAGACCATGTTGCGGCCTTACAGATTTGAGCCAGGGAGGCCTGGTGATGCACTGCCCATGAAGTTCCAACTGCTCTCGTGGAGTGCGCTCTAACTTTGAACGGAGGCGGTCTCCTTCTCAAGCCATAGGCTTGTATTATGACCTGTCTAATCCACTTGGCTAAAGTAGATTTTGACGCTGCCTGACCCTTTCTGGGGCCTTCCGGCAGAATAAACAAAGTATCCGTTCTGCAAATCTGAGCAGTGGCTTTTAGATAAGCTTTAACTGCTCTTACTACATCCAAAGAATGCAATAACTTTTCCTCTACCGAAGTAGGTTTGGGGAAAAAAGAAGGAAGAACCACATCTTGGTTCAAATGAAAACTCGATACCACCTTAGGAAGAAAGGCTGGATGAGGACGTAACACTACTCTGTCCTTATGGATAACCAGATATGGCTCCTTACAGGACATAGCTGCTAATTCCGATACTCTTTTAGCCGAACAAATGGCTACTAGAAAAATCAATTTCCTGGTGAGAAGCACCAAGGAAATATGCTGTAATGGTTCAAATGGTTGTTTCGGTAGAACCGACAGAACCAAGTTTAGATCCCATGGACATATGGGAATATTAACCGGAGGACTAATACGCATCACTCCTTGTATAAAGGCTTTGACTAGTGAATGCGAAGCCAAGGGCCTTTGAAAAAATATTGACAAGGCCGAAATCTGACCCTTGATAGTACTCAAGGCAAGCTTCCTATCTACAGCCCATTGTAGGAAGTCCAGAATCCTACCTATTACGTATTTACGTGGATGCCATTTCTTGGCCTCACACCAGGCGATGTACGCCTTCCAGATTCTATAGTAGATCTGCCTGGATACCGGCTTCCTGGCATTGATCATGGTAGATACCACAGAATTAGAGAGCCCTCTCTTTTTTAGAATGTGGGCTTCAATAGCCAGGCCGTCAAACCTAGGGCTGGTAAGGAAGGGTGGTATATCGGTCCTTGCGAAAGCAGGTCCGGACGATGTGGGAGGGTCCAAGGACTCCCCACAGACATTTTTACAATCTCCGCGTACCATGCTCTTCGGGGCCACGCTGGAGCCACCAGAATCACTGGTTTCTTTTCTACCCTGATTCTGCGGAGTAATCGAGGTAACAATTGTGGCGGTGGGAATGCATATATCAGCTTGAACTGATCCCAAGGGAACACTAGGGCATCCGAGCCGCACGCTAGGGGATCCCTTGCCCAAGAGACAAACCTGTCCACTTTTGTGTTGAATCTGGATGCTAGCAGATCTACATCCGGTGTTCCCCACCGCTGACATATTGTCCGGAAAACCTCGGGATGAAGGGACCATTCCCCTGGGCATAATTGTTGGCGACTTAGAAAGTCCGCCTTCCAATTCTCCACCCCTGGAATGAATACCGCAGATATGGCTGGGACATATCTTTCTGCCCATCTCAGGATGTAATTTACTTCCCTTTGGGCTGCACGACTCCTGGTGCCCCCCTGACGATTGATATATGCCACTGCTGTGGCATTGTCTGATTGAACTCTGACAGGGGACCCTTGGAGTTTGGATGTCCATGCTACTAGGGCATACCGGGCTGCTCGTATCTCTAAGAGATTGATGGGCAGGGCCTTTTCTGCTTCTGACCACTTGCCCTGGAGAGACCATTGCTCCAGTACTGCTCCCCAGCCTATAAGGCTGGCATCTGTAGTGACCACCTTCCAGGAAATCGGACTGAAGGATTTCCCTCTTTCCAGATTCTGGGGAACCAACCACCAGCGGAGGCTCTTGCGAACGGAAGGGGACAAGGACATTGGTAAGTCCAGAGCCTGAACTTTTTTGTTCCAGGCTGACAGTATGGCCCTTTGCAATTTCCTTGAATGGAATTGACCGTAGGGTACTGCTTCGAATGATGCCACCATTTTTCCCAGCAGCCTCATGCACAGGCGTATGGATGGCTGTCTTTTTGAACCCACTAAGTGGATCAAATCTCTCAAAGACGACCCCTTTTCTTGAGGCAAGAAAATTTTTCTCTGGTCTGAATCCAGCCTTAGCCCCAAGTATTCCAGACTTTTGACTGGTTTTAGGGCTGACTTGTCTCGGTTGATAATCCAACCGTGATATTCCAGAAACTTGATTGTCTCGTGAACAACCACTTCTAGTTTTTCCACTGAGTGGTCTATCAGCAACAAGTCGTCTAGATATGCCATTATCGTTACACCTCGTGTCCTTAGATTGGCCAATAATGGGGCCAGAATTTTTGTGAACACTCTTGGTGCTGTGGCCAGACCGAAGGGTAAGGCTCTGAACTGAAAATGGCGCCCTTCTACCGCAAAGCGTAGAAATTTTTGGTGGGCTGGAAAGATGGGAATGTGCAAATAAGCATCTTTGATGTCGATCGAGGCTAACCATTCCTCCCCTTGTAGGGCAGTGGCTACCGATCGGATCGACTCCATCCGGAAAGTCCTGATATGTAGGAATTTGTTTAGCCCTTTTAGATTTAATATGGGCCTCACGTCCCCGTTTGGCTTCGGAACTGTAAAGAGGTTTGAGTAAAACCCGAACCCCCATTCTTCCAGGGGAACCTCTATAATTACTGCTTGGAGCAATAATTGTTCCAGTGCCAACAGGAGGGATCCTCTCTTCTGGGGATCCCTTGGCACGTTTGACCTTATAAAGCGGGAAGGAGGGGAGTTTTTTAACTCCAATTTGTATCCCAGATTTACTGCGGAGAGCACCCATCTGTCTCGGATCGTGTCCCGCCAGGTCTCTGTGAACAACTGAAGTCTTCCCCCCACCCGATTGAGTGGGGGCAACCCTTCATGCATTTGACTTTGGGGGAGGTTTTGTACCTCTCCTGCTCCAGGGCTTCTTGTTACCCTGCAACTGTCCCTGATTTTTACCTCCGGGATTTGACCGAGGAGGCCGTCGGAACTGTTTCACAGCCGATGTCCTAGGGACTGGAGAAGCCGGCCTCTTAAAAGAGGGACCTCTAACTTTATTTTTAACCGGCAAAAGTGTACTTTTACCGCTGGAAATTCTCTGGATATACTTGTCCAGGTCTTCCCCGAATAAGCGCTCACCATGAAATGGGAAGCTGACCAGCAATTTTTTACAGGGAGCTTCAGCAGACCAGTTTTTGAGCCATAGAAGCCTGCGCATATGTACTACCGACAGCGTAAGGCGGGAGGCCTGATGGATTGAATCCTTTATGGCGTCCACCGCAAAGCATAAGGCTCTAGGTAGATCAGCTAGGGCAAGAGCCTGCTGATCTGGCAAGTCCCTTAAGACCTGTTTCAACTGATCCTTCACTGCTTGGCAGACCCCAATAGCTGCCACTGCTGGTTGTGTCACCAATCCTGCTGTAGAAAAAGCAGATTTTAATAAGGACTCCAATTTTTTATCTATTGGGTCCTTGAACATTTGGACATTATCCACCGGACATGTTAGTGATTTATTCACACAAGAGATGGCTGCGTCCACTGTAGGGACCTTCCATTTTCTGATGAACTTATCCTCCATGGGATAGACCACCGGAAATCTCTTAGGGGGAGTAAATATTTTGTCAGGATGCTCCCAATCCTGGTAAATGAGCCCTTCCAGTAAAGGATGGATCGGAAAGGAACAAACAGTCTGGGGAGCTTTTAGCGACCCCAACGAGGAGACAGAAGTGGATGATGGCTCCGCAAGTGGCATTTTAAATGCTGATCGGACCATATTAGTCAGGGACTGAACCCATAACCTTTCAGCATGTGATGCTGAGAACGGCTCTTCCACTGTTGATTCCTCTACAACCGAATCGACCTCATCCTGATCCCCTTCAGGTAGGTCGATCCCTGTATGGGACTGTTGCTCTGTTAACAGGCACTCTGAGGGAGGAGACGGAGATCGGGCGCTTTTCTCCTGTGACAGGGAAGCCGCGATCAATGCTGACAATCTCTCTTCCAGCCCTCCCAGAGCTGAGGAAAAAACCTCCTCTGTTACATACACAGGAGCAGGTGAACTGAGGACAGCCACAGTACCAGGTACTCCTGAGGGTGCTCTACGGTCACTAACCTCTGATTCTTCAGGGGAGACTGGTGCAGCCAAAGCATGCCCAAGATCCTCAGAGCCCGATGGAGACCCCCTATTCCTCCTGGAATTTCTAGTCCCGGAGTTTTTAGACGGCATATTCCTAAGCCACAAAGCTGAGGTATTCCAGCCGAAATACACCAGTTACTGACAATAGTCTAGCATAAATGCTGCTATAAGAAACAGTTGGTGTCTACTAATGTGCCTTTCTAGGGGATGCCTGTATCAACCGCTTGCTGTATGCCCTTTTTTAAATGTTGCCAGCTCTGTCTCTGTACTTCATAGCCAGCTCACCACACAAAATTGTGATTTTTAACATGCTGGGACGCCCGCACATGCGCAGAAGCGCTGCGGCGCGCACAGAGCGTCATCCCCCAGGCTCCGCCCCCTTTTCCGGCTCACCTCTATATATAGAGGCGCGTGCACGCGCACGCGCGCGGCCACGTGCGCCTTTGGCGCTAATTTCGAAAAATGGAAACTAGGAACAAGAGCCAGGGCCCCTCTTTGCCGCAGGCCGGGGGATGGACGAGCATTGCAACATGGCAGAGGAAGCAGTTTCCCATAAGAGAACTCACCATCTGCCTGGACTTGCTCTGCTGAGAAGAAACTAGTCCACATGACAAGAAAACATTCCACAGCGGCCTCTAGTGGACAAACACAGGTACCGCAGTCTAATATATTAAATATATAAAAAAAAAAAAAATTTTCTTGACCACCATTAAAAATTATTACATTTTTTTAGTAGTTACAGGCATGCACAGAATTTTGCGGGAATACCATTAGGTAACAGACAGAAAGACAAATTAGGCTTGGGGGTCCCCCAATAGAACCAAGTTCCTGGGGGCCCCCACTTACCTGTTCCCCGCCACAGGACTTTGTTTGGTCCACAAAAGCCCAAACTTCACCTATCACGGCAGGCATTGTAATCAAACCTTCAGGGACCGGGTTCCCAAGGATTCCACTCCCCTGGACCTGTATAGCACCCTGCACAGAAAACATCTTGGTCGTGGGTATGACCAGAGCTCTGGATCCCAGTGTCCAGCTCTCCTAAGAGAAGCATTACAGGCAAAACCTTGCTCTTCTCTGCAAGGCCCGGGTACCGACCGTTTAGCTATGAAGCTTTTTTGGTCGGATCCGGAATAGCTTACTGAGGCCCAAAAGAACCTGTACGCAAGCTCAGTGAAAAACACATGTTTCTTCTTGGCCAACACCTTAGACACTGGCAAAAAACTGAGGTGCTCCCGGATGGGAGGGGCTTATATAGGGGAGGGTACTTCCGGTTTTGGAAGTTGCCAGTGCCAGCACCTGACGGTATCTATATAACCCATTAGTAATGACTATGTCGCTCTGTGTCCCGTGATGTACGAGAAAGAAAAAAGTATAAAGAGGACCTGTCATGGCTCTATACATGTATATAGGAGTATATAGAGGACCCGTCATGGCTCTATACATGTATATAGGAGTATATAGAGGACCCGTCATGGCTCTATACATGCATAGGAGTATAAAGAGGACCCGTCATGACTCTATAAATGTATATAGGAGTATAAAGAGGACCTGTCATGGCTCTATACATGTATATAGGAGTATAAAGAGGACCTGTCATGGCTCTATACATGTATATAGGAGTATAAAGAGGACCTGTCATGGCTCTATAAATGTATGTAGGAGTATAAAGAGGACCTGTCAAGACTCTATAAATGTATGTAGGAGTATAAAGAGGACCTGTCATGGCAATATACATGTATGTAGGAGTATAAAGAGGAACTGTCATGGCTCTATACATGTATGTGACAGTGGGGTCACTTTGGACACAGGGTGAATAAAAGAAACCCCCGATATGGTCTGTGATAGCCATATTCAAGGCTGTATATACATTGTATATAGATTGGATGTATACTGTGTGTGGGGGTTATGTAATCATTGCTGTGAGGAATTAAGGTGTTTTGCATTCTATTGTTCATTAAGTCTGTCCTTGTGTGTATTGTAAAGTGCCAGACAGACTGGCTGCCAACCCTTTGTGAGAAGATGTGTATTGTGTGGGATCTTTTGAAGCCTAGCAGACGTCAGGATGAGGTGTTGAGTCTTGGGATGTGTGGGTGGAGCTGGGCCCTTGTTCATGTTAAATCATGTGGATTGAATTGTGTATAAAGTTACAATGTTTCTCAATAATAAAGTCATTCCTATTACAGAAGAAGACAGAGTGCGTCTCGTTTTCTTCCAGAGGGATTGGTTCCTATGGGAAAGGGTCGTTTAGCTGTGGATATTGGTAGCGAGTGGATGTGTGTCTAGGAGAGGGAACATCGTAAACGGCGTTTTACTCCTTTATATTGGGGTGCCGTTACAATGTATATAGGAGTATAAAACGACCTGTGCGTGGCCGTTGACCGCAATGTCAGCCGACCACCCGCGATCGCTCCACAGAGCCAGAACGGGGATCTGTCAATGTAAACAGACAGATCCCCATTCTGACAGGGGAGGAGAGACAGACCTGCTGTTCCTAGTGATTAGGAACAGAGATCTTTCTCCTCCTCCAGTCAGTCCCATCCCCCCATTTAGAAACACCTCCCAGGGAACACATTTAACCCCTTTCCTGACAGTGACATTTACACAGTAATCAGTGCATTTTTATAGCACAGATCGCTGTATAAATGTTACTGGTCCCAAAAAAGTGTCAAAAGTGTCCAATCTGTCCACCGCAATGTCACAGTTTCGCTAAAAATCGCAGATCACCACCATTACTAGTAAAAAAAATATAATAATAATAATAAAAATGCCATAAATCTATCCTCTATTTGGTAGACGCAATAACTTTTGCGCAAACTAATCAATATACACTTATTGTGTTTTTTTTTTTTTACCAAACATATGTAGAAGAATACATATCGACCTAAACTGATGAAGAAATTTTATTTTTTATTTTTTTGGATGTTTATTATAACAAAAAGTTAAATAAAAAATTATTTTCAAAGTTGTCACTATTTTTGTTTATAGCACAAAAAATAAAAACCGCAGAAGAGATCAAATACCACCAAAAGAAAGCTCTATTTGTTTAGGTACAACGTCACACGACCGCGCAATTGTCAGTTAAATCAATGCAGTGCCGAATCGCAAAAAAAATTTTTGAAGTGCATTATTTCTATTATTACATTGTTATATAAAATAAAATAGTTCAACTCACCATAATGCAGAATCATTAGAGAATTCTACAATTTATTTACGTGTATCTTCCCAAAGGGTGACACCTTGGATACACTGGTACAAATATGCCACCGTCCCGATATAAGTAAATTTTCTAAACTAGGAACTAGTAATTGGACTTTGAAGGCATACAAAATAGATAGGGGTATAAAACTAAGGCTTTATTGATATACAAAACATTTGACATATAAAACAATCATAAAATATCAATTTAATTGATCAGTTTTTATGACTGGTCCAAGAGGGTTATCAGTGTATTTTTTTAAAACAGTACAATGTATTCTCCTTATATTGACTCAACTGAGTACATAACGCAAAAAAGAGTAATTATAATTGTGTAGTTTATAAACCAGATAACCAGCAGATGGATCCAGAGGAGATGGAGAACTTGCTCGACATGTTGCGCATCTATTATAAACGCTTCCTCAGGAGCATATACATATCGTTTTCAAATTAGCGTAATAGGCCAGCGTTGGCAGGTCATGCATCTACCTAGACAGTGGCAATGTATAAATACTGTATGCCCGGTCAGGAAGATGGTATCGCATTAATATATTAATGGTAATTCTGATAGAACGATCAATGCTGGTAAGCAGGGAGCCGTTGGAGTAGGGCAGATGAGAGAGACGGACCTCAGGTCTCCTGTGACACACAGTGCTAGTTAGGACTCCGGGAGCATGCAGGGCTGGCGCGATTACCCACAGTCCAGCTCCTCCGCTCCTCCAGGCAAATCACAAGCCTCATGTCCGCCGTCCATCCCGCCCACATGACCTGCTCGGCCAATCACAGGACACCCGCCAATGCCCATTGCTGAGCTTGGCTCAAACACAGAGACAGATTTTTAGGCAGCAGTTTGAACATTGATTTGCCGCCCCCCTGAAAGTGCCGCCTGGGACCGAGGTACCATCGGGTCCCATTGTAGGGTCGGCCCTGGAGATCAGACTGTACTAGTGAACACTCCCACCATTCTCTGACATGAATTAGATTTTTACTGAATCAGAGCACGTGTCCAGAGTCCAACCAAACTGTTTTGTTTTTATCGAGAGCCCAACTTTGCTGTTCAAGGTTTTTTTATAATCAATCACTGGCCAGTGAGATAAAATTGGCACTGTTATAGCAACTTATGACTGTCTTTATATACTGTTAGTCAGAATACTACAGGTGTGGTACAATATCTCTCAAAGTAATGTTGTTGTCAAATTAATTGTTTAGGTACACTTGCTAAATTGATTATTTAAGGTTATGCTTGGCCTAATTACTTCTTTGAAATAGCTCAAGGTGTGTTGGTTTGTGCTGGGTGAGCGAGTATACACTCCATTTAAAACTCCTGGCAGTCACCGGCCCCCCAGCCCCCCTGTTTTACTTACCTGAGTCCTGGAATTCACTCAGCGGACACACGCTGTCTCTCTCTGCACGGGGTCCCAGCTCTTGATTGGATAGATTGATAACAGCGCAGCCATTGGCTCCCGCTGCTGTCAATCAAATCCAATGATGTGGGCGCCGGAGGGTGGGGCCGAGTCCGGCATTCGTGTCTATGGATGCAAATGCAGTACTCGGGAGACCACCCGCAAGGTAACCTCCCGGGGGGTTATCTGATGTGGGGAGGAGCCGCGAGAGCCGTCGGGGGATCCCAGAAGTCGAGGGTCGGGCCACTCTGTGCAAAACGAGCTGCACAGTGGAGAAAAGTATGACATGTTTGTTATTCAAAAAAATAAAAAAATAAATAAAGCTTTACAATCACTTTAAAAATACACTCTCTAGTAAATTCAACAAAAGGAAACAATATGGCGTGCACATCTACATGTATCAAGTCTGAGAGTATTACTGTGAGCATACAATTTCATTAACCATGCATGACAATAACTAGTGGTATTTACTCAGATAGAACTAGCTTTGCATTGACATAAGTGCATGAACTTCAACAAATCTGGCCAATTCTGTATATTTACTTCATAATATAGTTCAATAACAGGTGGTATACATTTGATGCTCCTTTTGTACAGCAGACTTAGTGAAATAGGTTTACTTATTCCAGATTTCATATGCTCCAGTGGTTACCTTTATACAGCCTGTACTAAATAAACCTGCCACTACATAATTAATGTTCTTTACTTCTTCTCTCAAGGTCTTTACTAAATAAGGGCATAGAGAATGTAGCAACCCATCAAGTACAGTATATGCTGATATGACACTTAACAAAGGGGAGACACAGCAGAAATAAAGGCAATGTTTATACAGCTAAAGCTCAGCATGACACAGCATTGCAGCTTCATTCATAAAAGTAAACTTTACCCAGGATATGTACTAGAGTAATATGCATAGCAAGAACCTTTGATGAACATTTGTGTTTCCTAGCATAAACCTATATATTTTATTATAGGTGTATGTTTGTGTTGTTTTAGGGGATGTAAAAGAATACTGAAAACTGAAAAAATATGGAAGATGCAATTATTTAATACAAACGTTTTTATTTAAGAGTAGGAAAAGACAATACAGATTCAACATAGGAGTTGTGGTATACGTCGGGATGCAACCCTGTTTGGTAAAATATATATATGCAATACATGTTAGTCATATTCACAATAGTACCGTTTTCAACTAGTAAACTTTTGTGCATTAACTGGGTACAGGCATACCCCACTTTTAAGTACACAATGGGGTTTATTTACTAAAGCTGGAAAGCGCGAAATCAGGCTCACTTCTGCATATAAACCAATGAGATTCTAAGCCCGGCTTGTTCAATTAAGCCTGGTAATAAAACCTGGAAGCTCGTTGGGTTATATGCAGAAGTGAGCCTGATTTTGCACTTTCCAGCTTTAGTAAATAAACCCCATTGTGTACTTAAAAGTGGGGTATGCCTGTATTGGCACCATATTGTGGTGCATCCCAATACCACTATTACACAGGAAAATAAAAGGGAAAGATAACTGTATAAACAAAAAAAAAGGAGATGAACAATATAAAATAACAGGGTTGTGCTGAGTTAAGAGCCAAAGCTGTAGACAATTACATGTGTCATATTTGCATCCATTTAAAGCGGAGTTCCCCCCAAAAATGTAACTTCCACTTTTTGGAACCCTCCCCCCCTCCGGTGTCACATTTGGCACCTTTCAGGGGGGAGGGGGGTGAAGATACCTGTATAATACAGGTATTTGCACCCACTTCCGGGAATGACTCCCACGGGAGTCACTTCACTTCCCGTCCCCCCCTGCTGCCTTCTGGGAAACACACTGGTCCCAGGAGACAGCGGGGACCACTGGGAACGTGCCGCGCTACTCGGGCATGCACAGTAGGGAACCGGGCAGTGAAGCCGCAAGGCTTTACTTCCTGATTCCCTCTCCGAGGATGGCGGCGGGGGCAGCATAGAGATGAGCGATTGCTCGTCTTCTGCTGCCGACATCTCGGGCACCCTGAACAGGTAAGTGTCTATTTATTAAAAGTCAGCAGCTGCAGTATTTGTAGCTGCTGGCTTTTAATATTTTTTTTTGCGGGACCTCCGCTTTAACCAAAACCAATCCTAAGGGCAATTTCGGGTGCCTTTGATGGACATATCACATATCCCTTGAAGGAGGAAAGGTTAAAAGAGAAGTATGGGTTTCCTTTTTTTTGCTTACATCTATTCTATGTGAGCTGCTGATATCTATAAACCCTCCCAGCCCTCTCAGAAGTGCCCTCATTCTGTTAAAATCAAGATAAATACCTGTGGGAGATTCTACAGTCTTTCATACAGCATCATCCTGACAATGGCTTGAATATGAAGTCTGGATCCACCCCCTTTTCTGTCATTTTGCTTGATTGATGTTGGCTCTCCTCTCTCTGCTCGTTCCTGAAACTTCACAGAGCATAGCTGCTCCCCCTCCCTTCTCACTCCTCTCTCCTCCCCCTCCCTCCTCCTCTGCAGCATGTTTCAATGGTCAGAAGAGTCGGCAGAGATTTCAGCACTTCAGTGAGTGTAATGTGAGAGAAGTCACTGATAGTGCTGTGTATGAGAATCTACACTGTATATTTCTATCTATCAGCACAGCCACGTCTCTTAGGGGAGGGGGGACAGAGGCAGGGGGTGTGTTGGTGTGTTGGTGCAAATGTACACACCCCCTGAAACTTTTCAAACAAAAAATAGACCGTTTTTGCCAGCTGAAGGAAAGTTCATGTGCACATGCTGTAAAAACTAAAAGAGGTAGGAAAAAAAGATTAGCTGATATGTGACTAATGTGATATGTACTAGTTGTTTAACCCATCCCATACTTCTCCTTTTAATATTAATATATAAGGCCATTGGTTCACTTTGTACTACCATATGCAGTCCATGCGGACCATTTTCTATTGCAAACCTGCATAGTGTTTAGTATAGTATGGTGAAATCATTCCATTCATTTAATGGTTTCCATTCTTTGGAGTACCTGAGTCCAAAGTACCGTAGATGAGCGCCAATTTAAGGCTATAGCCCACAAGATAGCAATGAAAAGGGTGTTTACTAATTTTTGGTTTGTGGGAGGGATATTTGGAATGGGGGTGAAGAGTAGGCACATTGATGCCATCAGTGTGATCAATGACTCAGTCAACTCCGCTACCTTGGAGGCTGCCTGACTTCATATATATTTCAGTTGGGGACAGCTCAAGAATGTGTGGAGCAATGTTCCCGTGGCCTGGCAACCCCTAAAGCAAGTGTTTTGGACTCCTGGATAGAATCTATGTACTCTATCTGGGGTGAGGTACCATTTCGTGTGCAGTTTCACTACAGTTTCCTTAAGAGATATAGAGAGTATTTATGCATGTTTACCAACATGTCTGACCATTTCTCTGAGAAAAATTCTTGGCCTTTGTCTGTTTCCCAGTGGGTCATAGCAGTTGATTTCTCTGGTAAGTGCATTTCATTGAGGTATCTATACACCAATGAGATGATCCCTTTCTCTCTAGACAAATTGTGGCAGTCTGTTTCATATTGAAAGAATTTGGTATTAGCGTTCAATGAGTATAGTATTTCAAAGAAGTGCCTTATTTGGAGATATTTATAGAACTCGGACCTCGGGATATCATACTGTTCCTGTGATCCATGTGTTAGGGCTTTTAGTGTAGTGAGAGCCTTTTTTTCCCACCGGAGAAACTTGTCAGGTGATTCATATGCTGGGGGGAATCTCGTGTCTCCCAGAAATGAAGCTAGGGGAGGTCTGCATGATCTCAGTTTACATTTCTGTTGGTACAGGTTCCATAGGTGTAAAGTTTGGCTCATGATACTGTTTAGAGCGCTTATCTCCCTGGGTCTTGTTTCGTCTTTCCACAGTAGTCCCGGTACATAGAACGGGCCTAATGAGATAATTTCGAACAAAAGCCAGGGGATCTGTGCTGGGGGGACATGCCATTGGGCTGTTTGGGCCAATCTGGCTGCTAAATAATAGAGCCATACATTAGGTAATACCAACCTTCCCTGTTATAGGGGGCTATGAGTGAGGGTCTTGTTTTTCCAAATAAATGTATTAATGGCTCGTTGGATTAGCTCTATAGTTTGGCGAGACACATAGATGGGAGGGGAAGATGCAATTATTGAACTTTGAGTTGCTGCGACCTTTTCTGGACCCTGGAAGTAGGTTTAATTGCCTTTAGTAAATCAACCCGTTTGCTTAAATTAAATACAACGGGCTGGTGGTTCGGACACCCAAATATCACTATATACACAGTAAATTTTTCATTATTATTATTATAGTTGTGTACAAAAAGTTGCCTCTTTTTCTACCAACAGAAACAGACCACTAGCATGTACAAATCTACAAGGGATTGACCAAGGCTGCAGCTGTTTGCAGCTGCTCATCTGCCCCTAATGTAAGTGCTCAGGGTGAGGCTATATGCAAACAGCTGCAGCTTTGGCAGCCTCTTATTGATTTGTACATGCTGTAGGTTTTGATCATGAAAAAACACCCAGCATCCCTGCCACAGCTTTAGTTAGGTTCCTTGCACACTGGGGCATCTAGGTGCTGTGCATTCCTACTGGTGTTTTTGTACACCTGGGAGGCACAGGTACTGGACATTTGTCCCTGAATGCAAAATGCATAGGGCTATAATTTTGAATATGTCTGGGTACAGTGATCAGACTCATACAGCCGCAGCCTGCCATAGACTGTAATGGACTGGGAGGCAGAATGCTGTACCTGTGCCTCCTGGGCACAATACAATGATGGGTGGGATGCACAGCAGCTAGGTGTGCCTGTGTGCATGGGGCCCTTTACTCCTGCTCAAATTGGCCCTGTGTAGCTCCTGCTGCCATGTAGGATGGAAGCAACTGCTGTCAGTAGCTGCTGGGTTCAAGCACTAAGCCCTGAAGCTGATATGTTCTGCTTATAAGATCAACAGCAATAAGTGTAACCACATGGTGGTACTATGGGGGCACTGATAATACTTCAATGTGCCACATCCTAATAAATGGAGCATAAACTTGGGAATATTGGAAGAATTATGGACTTTTTAGGCACATACACTACAAGTTAAACTAAATCCATAGCTTTATTTCACATCATTTAAAAAAAAATGTTGACATGAAATATTGAGAGGGTTGTAGAAAGCACTGCAGAGCTGAGCTAGCCATTGCCATATTTGATTAGAAGGTACATACACATTTTTTTTCAGCCCTAACTTGGTGAGCTATCTTCTTTCAGAAAATGAGCTGATACAACAACTGAGTATGGCTACCCCAGGGGGGTTTTCTGGTTTATGTTGATGCACTGCTACTGCATAGACACAGATTATGTAAGTATTATTGAGAGTGGTTGTGGGGGGTTTATCCTAGGCTATATTACCTCCCTAATATCTTATTTTAAACATTCTTTCCATGACAGGGTCAGACCTTGCAGATATATGTGTTATCAAATATATTACAGCATTCAATTTCCATGTGCATGCTCCTGAAGAGTGGATAAATCCACGAAATGCATAGAGCTACTATATGCCGTGTTATACACCAACTATATGTTTTAACCATGTAATGATCACCTGTACCATGTGATTTGCATTATTACTGAATGGTAAATTGTAAATGCTGTATGGATATCCTCTGAATGGAATTTATTGGTTCTATATGTGTACCCATGATTACCTTCATGCAACTCATGATTGATCTCCAATAAATGTTAATTTTTTTTTACACCTGCCTGCTTCATATAAAGTCCCAACCTTTAGTCATCTTGTTTTGTGTCAATTCAATAGGGATGGAGGCAACTGACCTTATCAGGTCACCGCCTCATTTAAAGTCCCAAAGTTCTTTTTCTTTTTCTCATCACATTGATGCTGCAGCATGGAGGTGAGTATGTATTTTTGTTATTACCCCAAATTCTCCTTTTACACTGAGGCTTGATTCACACTTATGCAAGTTGCAGTTTGCATATTGCAGGTGCATTTTGCGTTTTTCAATACATGCTTTTCTTCAATTGAAGTCTATGGAACCAAAAACCAGAAAAAAGTCCCTGGCCCTTTCCATAAAATGCACAGATGTGAACTACATCCATAGGAAACCATGTAGACTGTAGTGTGTTCCTGCAAAACTGAAAAGATGCTAAAAAAATGCATAGGTGTGAACCAGTCCTAAAATAGACACTTACATTTTTGTCACTTACAAAGAGTGAGTCAATTTAATAATAATTTATAGGCTAACAATGCTCCTCTTCAACAGTGGCTATGCTGTTTCTTCACAGATATGGTGTAGTCACCCTATGATAGACAGTGGGGTTGATTTACTAAAACTGAGGAGTGCAAAACCTGGTGCAGCTGTATATGATAACCAATCAGCTTCTGACTTCAGCTTGTTCAAACAAGCTTTGACAAAATTAACCTGGAAGCTGATTGGTTTCCATGCAGAGCTGCACCAGTTTTTGCACTCTCCAGTTTTAGTAAATCAACCCCAATGTATTACTATCATAATCAACTGGTGAAATGGATTAGGGTGTACAACTTAATTTACACTCTCAACCAAGAAAACTTTGCCAAATCCCAGAGACAAGCTCCTCTTGGCTGCAATAGCCTTTATATATAAAAATTAATATTGCAAAATCTTGAAAATCGTCCATCTTGCCATTCGAACAGCTCAAGCACAAACTTTCCTGGATTATGAATAATGAGCACATGCCAACGATCTTGAATGATAAAATGGGAATGTTTTTGAAAGTTTGGGACCCATGGGTCAAGTACCTGACTGGAGATCTAAGATCCATACCCAATTAAGGCAGTTTCAGGATAGTGGGATTCGGAGTGCGAGGACATACTCTACTTTCCCTCTTGACTTTCCCCCTCTTCTCCTTCTCTCGTCTTAAGCCTCGTACACACGGCTGGTTTTCTCAGCAAGAAAACAGCTGGGAGAGCTTTTTGCAGAGAAAACCGGCTGTGTGTATGGTTTCTCGTAGGGAAAACTGCTGGGATTCTCGACGAGAAAAATAGAGAACCTGCTCTCTATTTTCTCGTCTGGATTCTCGTCGGCCTGTTCCCCGACGAGAAAACCGTGCGTGTGTACGAGGCTTGTATGCTTACCTGTCCCCAGGTAAGCCCGCGCATGTTCCATGAGACTTCGATGCATGCACGGTAGCTTACAAGGGTAGTGTAGGGCAGTGTTTCTCAAGTCCAGTCCTCAAGGCGCCCCAACAGGTCATGTTTTCAGGATTTCCCTCAGATGAAACGGCTGTGGTAATTACTAAGGCAGCGAAACTGATCAAATCACCTGTGCAAAATAATGGAAAATCTGAAAACATGACCTGTTGGGGTGCCTTGTGGACTGGAGTTGAGAAACACTGGTGTAGGGTGTAGCAAGACGGCGGTGACGGCATCTAATGTGATGTCACCGCGTTCTTGCCATTCAAAAGAACGGCGGTTCTTTTGAATGTGCCGTGTGTACACTCGGCGAGCAAGAAAAGCTTGCCGGGAATCTCCCAATGAGATTCCCGCCCGTGTGTACAGGGCTTAAGTCTTTACTATTATATCTCTTAGGTATTCTCGCCTATTCCCTCTAAACTTGGAAAAGTTACTGCTACCTCAGAGTGAAGAAAAATTTCTGGGTGACGAGGGATGCGGCTTCCTTTTCCTGGAGGTATAGGTCCGCTTCTACGAATACATACAGTTTCTACCAGGGGTATCTCCAAGCCATTATGGTATATGAGCTGACCTTAAAGTGATTGTAAAGGCTCCTTTTTTTTTTTCAATAAAAATAACAAACATGTTATAATTACCTGCTCTGTGCAGTGGATTTGCACAGAGCAGCCTGGAGTCTCCTCTTCTCGGTTCCTTCTCCTGTGCCCCTGGCCCCACTCTTATGTCGAGTGCCCCCACAGCAAGCAGCTTGCTATGGGGGCACCTGAGCCGAGTCACAGCTCCCTGTGTCCATTCAGACACGGAGCTGCGGCCCAGCCCCCCCTCTCCCCTGATTGGCTGACTGACTTTGATTGATAGCAGTGGGAGCCAATAACGCCGCCGCTGTGTCTCAGGAGGGAGAGTCTCAGACGACCGAGGCACTCGTGGACATTGCTGGACAGAGAGGGGGCTCAGATAAGTAATAGGGGATGCTGGGCTGGCCGACTGCTGCACACAGAAGGTTTTTTATCTTAATGCATAGAATGCATTAAGATAAAAAACCTTCTGACTTTACAACTCCTTTAAGCTTGGAAGTGCAATATATAGTTGCTCTGTCCTCTAGGGCACAGTAAGCCTGAGATGTGTCTAGTTAATGCATTACTTAGAGTTTTGAACAAGTTTTGGGGTCACCCAATACTGACAGTGCATTCTATACTGACTTCAAAGATTCTCAATTTGGAAGAAAGCCTTTTTCTATTCCCGTTTATGTGTATAATGTTTGGACTTTTACCCATTCAGTATGTATTTTACATTGCGGGAGATATGCATTCTTTGTCATAACTTTTGTATTCTTTTTCCGCGTACACGCGATCGGAATTTCCGACAACAAATGTTCGATGTGAGCTTTTAATCGGATATTCTGACCATGTGTAGGCTCCATCGGTCATTTGCTGTCGGAATTTCCGACAACAAATGTTTGAGAGCAGGTTCTTAATTTTTCCAACAACAAAAGTTCATGTCGGAAATTCCGATCGTGTGTATCCAATTCCGACGCACAAAAATCCTACGCATGCTCGGAATCAACTTGACGCATGCTCGGAATCATTGTACTTAATTTTTCTCGGCTAGTTTTAGTTTTATAAGTCTCTTTCTTGACGTTCGGAATTTCCGAGCAACATTTGTGCGACCGTGTGTATACAAGACAAGTTTGAGCCAACATCCGTCGGAAAAAAAAACCACGGTTTTGTTGTTGGAAATTCCGATCGTGTGTACGTGGCATTTCTTGTGAATTACGTCAGGAAAATTTTGAACAATATAAAACCACCATATCTAAGGAATGGGAGGCTGCAATAGATTATTTGTTCTATCACTTGTTCTATCTCTGTAACACTGAGAACTCTTTCACACAGATGTTAAGGCTCCATTTTATTGGCTACCTTCACATCTGCTTGTGATGTCATATTCAGTAAGTGTGTACCACCATTGTCCATCAATCATTATTGCTAATAATGTCACAAAACAATATAAACAAATGTATAAAAAAAAGTCTCAAATGCTCATATGAACAGGACCTAACACTGCAGAAAAAACGTTTTGCATAATGTTGCCGAATACCTCTGTTATGTGTTTAAGAAAATTGTGATGCATCATTCATTTAGCTTGGCACTAATTATTTAAGCTTGATGATCTGTTTTTACATGTAAAATGTTAATGCAACTTACAAAATTTCTTGTTTATTTTTTGGGGGTTAAAAGATATCTATGCAAGGCTGCCTACCGTGCCTTCACACTCTTTGCACATGGTTATCTTGGGCCCAAATATCAAATTCCCATACCTTCATGTGTGGTGAAATTTGTGCGAACACGCTTTCCATACCCGGAGGGCCAGTGCACAGGTTTTTTTTGGAGTTCAGATTATAATGCTGCTGAGATGGTAGAAGATGGCGTCTAAGTGAAACCAAGCTGTTGCGATGGCAGAAGCTGACGTCTAAGTGAAACCATGCTGTTGAGATGGGCGTTATTAATTATTTTTTCATTCACTTTATTGAGTAGAAAATTGTGTTTATTTTTGAAGTCTACTATCCATCCAATCCCTGGTCACGCCTGTTGTATACTGTGTGAAGCCAATTGTTACACAAACATGTATAGCATATGCTTATAAAAATTGACTGTTATAGGTCTTAGAAAGTACAACACTCAACATTAAATAGGGTTCTTGACAAAACAGAAATATAATGCACAAATCCCCCCCCCCCCCCAAAAAAAAAGTCCAGTGTGCATTTATTGAATAATTAACTCGAAAACATAACATTAATGATGTAACGAGATTATATTTTTTAAACTCCAGAAAAATGTGACCCACAAATGTTTTTACATCTTACAGAGTAGTAAAGCGTGAGTGTACAGCTATATCTTTATTGGGTTCTTCTATGGGAGCAATGTTCTGAGGGAAACTTATGTTTCTTGAAGACCATGTAAAAGTTATTTCGCCAGCAGTCAATTCCATTACAAAATCAACCAATAAGTCAAAAAGGAAATTTTGATTAGTTGGTTCAAATAAGGCCATCATAATCCACGCATGCCTGGCCATGCTATAGACCAGGCTATGTTGAACTTCCCCTTATAGCAGCACTTGCAGAAGTAACTTTTTTGACCACTGCTTGGACATGATGAACATTGTGGTTGTGATCAAGTGTAGCTAGCTGTGACCTGGCCATCATACCATCTATAAAGAAATGATTCCATTTAGGACAGTATTTGAGTGTGGTGCTATGATAAACTTCAAGTTCCCTGGTATGGCAGAATTGTGTTATTTGGGGGAGGTCTCTCAATAGTGATATGTTCTGCACGATATCGTAAAGATGACAAAATGCAGGGTTGTCATCCTTCAGCCATTTTTTTCTTCTATTTTGTTTTTCTGTCAGTTAATCATAGTTGCAGGAAAGGTATGTGTCAGCAACATTCATGATAGACAAAAGAGTTACATTTTTCTAACAGAATTTGTTCATTCCCATTGCAGGTGCTAACACATCACCATAAATGATTTTTTTATGGGGTTTACCCACTCAGCAAGTTCCTTGCATTATTTTTATTCTTTTGGACTAGCTACAAGAATTTTCTTGCTAACTACTTTAGCTAGGTGCCAAAACATCAAACTGATGCTTGATTCTGGGATACTGTTTTCTTGGTATCTTTCTAATATATGCATGGTGGTCGGTACATGTATCCCATGTATTTTCTGTATGTTTATGGCAATATTTTTTTTATTTATATATTTTTTTTTAAACGCAATCAGGGCCGGATTCCTGACAAGGCCACCGAGGCCAGGCCTCGGGGCGGCAGTGGGTGCAGGGGCGGCGCTGCAGCAACAAGACCCGGCATCTCCCCCTGCACCTCTGGCTGGCCGTTTAGAGTGCAGTGGGGAGAGGTGGTAGGAGGTGGAAGGCGGCGATTGGAAGCTCTGTGGTGCCTGTGTGGGCGGCGGGATCTCTCTGGGGCTTGTAGTTCTCTTTCAAGTGTCAGTGTATACAATGGAGAGGAGAAGGGAGGGGCCTCTGACCTGGGCAGGTATCACTTTCACTCTGCTTGTACACTGTTGCTGATGCCCGGGTCAGAGGCCCCTCCCCTCTCTGCTGTAGACATTCGGAGATAGAACTACTAGCCCCAGCGAGATCCCCCTGCCTGTGGACACCATAGAGCTGCCGATCACCGCCTCCCACCTCCACCAGCCAGGTACAGGGAAACCTCTGCAGGGGGGGAGTCAGCTGTTTGGGGACCCTGATGTAGTAGGGGGGGCTTTCTGGGGACACTAATGTAAGGAAGGGGCCCTCTGGGGACACTGATGTAAGAGGGGGGCCTCTGGGGACACTAATGTAAGACGGGGGGCTCTCTGGGGACCCTGATGTAAGGAGGGGCTCTCTGGGGACACTAATGTTAGGGGGGCTCTCTGGGGATCCTGGTGTAAGGGGGGGCTCTCTGGGGACCCTGGTGTAAGGGGGGCTCTCTGGGGACTCTGGTGTAAGGGGGCTCTCTGGGGACCCTGGTGTGAGGAGGGGCTCTCTGAGGGTGTAAGGGGAGTCCCCCTATGTGATGGTGTGTGTGTGGGGGGGGGGGGCGGCATTGAAGGACCCGGCCTTGGGGCGGCAAAGGGAGTAAATCCGGGCCTGAGCACAATACTTAGCATTATATCCCAGGCTGCCACTCTGCAGAAAGGCACAAAGGTTTGGATCCCAATTCTTGTGGGGCTTGCTAATTCCCTGTATTCCAGTGGGGTTACATAGTTATATACTGTAGTTACATAGTAGGTAAGGTTGAATAAAGACAATAGTCCATCCAGTTCAACCTGTGTGGGTATGTGTGTATCAGTGTCGATAATCATTTCCCATATCCCTGTATGTTGTGTTCTTTAAGATGTGCATCCAGAGTCTTTTAAAAATATCAATACTCCCCGCTGACACCAACAATTGTGGAAGAGAGTTCCACATTCTTATGGTTGGGAACAGGTATTCCTTTTGGAATTTGTGATATATGGTCTTTCCAATGGCAAGAATGTTCATTAGAAAAGTAAATTGTTTCACCTATAAATGATTATACCCACTGCACAAAATGGCATCAGGTATTTGGAGAATGCCAACAGGTTTACGACCTATTTTTGGTTGACTGTCCCACAAGTGTGAACTATGTTTCTCTGCACATTTTCCATATACACGGATTGCAGAACCAATCATTTTTTAGGAAATGCGTGAACATCAAAATTTGTAAGCTTGGCATGTCATATTTTTTAACAGCATGTCCAAACAACTGCAAAATACTATGTTTTTACACTCAAAAGCAGGATTGCATATTGCTTTTTGTAGAGATGTGAAATCTTCCAGGTGTTGATGGTCTTCACAATCCAAAAATTCATCTTCATCCGAGTTGTAACTGACATCCTCTTGTGAAACATGAAAGGATTCGTCTAACTCACTGGGGTGCGTTTTATCACTGAAGAGTTCTTCACCTTGTGAGACTTGACTGGCTAGGTCAACACTTTCACTGCACTGCTCAACTTCAGTTTCAGTGGATGAAGATGTTATGTTACTTGCCAAGCTTGTAGTTGGAAATTAATAAAAATTTGTGTCAGAGTTGTAGGTATTATACTTCACCCACTTACAATATGCTTACTGGATGTTGTTGGATGATCTTGCAATGTAAGTGGTGTCACTGTCATGTCCAGATGTGTTAACGAGGTAAGAGTGGGTGCTTTGATAAGGTTACATTGTACTGCTTGTTTTTTCACCAGCAGAGGTTTGAATTGCTTTCTGCTTTTGTTTTTTAAACATTAATGCCCAGAAGGTAAAGGATTAGTGCCAGAGTATTTCCTTTTCAACTTAGTGTTAGTTACTATAGAAAGTTTGGTAACGTGATGCATGGATGTCTGCATTTGATAGTTCTACCTGTAGCGGGTATGTACTATTTAGGGGCAGCATCTGGGTGGTAGTATGACCCAGATGCACTAATTGGTAGAGTAGGGCTGTGTTCTATTTGTGTGAGGTGGCGCTGTCGCTTTGGGCCGGGGTTGAACCTCCACTGCAGTGCCGTACCCTTTGTGACCTCTCGCAGCAGCTGTACGGCGGGGCGGGGAACCCGCTGTGCTTGCTGGGAGAGGGTATAACGGTGGCGGACATCTTCACCACGAGGTCCGAGTCCCAGGCACCTTTAGCCTGAGGGCTGCTGTCCGTGATCGGTGTCCAGGCTCCTTTGGCCTGTACACGTGGAGTTCGTGTTCCATCTCAGACACCTTCAGTCTGGGGTGAGGTACTCACCGGAGGCCTGGGGCCCAGTACCTTCCACTGGATCCCGTGAGGGAGGGATCATCCTAAGTTGCCCCGGGTGTCGGGCGCCTGAATCCAGGGCGTAAGGGACCAGAGAGGTGATCCTCCTGAAGAGCTGGTGCAGCATATTGCCAGTGCCGGGTGGACCTCTGGAGACCGTCCGGATGGATGTCTTTCCCGAACAAGGGCCAATTCATCAGGGAAGGTGGTTCATGTTCTATGGCCGGTGGCAGCGGTCCATCTAATCAACTCAGTCAGTGGCAGAGACCTGCTCTTAGGCCTGTGGCAGGGGCCTCAACAGTTCACCCGGTCAGTGGCAGCGACCAGTCTCACGGTCGGTGGCAGAGACCGTGCGCCAAGCCTATTTGCACTAGAAGGAATAGGAGAGTTCACTGTGACTGTGCCTGGACCTACTCGTATCCACACCCTGTCTGTTTATTCAAAAGTTCAACTGATGCTGTTCACTTGTCAAGAAGAATAAAGGAGTGTTGGACTTTTTATCGTGTGGGGCTCTATTACTGACAGTCAAACTTCCACAGGAGAAGCAGAGGCTCCATCCAGAACACAGGCCCGAAGGTAAAATAAGTGTTGGCTTTCACCTCTACACACTAGAGGACATAGGCCGTAGTGAACCTCACCCTCCTCCCGCATACCCCTAGACAAGCCAGACGTTTTATTAACAAGGGGACGGGGGGTGTGGCCGCTCCTGACCTTTTTCTGGGGTTCTTCTGCACTTAGCCTTCAACTTTCCAGAACCAGTTGCAGTATCAATCGATGGACTAGGATCAGGTTTGAAGAGGGTTGGTAAAGCATCAGGCTTTAGTACTTTCTTTCCCTAAAATAATATAATTAACAAAAGACAATCGAATAGAATAGAAAGAATATACCCATTTCCCAAAATTCAAATAGAATAGAATAGAAAATAATAGCTTAGAATAGAATAGAAAATAACAGAATAGTATAGAAAAAACAATAGAATATAATAGAATAGAAAGAATATAACCATCTTCCGAAATTTGAATTTTGAATAAAATTAATTTGAATAGAATAGAATAGAATTTAAAAAAATAGAATAGAAAAGAATAGAATAGAATAAACAAATAAAAAAAGAGTATAATTAAAAAAAACAATAGAATAGATTGGAATAGAAAGAATATAATGATTTCCAAAAATTCAAATAGAATCAATTTGAATTTGAATAGAATAGAAAAGAATAGATTAGAATAGGAAGATGGTTATATTCATTCTAAACAAAAAGGGGTGTCCCACACCAGCCGGTGGGGGACCAGAGGACCAAATGAGTGACACCAAAATCAATGGGTGAGAAAAGAGTATAAATGTATTAATAAATATAAAAATATATATCATACACAACCCTCTCAGTAGGAGAGAGTGAAAAAATGCTTATGATCTGACACTGAACAGATGGAGATGTAAGCATCAAAAACAATCTCCACATGTGGCACTGGCCACTAATATAATACAGAGCACAGGACAAAACAAACAGAGAAAATAATAAAAAACAATCGTCCGGACGTCAAAGGTCTCTATGTGGATGGGCATGTCACGACAAAAGGTCATTTAAATCTCAGCATCTACATAAAGGTCCCTGGAGGCTTAAGTCCAAGTATGGAAGAATTAAGGGTAGGAAACCAATGGGCCTCGAGGGAAACACTAATGTGGGGAAGGGGTCCCCAGCAAGTGCACCAATCCGAATAAGGATATTAAAAAAGCTGCTAGGATATAGTATCACTAAACACGAAGCTACGTGAATCCCTTTTTGCGAAACGCGTTGACGTCACCAGCGTCACGTGACACCCTCTGTCCATCGTGTCCCGGAAGCAAGCCCTCGGCGGGTATGGGAAACTGACGGGATCAGATACTAATGCTTCACAGCAGCTTGTCCGCTATCTATCCGGAGGGATAGCTCCAGCATCCCATTCCACCTTATCCACAGTGGTTTGCTTCACCACCATCATCACAGGAGATCTGGATCACCAGATGGACACATGGACATTACATGGAGGATGACCAGCAGATGCCTCTATACATAGGCTCCCCAAAACGGGTATCGTATGCTTGATTACAAGCCACAATTTATACTGCAATAACCCTCCAGTCACCAGTCTCCATTCCTAGTGTATTATACATTTATACACACCAGATTTACCGTATATCCGGATCCCTATAGAATGTGATTTTACACAGAATATCTCCACCTGCTATCTCCAACACTATCAGGTGTATGATCAAACCTTTATTGATTTTGTGCATTGCTGTTTCCAACCTCAACGTCTTTCATAGTTACACTATGGACTTTTTTGTTTTTTAACAATCCACGGTTGAACTTTGGTGATACTATATCCTAGCAGCTTTTTTCATTTCCTTATTCGGATTGGTGCACTTGCTGGGTACGCCTTCCCCACATTAGTGTTTCCCCCGAGGCCCATTGGTTACCTTCCCTTCTTCCCCTCCCTCCCTACCCTTAATTCTTCCATACTTGGGCTTAAGCCTCCAGGGACCTTTAATGTGGATGCCCATGTCTTACTACATTATTTACCGAGATTTAAACAACCTTTTGTCGTGACATGCCCATCCACATAGAGACCTTTGGCGTCCGGACGATTGTTTTTTTATTTTCTCTATGTTGTTTGTTTTGTCCTGTGCTCTGTATTATATTAGTGGCCACATGTGGAGATTGTTTTTGATGCTTACATCTCCATCTGTTCAGTGTCAGATCATAAGCATTTTTTCACTCTCTCCTACTGAGAGGGTTGTGTATGATATATATTTTTATATTTATTAATAAATGTATACTCTTTTCTACCTCTCACCTATTGATTTTGGTGTCACTCATTTGGTCCTCTGGTCCCACACCGGCTGGTGTGGAACACCCCTTTTTGTTTATATGCAGTTTTTTCGACTAGAGAGACACCGCCCACATTGGGTACACAATGCTAGTGAGTATAGAATAGTGTGCTTTGCACACTCATATGCCCTTTTTTGTTTTTCTTTTTGTTTCAATTATATTCATTCTAGTCTATTCTATTCTGTTGTTTTTTTCTATACTATAGTGTTAATTTCTATTGATTCTATTTGAATTTTGGAAAATGGTTATATTATTTCTATTCTTTTTTTTTTTTCTTTATTAAGGGATTAAATAGGAAATTTCATCACACACCCACATTGGTGTATATATATAAAAAAAAACTTAGTACAAAAGTATACATACATGTTTCCTATCTTCCCCTTTTACTCATTTCTTACCCCCCCCTTCCTTCCCCCCGCCCTCACGCCCTAACCTTCTCTCCCCTCCCCTTCCCCGATCTGTCCATCTGTCCCTTTCCTTTCTTATTTTACTTTAATTGCTAGTCTTTTTCCGTCATTCCCTGAGCATATTTATCTGACGTTTTAAATATTCTCCATTTTTCCCATATTGCTTTATGGTTTTCCCCCTTTCCCTGTTCACCCTGGCACAGATATTCAATTTCCGAGATGTAATCTACCCGCTGTATCCATTCCTTTATGTCCGTTTTTTTATTGCTTTCCAGTTTTTTTGTGATTAGCCCCTTTGCCGTGTTAAGCAGAGGTGGGACTAAAGTTTTCTGGTATTGCTTTTTTGTTTTGTTTGTGCCGTGAAATAAACATGTCCAGGCGTTTTGTAAATTTTTTTCCCCAGTTATGACATCAATATAATCCAGGATCTCTGCCCAATACTCCTTTATTATTGGGCATTCCCACCACATGTGCATTGTTGTTCCCAGTTGCTTACAGCCTCTCCCACATAATGGGGAATTATTAGGGTTTATTTTATTCATTCTCTCTGGTGTCTGATGCCAGCGTACATGTTCTTATAGTTCACTTCTATTGTGGTAGAGTCAGAGGCAAAGCTATATACTGCTTCTATCATTTGCCTTTCCTCAATTTCTTTACCCATGTCTTGTCCCCATTTTTCTATAAAGGGTAATGGTCCTTTTGTTTCCAAGTGTGTTATCATTGTATATACCTGTGATATACCATGTCTCAGTGGCTTTCCTTTATCACATATTTTTTCCATTGAGGTTAGTGTTTTTTCGTTTCTTATTAGTTGTGGGATAGTGCTCACAAAGTGCTTTAATTGAAAATATTCCCAGTCACTGATTTGGTTCCACCCATGCTTCATGATTAAGTCTTGTTTTGTTCTTATTTTACCTAGCATAGTTATATCTTTTAATTGTGCAGTTCCCAGTGTCTTTCCTAATCGTGTCCCATTTCCTGATGTAAAAAATGCTGTGCATGCTAACGGAATTAATGGGGAGTTGTATTTCCATTTTTCGTGCCGGTGCAATGTGTCCCATATTTTAAATACCTTTCTTGTTATATTATGTGTGTCTATACCTAGTGTCCTAAATTTCGGTGGGACGCATATGCTTTTATGAAAAAGCGTCTTACTTAATGTATCTTCCATTTGTGCCCATGTTTTTTTTTTGTGGGTTTGCCCATTCTGCTAGTCTGGCTAAGATTATCGCCTTATGGTATCTTTTTATGTCTGGTAAGGACATGCCCCCATTTTTTTTCTTTCGGGTTAATAGTGTGTACTTTAGTCTGGCCTTTTTACCCTGCCATATATATTTCAAGATCATTGTTTTCATTGTCTTAAAAACCGGTTGGGGTATATCTATTGGGAGCATCTGCAGCCTATATGTCACTTTTGGAAGGATCACCATTTTTAATAGGTTAATTCTTCCTGTCCATGAGATGGGTTTCTTAGAAATGTTTTTTAATTCTACTTTAATTTCATTTAACAAGGGGATAAAATTGGCAGGATATAGTTCTTCTAATGTTTTTGTTATTTTGTTCTTAAATATGTTATTTCTTTTGTCTCCCAAATAAACGGGAATTCTTTCTGTAGTAGTCTTTCTTCACTTTTATCTATACCTAAGTTCAAAATTACAGTTTTTGTTGGGTTACTCTTAAAGTTTGAAAGGTCCCCATATTTTTTTATTTCCATTACTACATTGGGCAGAGACAATCTTGGTTTTGTTAGGTATAGGAGTATGTCGTCTGCATATGCAGCCACTTTGTGTTCCTCGTCGCCCACTCTCACCCCCCCATATATCTTGGTTCCTCCGAATGTTTGTCAACAATGGTTCTAACGCTAACAAATACAGGAGGGGCGAGAGCGGACACACCTGTCTCGTTCCGTTGTGCATTTCAAACACCGACGACACACTCCCATTGACCTTTACGTTAGCTGCCGGGTGGGTATAAAGGTTTTTTGACCCATTTCATATACTTTGGTCCCAGACCGATATATCGAAGTGTGTCCATCATAAACCCCCAGTCGACTCGGTCGAATGCTTTTTCCGCATCTATTGACATGAGTACGACTGGGGGTTTTCTATCCTTCTTTTTCTGGATTAGTAATAGGGTTCTTATACTTTTATCTCTACCTTCTCTCCCTGCTACAAAGCCCGCCTGGTCTGCATTAACTAATTCTGGCATTAAGTTTTTTAATCTCGTTGCCAATATTTTTGCGTATAGCTTAATATCTGTATTCAATAAGGCTATTGGTCGATAGTTGGAGCATATTGTTCCATCTTTTCCTGTTTTTGGTATTACAGCTATATTGGCAAGGAGAGTTTCTTTTCTTATTTCTAAATCCTCCCCCAATCTGTTAAAGTAGTTGCACATTTCCGGAACTAGCTGGTCTTTAAATTTTTTATAATATTTAACCTGAAACCCATCTGGTCCTAGGCTTTTCCCCCCTGTTGTTTGTTGGAGAGCCTTATTTATTTCATCCTGTGTAATTGGGTCATCTAAAAACTGAGTTTTCCTCTGTTATCTTTGGTAAATTAGTTTGCTCAAGGTATTCCTGTATTCTTATCTTCCTCACTTCCTCTTCTTGACGTGTCTCTTTTACTCTAATGTCATATAGTGTACTATAATATGTTTTAAACGCTTCTGCAATTTCAGATGTTTTATATTTCATCTCTCCTCTCTGGTTCTTTATTTTTTCTATATAATTTCGTTTTTTTTTCTCTTTTACTATTCTTGCGAGGTACTTCCCGGGTTTATTCCCCCATTTATACCTTTCCTTTACTACATTCTTAAATACTTTTCTGGTTTCTTGTTCCATGACGTCTCTAAGTTGTCCCCTCTTAATTAATATTTTTTGATGTATTTCTCCATCTTGTTGTTTTTTATCTTTTTGTTCCAAATCTTGTAACTCCTTCAGCAGACTTTTCCTCTTTTGGCCCCTTTCCTTCTTTTTTCCCGCCCCTATGGAGATCAATTTCCCCCTTATACATGCCTTGTGGGCTTCCCATATTGTTGCAACGCTTACTTCTGGTGTATTATTTATTTTGAAGTATTCTCAGATTTCCCTTGCTATTATCTCTCCTACTTCTTTTGTGTTCAGAAGATCTTCGTTTAATCTCCACGTAGCCTTTCTTTGTTCTATGTCATTAAATCAGATTTTTACCGTTACTGGTGCGTGGTCTGAGATTGATTTTACTCCTATTGAGGTATCTACTACTTTTTCCAGAAGCCCATGGTCCACAAGCATGTAATCTAATCTTGAATACGTGTCGTGCACCGATGAATAATACGTATAATCTTTTTCGTTTGGATGTGCCACTCTCCAAGGATCTATTAATTGGTGATTATGTATTTTTTTTTAACCAATTTTAATTGTTTGCAATCTCGTATCGGTGCACCAGACGTATTGTCTAATCTGTGGTCCATTGAGAAATTGAAATCTCCAGCTAAGATTACATTTCCTTGCTTAAAGTCCATCAAAGTGTTCAGGATTCTGTTCAAATATTTTTTAGGATGGCTATTTGGACAGTAAACATTTGCTAACGTATATTTTTTCCCCTGTAAATTTCCTTTTAGGAACAAGTACCCGGCCCTCTGGGTCAACTCTTCTATCTTCTACTGTAAAGTTTATGTTCTTCCCTATACCTATAGCAACTCCCTTTGCTCTTTTATTTGGGGAGTCACCGTAATACCAGATTGGGATCGCACGCGAGTACATTTTTGTGTTAGAGTCTAGTGCTAAGTGTGTCTCCTGAAGAAACACAATTTCTGCGGAGTACCTTTCAAGCTCTCTTAATATCATGTGCCTTTTTTCTGGAGAATTCAAACCTCTTACATTGTATGTGATAAAATTAACATCAGTCATATGTATTTCCTTTCTCTCCTCTTCTCCCCTCTCTCTCCCCTTACCCTTCCCCTTCCTTCTTTCTTAGTTTGAACAGATCCTATTTCCTTCCTCCCTTTCACCCCCCCCTCTCCCTCCCCGCCTCGTAATTCCCCCCTCCCTTTTTTTCCCCTCCCTCCCCCTTCCCCTCCCTGTTGAACCCTTGACTTTATGGTCTTTGTGCAGGATTTTCCCTCTTTGAGCCCCTATGGGCTCTCTGAACTTCCTGGCTTAAGGTGGCGTTCTGTTTGGTACCGTCAGACCCCCTTCCCCTTCTACTAGGGGAGTTGGTGCCAGAGCATTCAGCAAGTCCGGTTCTCCCTATCTCTTTCCTTCTCCCTATCTTGTTATCTCTTCATTACCATCTAGTTTTTTCCAATTCACCCCCCCCCTATCCCTCCCCCCATCCCCCCAAAAAGAAACAATAGAAAGGAGGGAAAAGGGGGGGGGAAGACAAGAAAAAGAAAAGAAAAAGGGACACAGCGTTATGCTATTCAGGCATTGATTCTTGATGCTGGAGCACCCAGCGGTTATCTTATCATTTAGTTGCAATTTCCCCTCCCTCTCTCTCTCCCCTCCCTCCTCCCTCCCTCCCACTCCCCCTGTCCGTACACACATCATCCCCACCACCACCTCCCCTCTCCTTCTCTGCTTATCTGCTTATTCTGGTTAATTCTCTGGTATTGGGATTTCTAGCTTTTTACAAAATTCAGGTATCTTATCTATAAATCTCAGTCTTGCCGAGATGCCATTTTTTCTTCCAATCAAGCATGCTGGAAAGCCCCAATTGTACTGAATCTCGTGTTCCTGTAGGACCTTCAGTAAGGAAGTTCCTTCTTCTTTTCAATGTTTCTTGAGAAAGGTCCTGGAAAATTTGGATATAGTTTTCTTCTAATTTTATTGGAGGCTTTTCCCTCAGGCTTCTCCATAGATGGTTTTTTTCCTCCCAGCTTTCAAAGCGCACAATGATGTCTCTCGGGCTTTCTTGCAATATTTCTTTTGGTCTTCGTATTCTGTGCGCTCTCTCAATTCTTATTGGGGATGTTATTTCTCTATCTAGCACTGGGTTACAGATTTTCATTATTATTTCTGGGAGATTCTCTGCCTGGGATGATTCGGGTACTCCTCGGATTCTTATATTCTTTCTTCTATCTCTGTTCTCTTGGTCTTCCAGTTTGTATGCTTGTTCCTGTTGTTCTTTCCTTATTGATCTTATTTCTCCTTCCAGATTTTTTATAGTGGTTTCATTAAGATCCGTATTTTTTTCCACTTCCTCCACTCTTTCACGGATATACCCCATGTTTTCCTGTATTACCTCCATCTGCGTTTTTAGCACTTTTTCCAGGGCCGCAAACATGCCTTCTATTTCTATTTTTGTAGGTAGTAGCGCCTTGTTTTGTTGTTCCTCCTCATGTCTCTGTCCTGAGTCAGCTTCAGTCTCTTGTTCTATTCTGGACTCTGATAGAGTATCAGTCTCGGTAGGGTTTTTACCTTGGGCTTTTTTCTTATCTTTCTTCTTTTCCTTATTGTCCGTCTGGTTGCCTTTACTTCCCTGCTGCTTTTTCACCACCTGTTTATCTCCATTTCCACTATGGGTTACATATTTATTCATTGGGCCCGGGCTTGGAGTCAGACTTAGACGTGGGGATTTTGGGGTTGCCCCCCCTCTTGCTCCCCTTCCCCTCGTGCTCATTCTTTCCTTTCTTCCTCTGCTATCTCGGACTTGGCAACCGGGCAAGCGTGCAAAGAGGAAGAGGACAAAACTGCGACTCTTTCTATTAATCAGATGTGCCCGTCTTACTCCTCATGCGAAGACTCTATCTTCCGTGCTAAAACCGCACAACTAACACCCAAGACAGATCAGTTTCAGGTGGATAACAACACTGTTAGTGAAAACCGTAAAGGCAGGAAAAAAGCAAGCAACCGAAAAACCACAATGACCATTTCTGTATTCTGTATTCCCGCTAATGAACTGTAGAAACTAGGGTCCTAGTCCTAGGACTTACTACTGGCACAGTTCGATTTCAGATCAGGTCAGGTCAGAGAGGAAAAAAAAAATTGCCCATGTCGGCATTTTTACTGGTTTCCCCCTTTTTTTTTTTTTTTTAAAGTGCTTATTTCTATTCTATTGTTTTTTTTTTAATTCTATTCTTTTCTATTCTATTTGAATTTGAGAAGATGGTTAGAATCTTTCTATTTATTCTATTCTTTTTTTATTCTATTCTATTCCTTTCTATTCTATTCTGTTGTTTTATTTTATATTCTATTTTGTTCTGTTTTACTCTATTATATTATATTCTTTTCTATTCTATTCAATTTTTTTCTATTTTATTCCCTTAATTTCTATTCTATTTTATTCTCTTTGGAAATTGGAAAACTATTTGAATTAGAAAAAATTTGAATTAGAAAACTATTTGAATTTGAAATTTATTTGAATTCGAAAACTATTCTAAATTGATTTGAAAACGCTTGGAATCGATCCGAATTCGAAAAATTTGAATCGCTTTGAAAACGAATAAATAAAACAAATTCCGAAAACGACTTAAACTAATTATTATTATTATTATACACGATTTATATAGCGCCAACATTTTACGCAGCGCTTTACAATGTATAGGTGGGACAACACAATTACAGTACAGTTCAATACAAAAGGTACAGGAGGGCCCTGCTCGTAGAGCTTACATTCTAAAGGGAGGGGTGGTGGTACAAAAGGTAATAGCTGCAGAGAATGTAATGGGGGTGACTCGGAGATAGTTGTTACTTGGGTGTGGGATAGCCTTCCCTGAATAAATGCGTTTTCAGTGATCTCATGAAGGTGGACAGTGTAGGGGCTGATCGGACATACTGGGGCAGGGAGTTCCAGAGGATGGGAGAGGCTCTGGAGAAGTCCTGAAGGCAAGCATGGGAGGAGGTAACAAGAGAGCTAGAGAGCAGGAGGTCCTGGGAGGAGCGGAGGGGACGATTTGGGCGATATCTGCAGATGAGGTTGGCGATGTAGATGGGGGCGATGTTGTGAATGGCCTTGTATGTTATGGTTAGAATTTTGAATTTTATACGGTGAGGTAGGGAAAGCCAGTGAAGGGATTGGCAGAGAGGAGCAGCAGTCAAAGATCGGTTAGTGAGGTGTATTAGTCTAGCAGCAGAATTCATAATAGACTGAAGGGGGAATAGCCTTCTTAAGGATGAAACTAATTTAATTAAACTAATTTATGTAAATAAATCGAAACAAAACAAATTTTTTCATTCTGCACATGTCTAAAATTGCCTTGTTGACAAAAGTATATTTTGGGAGGATTTTTCATTTATACTATAAAAATATATTTAGAATAATTAAATTTGATTTGACCCAAAAGTAAGACAGTCCAATAGGCTAACAATTGCAAAATGATGTGATGAGCATAACTCTATTCAGTTGCTAGATGCAGATACCTTTCTAAATAGAATAAAAGTCACGAAGAAGAAACTTGTTGCAAAGCATAAGTAATGGGGCTTTTCATGAGTAGGGATGTGTTACCAGATGTAAGTGCCCTTTAATTGTTGCCTCTTCTGTGATGTAGTGAATGGAGTTTATGCCCGTTTATATACAACTGTGGGTGGGGCCTAGTGAAAGTTTGGGTATGGGAACAGGACACCGCTGACCAGCAACATGTAGGTCTATGCTTTGAGAGAGGGAGCTCTTTGCAAGACCAAACTGCCAAGGTGACTAGAAGGGGAAGATGGAGGAATCTTGCTGCCCCTGACTGTCCTGTGGCTTGGTTTCGGGTCGATCCCAGAGCCTAAGTGAGGAATATGCTATGTCAGAGAGAGAAGCACCCTATATGTGGACCCATCAGTTGAAAGTGTCTGGTAAAATCTGGGAACATGACAGATGACAATGGTACCGTGTACTTTATGGAGTACTATGCTCTGTCACTGTGTACCATGGAGAGGATGTACTTTTTTTTTAATGCCTAATCAGATGCAGTAAAGCTTATGCTTTTGAAGTAGAAATTCTTTTTTCCAGGTAACAAGTCTGTGGCTAGTAGGGATGAGCCGAACACCCCCCGGTTTGGTTCGCACCAGAACCTGCAAACGGACCGAAAGTTCGCGCAAACTTTAGAACCCTATTAAAGTCTATGGGACTCGAACGTTCAAAATCAAAAGTGCTAATTATGAAGGCTAATATGTAAGTTATTGTCCTAAAAAGGGTTTGGGGACCCGGGTCCTGCCCCAGGGTACATGTATCAATGCAAAAAAACGTTTAAAAACTGCTGCTTTTTCGGGAGCAGTGATTTTAATGATGCATTAAGTCAAAAAAAAAAAAAGTGAAATATTCCTTTAAATATTGTACCTGGGGGGTGTCTATAGTATGCCTGTGAAGTGGCACGTGTTTCCCGTGTTTAGAACTGTCCCTGCACAAAATGAAATTTCTAAAAGGAAAATAAGTCATTTAAAACTACTTGCGGTTTAATGTAATATCTGGTCCCGGCAATATGGATGAAAATCATTGAGAAAAATGGCATGGTTATCCCCCCCCAGCCCAGCCCATTACCAGCCCCTTTGGCGTGGGGCCCCCAGGCCCTATATTCTCCGAACAGCAGTATACATGCAGAGCAAACAAGACAAGGACTGTAGGTTTGTTGTTACGTAGAATCTGTAATTTTTAACTTCCTGCCTGTGGTATTAGTATGAGAACACCAGCAATCATATTCAGGTAAGCTTTAGGTGCACACTGTGCAAAGGACACTAATTCAAAATACTGCAGCTCCCTGCCTGTATTTGTATCAGAACACCAGCAATTGTATTGAGGTAAGCTTTAGGTGCACACTGTGCAGAGGACACTAAAGCAAAATACTGCAGCTCCCTGCCTGTATTTGCATCAGAACACCAGCAATTGTATTCAGGTAAGCTTTTGGTGCACACTGGGCAAAGGACACTAAAGCAAAATACTGCAGCTCCCTGCCTGCATTTGTTTTAGAACACCAGCAATTGTATTGAGGTAAGCTTTTGGTGCACACTGTGCAAAGGACACTAAAGCAAAATACTGCAGCTCCCTGCCTGTATTTGTATCAGAACACCAGCAATTGTATTCAGGTGAGCTTTTGGTGCACACTGTGCAAAGGACACTAAAGCAAAATACTGTAGCTCCCTGCCTGTATTTGTATCAGAACACCAGCAATCATATTCAGGTAAGCTTTTGGTGCACACTGTGCAAAGGACACTAAAGAAAAATACTGCAGCTCCCTGCCTGTATTTGTATCAGTACACCAGCAATTGTATTCAGGGAAGCTTTTGGTGCACACTGTGCAAAGGATACTAAAGCAAAATACTGCAGCTCCCTGCCTGTATTTGTATCAGAACACCAGCAATTGTATTCAGGTAAGCTTTTGGTGCACACTGTGCAAAGGACACAGTACACTAAGTGAAACACTGCAGCTAGCACAATCACCTGCCTGCCTGTCAGTATAGAGAATAACAGGAATGGATCTAGCTAAACTCAATACAGTGTGTAAATATATATAAAACACCTAGGATGCATATATATCCTCTACACACTGTAACTGCAGCTAACTGACTCGCCTGCCTGCTCTATCTAACTCAAATCAAATTACACTGTCTCTCTCTCTCTGTCTCTTTCCTTTAACCAACGCCAACACACTACACAAGGCCGCCAAGCCGGCGGCCTTATATAGTGTGGGGCGTGTACCTACTCCTCTGAGCCATGATTGGCCAAAGCCACAAGGCTTTGGCCAATTACGGCTCTCTGTACCTACGGCGCTGTGATTGGCCAAGCATGCGGGTCATAATGCATGCTTGGCCAATCATCAGCCAGCAATGCACTGCGATGCCGCAGTGAATTATGGGCCGTGACGCGCCACTCGAATTTGCCGCGAACGGCCCATAATGTTCAAAATTCAACGAACAGTCGAACAGCCAATGTTCGAGTCGAACATGGGTTCGACTCAAACTCGAAGCTCATCCCTAGTGGCCAGGCATATGGAGGAGGCAGGCTTAGGTGAATGGGTGACATAAGATGGCGGCGTATCTCCAAAAGGACAGGTAGGTGACTAGGGATGAGCTCTGCGTTCGAGTCGAACATACGTTCGACTCGAACATCGTGTGTTCGATCGTTCGACGAAGATCGAACGTTTTGGGTCGTTCGCGCCAAATTCGAGTGACGTGAACGGCCCAAAATCCCGGCGCTGTGATTGGCCAAGCATGCACTGTGACCCCGCATGCTTGACCAATCACAGCGCCGGCAGCGAGAAGAGCCATAATTGAGCCACCAAGAGTAACTGTGAGGGCTTACAGTGTTGTGGCAACACCGACACCTAAGGGGCAAATTTCTGCAGAGTATATACGGCAGGCCCCTACTTTCAAACATCCAACTTACAAACAACTCCTACTTGCAAACGGAAGGAGACAACAGGAAGTGAGAGGAAATCTACCCCTAGGAAGGGAAATTCTCTCCTGTAAGAGTTAATATGGGAAAAAGGTGTCTCCTCTCTACTGATGCTTTATCACCAATCCTTGTTTCAATAAAAAACCCACTTTTCAAAAACAGTTGTCATTGGGATGGAAAGTGAGGTGAAATGTTCTGAACAGGGGCACAGACAGCAAAACAAATGTTACAGGGGTGATAACCCTTACCTATGTTTTCCAAAAAGTTTAAAAATAGATTTTTTGGCTGGAGCTACACTTAAACAATGTACCTGTTCAAAATTACAAACAGATTCTACTTAAGAGCAAACCTACAGTCCCTGTCTTGTTTGCACTGCCTGTATACTGCTGTTCAGAGTATATAGGGCCTTTTTTATTTTGTGTGCGGGGTTCCCCTTAATATCCATACAAGACCCAAAGGGGCTGGTAATGGGCTGGGGTGGGGGGGGGGGGGTGATGGGGTAGCTATGCCATTTTTCTCAAAGACATTACATTAAAGCCGCAAGCAGTTTTAAATGGCTTTTTTTCCTTTAGAAAATGTAATTTTGTGCAGGGACAGTTCTAAACACGGGAAACACGTGGCACTTCACAGGCATACTTTAGACACCCCCCAGGTACGATATTTAAAGGAATATTTGACTTTTTTTTTTCACTTTATGCATCATTAAAATGACTGCTCCCGAAAAACGGCCGTTTTTAAAACTTTGTTTTGCATTGATACATGTCCCCTGGTGCAGAACCCGGGTTCCCAAACCCTTTTTAGGACAATAACATGCATATTAGTCGTTATAATTAGCACTTTAGATTTCGAACGTTCGCATCCATTGTATTTAATAGGGTTCTAAAGTTCGTTCGAACTTTCGGTCCGTTCGTGGGTTCTGGTGCGAACCGAACCCGGGCGTGTTCGGCTCATCCCTATAGGTGACTATCACATCCAAGAAGAAGCGGGCTGGGGCCAGAGTCAGCTTGGTGGGAGGCACCGCCCAATATGGGACCAGATGAGCTAAGGTCTGGGAGCAAACTCACAGGAAAATATCAGATGCAGTAGTCCACAAGCCATAACATGTAAAATTCCCTCCCTATAGCCAGACATTACAAAAGAACAGGAAAGCTGGTGACATCATTGACCTAAAATGGGCAAATGACCAAATTAGCATTCCTGGTTCTTTGTTACATGCATCTGTGGGCAGGAATTTCCCTGGCCACTGCTGACTGACCACAGCAAAGAAAAAAATTGTGTCAAGGTCACCTATGGCCAGGTGACAGATGCACACCGTAGGGGGACAGGAGTGCACCGCAAGGTAGTGAACCCTATGGCTGACTGCTGCGGATAGGAAACTGGGTGGTTGTGGAAAGCAGGACCAGAGGAGCACAACCGGGATCCTAACGGAAGCTAGAGCCAAGATTCCCCAGGGCGCGGAGTCTAAGACCCAGCAGGTCTTCTCCAGGGCCTCTAGTGGTGAGGATGTTATGCTGCAGGCTGGGACCAGGTCGCGGCCCCTGGAGTTTCCTAGCTCACGCCCCGTAGGATAAGGGGAAAAGAGGGGAAGCAGCAGCACAAGATATGAGAGAACCGAATAACAAGCTGAAGGTCAGGGGCCACAAGCAGACAAGGATAACGAAAGAACGAGCTGAAGGTCAAGGGTCACGAGCAGACAGGGATAGTCGGGGACAAGCCAATAACGTAACAGAGAGACAGACGTAGCACACGGCAGGCAGGAACCCAAACACACAATGCCTAACAAACACGTTGATCAGCAAAGCAGGCTTGCAGTGCACAGGTTAATATAGTGTTCTGTGATAGGGCCTGGGGTGGAGTCAGGCTGGGAGGAGATTATAAAGGAAGCCAGGTGAAAGGGTTCTGGCCTCTAAGATGAACACATGGGAAGGAAGGTAAGCTGACAGACAAACACTACTGCATATCCATGACAGTACCCTCCCTCTTATGGGCCCTCCCCCGCCTGGGCCCAGGCTTAAAGGGAAATCTCAGATGAAACCTCCTCAACAGATGAGGTGCAACGACATCAGATGCAGCGATCCAAGACACCTCCTCAGGACCAACACCTCTCCAATGCACAAGGTACTGAAGAATACCTCTGCAGAGTCGAGAATCCAGAACTTGTCTAACCTCGTACTTTATATTATCCTCAGAGACCAGAACCGAGGTAGGGAGATGACAAGAAGATCTATTGAGGACCAAAGGCTCTCTAGGAATAAGCAAGGGCATGAGAGGATCAACAGAAATCTGAGGAGGGTCCCCTAGACCCTTAAAGATGAACTGGTCATCTAGCACAGGACCATCAAACTGGGCAGATGTCAGTGGAACCCTGAAGTCAGGTTGGTTAGAGGGTGACATGTCACAGGAGTCAAGCTGAATAGCTGAAAGACAAGCAGAATGTCCTGAACAAGAAAAAGTAGGCGGCTCACTGGGCATGGGCTGGACTGGCATAACTAGTACAGAGGCCAAGTGAATAGAGTCAGGTGTAGCGACTACCTGAATCGCATCGCAAGACGTAGCGACTGCAGGACTTGTAGACAAGCTAGCCTGGCTGTGCGTCCAAGGGCGATTAGGGACAGAGAAATGTAAATGGTTATGCGACCTGGAATGAATGACCGGCTCAGGTTCACAGGGGGCAACCTTGGGTAGGCAGGACGAGGAACAGGAGGAACCCCAAGCCAGGATCTGTCCAGTAGTCCAGTCCACATGAGGAGAATGGAGCTGTAACCATGGGAGACCCAAAATTATAGGCGTTGAGGCCTTGGGTAAGATAAGGAAGGATATCCACTCCTGGTGGAGTGTCCCTACCGACATCTTAACAGGGAGGGTCTGGAAGCGGATAGGTCCCCCTGGGAGAACAGTACCATCAATCGCCAAGACCACCAATGGCGTGGTGAGGGGCAAAAGAGTAAGTCTCATGGACGACGCGATTTCCCAGTCCATGAAATTACCAGCGGCTCCGGAATCCAGATATGCTGAGACCGAATGAGAAGAAGCACCAACATGAAGGAACACAGAAAGCAGAAGACGAGAAGGGGAAGGTGATATTTCTGGGTCCAATACTCCACTTTCCAGATGAAGTGGACCCAAACGTTTTTCTGGACAAAGAGAGCAAGTGTCACGAAAATGACCTTTGCCCCCACAGTAGAGACACAGGCCTAGAGTTCTGCGCCTAGCACGTTCCTCTGGGGATAGCCTGGTCCTGCCCAGCTGCATGGGTTCCTCAGCTGGCAGGAGATGCTCCACTGGTCGAGGAGAGGGGAGCTCAGGCTGACTAAGGACCAAGGAGTGCTGGCGCCGCTTTTCTAGGGTCCTTTCCTGAAAGCGAATATCGATCTGGTTACACAAGGAGATAACTCCGTCCAGATCAGTGGGGATGGTTCTTCCTGCTAATTCATCCTTCACTCTATCAGACAGGCCATGCAAAAATGTTGCGACTAAGGCCTCATTGTTCCAGCTCAACTCAGCCGACAGTATGCGGAAATTAAGGGCGTACTGTCCCACTGAAGCAGACTCTTGGCGGAGACGTAGAAGGGCGCTGGCCGCTGAAGAGACACGAGCCGGTTCTTCAAAGATATTCCGAAAAAGTTTCAAGAAGCCAGACAGGCTAGAAACCACTGGATCATTCAGTTCCCACAGAGGGGCTGCCCAGGCTAAAGCTTCACCGGAGAGGAGGGAAATGATATAGGCTACCTTTGCCCTATCAGACAGAAAGTTTTGAGGCTGAAGCTCAAAATGAATCGTGCATTGGCTAAGGAACCCTCTGCAGGCCTTGGAGTCCCCAGAGAAACGGAACGGAGCTGGCAGTGTTAGTGAGTGTGTGGCTGCGACTGGTGCGATAGGTACCACCGCTGGTTGTACTTGAGGTTGCGGATTCGGGGTTCCCAAAGAGGCCTGAAGCTGCTCGAATCGAGAAGCCAGATCCTGGAGGAATCGCATCACCTGAGTCTGATTCGATTCCTGGGTTTCAAGTCTGTGGACTATGCCCCGCAATGGATCATCCGCGGGGATCGGGATGTCAGCCGGGTCCATGGCTGATCAAACTGTCAAGGTCACCTATGGCCAGGTGACAGATGCACACCGTAGGGGGACAGGAGTGCACCGCAAGGTAGTGAACCCTATGGCTGACTGCTGCGGATAGGAAACTGGGTGGTTGTGGAAAGCAGGACCAGAGGAGCACAACCGGGATCCTAACGGAAGCTAGAGCCAAGATTCCCCAGGGCGCGGAGTCTAAGACCCAGCAGGTCTTCTCCAGGGCCTCTAGTGGTGAGGATGTTATGCTGCAGGCTGGGACCAGGTCGCGGCCCCTGGAGTTTCCTAGCTCACGCCCCGTAGGATAAGGGGAAAAGAGGGGAAGCAGCAGCACAAGATATGAGAGAACCGAATAACAAGCTGAAGGTCAGGGGCCACAAGCAGACAAGGATAACGAAAGAACGAGCTGAAGGTCAAGGGTCACGAGCAGACAGGGATAGTCGGGGACAAGCCAATAACGTAACAGAGAGACAGACGTAGCACACGGCAGGCAGGAACCCAAACACACAATGCCTAACAAACACGTTGATCAGCAAAGCAGGCTTGCAGTGCACAGGTTAATATAGTGTTCTGTGATAGGGCCTGGGGTGGAGTCAGGCTGGGAGGAGATTATAAAGGAAGCCAGGTGAAAGGGTTCTGGCCTCTAAGATGAACACATGGGAAGGAAGGTAAGCTGACAGACAAACACTACTGCATATCCATGACAAATTGCATGGGTGTAACCTCATAACTTACACTATTTGAGCCTGGTATGGATTTTAAGGGAGACCTCAGGCCAAAGTTAATAAAAAAAAATGGCATGAGGTCTCCCCAAAATACATACCAGACCCTTATCCAAGCTACAGCCTGGCAAGCCAGGAAAGCAAGGGAGCAAGCATGCGGCCCCCCTCCTGAACCTTACCAGGCCACATGCCCTCAACATGTTCATGAGGACAAGGGTTTCGTCCTCACAACCCTAGTACGATGGTTGTGGGGTTTATCGAAATCTGGAAGCCCCCTTTAACAAAATGTGGGAACCCAGATCCCCCTTCTTCATGTGAATTAATATGGGTTACTCATTTCCAAGAAAAGTCAGTGGTAAATAAAAACAGTAGTTTATTGTAGAAAGAAACCCTCAAAATATGTCCCACAATGTAGATCTATTGATTTGGAAAGATGAAGCTATTAACCAGCAAGCATAGGGCAAGTTATCATTCTTTCCAATCACATCCCGGTAAATTTTGAAAAATTAAACGAGGGATGCCCCTGGGATAGTGTGGATTGGAATAAATTTTGGATTGCCACCAAGTATATATAGAAAAATATAAAGAATTTTATTTGTACATATTTGACATATAGATCAAAATTGTTTAAAAACAGCGAGAGAAAAGACATACACAATCATTGAAACCAATTTGCATGAGGGCACCTACAAGTCATATAACTAGTGGTGACAAAACCGACATGTTTCGGATACTAGAGCTATATCTGTGATAGCTTCCATTATTTCCTTCTTCAAGGTTCATACAATGGTTAAAAAGCAGATTGGTCTCTATAGAAGAGAGAAAAACAACATCATGTACAATGGTTATATAGTACAATATCGAGCATTAACATAGTTCCAATATTTTGAATTTCTCCCATATGTGGGCAGCTAAAGGATAAATAGTGCTGCAGAGAAACAAAAAAAACAAAAAAAGGGGAGAACAAAGAAAAGATAAGAGAAAAATGTATATGAGGGTTCATTGGAGATGCATAAATGCGCATATACAGTGCATAATTATATATTTATAGGATACATTACATTTATATCAAATTTATCCATAGTATTGCATACATACATCTCAAATGGTAACGCAAACATCAGCCGCTTGGAGGGATTGTCCCGATGATGTAGAGCCCAAGTGGATATAGTGCAAGTTTAGTGGTCGCATAGAAGAAATGCAGTGACCATAATAGCACAGCAACCGTGGTAACAGAGCCAGGGATATATAGCAGGGCCAGCCCAAAAAAAGCCCCTCAAAGCTCACAAGGAAGCCCCAAATTGTAGCGGGGACTCGCCACAGGTCTCTCTGCAAAGACATACATATGTGAGTTATAATTTGAGAATCCCATACTAACCCTGTAGACAGTTATCCCACAAGTATAATCTAGTATCTGAGCGAACTTCATACCTGTAAGAGTGACGCGAGAGCATCCACACTTGTGTTACAGCCAAACAGCTCAAGTGGCGCCAACAGGAGGGACGGAAGGAGCCTCCTTTTTGGCCTGATGCGGACACCGCAGTAATCTATTCTGAGTCACTTCCGCCCTTTCTATTGTGCTGGCGGTCGGGTCGACGTCTGACGTCACCGCGCCGACGTTCTGACGTTTTCTGTACGCTGACGTGGGTGCGTGGTGACGCTGGACACCGCCTGGACCGAGGGCGGCCCTTGCGCGCGGCGTCTCGTCATGTAAGAGCTTCTCTGCAATACATGATTAAGTTGTTTCTTTTAGTTGGACGTACTTTTTAGCCCTGTCGTGGCCTCCCACCCTCTATCTCATTGGCTGAGCTCCTTCCGTCCCTCCTGTTGGCGCCACTTGAGCTGATTGGCTGTAACACAAGCCACAGCCCTATCTAAAATCCCACCGGGCTTTGTTAGTTTCTGCACAGCCAGAGTGTGGATGCTCTCGCGTCACTCTTACAGGTATGAAGTTCGCTCAGATACTAGATTATAGTTGTGGGATAACTGTCTACAGGGTTAGTATGGGATTCTCAAATTATAACTCACATATGTATGTCTTTGCAGAGAGACCTGTGGCGAGTCCCCGCTACAATTTGGGGCTTCCTTGTGAGCTTTGAGGGGCTTTTTTTTGGGCTGGCCCTGCTATATATCCCTGGCTCTGTTACCACGGTTGCTGTGCTATTATGGTCACTGCATTTCTTCTATGCGACCACTAAACTTGCACTATATCCACTTGGGCTCTACATCATCGGGACAATCCCTCCAAGCGGCTGATGTTTGCGTTACCATTTGAGATGTATGTATGCAATACTATGGATAAATTTGATATAAATGTAATGTATCCTATAAATATATAATTATGCACTGTATATGCGCATCTATGCATCTCCAATGAACCCTCATATACATTTTTCTCTTATCTTTTCTTTGTTCTCCCCTTTTTTTTTTTTGTTTCTCTGCAGCACTATTTATCCTTTAGCTGCCCACATATGGGAGAAATTCAAAATATTGGAACTATGTTAATGCTTGATATTGTACTATATAACCATTATACATGATGTTGTTTTTCTCTCTTCTATAGAGACCAATCTGCTTTTTAACCATTGTATGAACCTTGAAGAAGGAAATAATGGAAGCTATCACAGATATAGCTCTAGTATCCGAAACATGTCGGTTTTGTCACCACTAGTTATATGACTTGTAGGTGCCCTCATGCAAATTGGTTTCAATGATTGTGTATGTTTTTTCTCTCGTTGTTTTTAAACAATTTTGATCTATATGTCAAATATGTACAAATAAAATTCTTTATATTTTTCTATATATACTTGGTGGCAATCCAAAATTTATTCCAATCCACACTATCCCAGGGGCATCCCTCGTTTAATTTTTCACAATGTAGATCTACCTCAATCCTGCCAAGCCGCCGAGAATAAAAGAAAAACAATGAATGCCGATGTAAGCACACTGAGTCTCTTGAGCGGAGTGAGAGCTCCTGTGACTGACAGTTGTTATAAAGCAAGGGGCGTGGTCTGTTGAGTGACATCATTGACCAAATAAAGACATGTTCCCCTGCTTTATAACTGTAGCACTACCCCCATAGGAGCTGCTGGTTAGTTTTGGGTTTTTCACGTTACCTCTTCAGCTTCGTTGTCCGGGTAGGAAAGTCTGTAGTAAATGCAATGTCCACACAGATGTAAAACCTTCAACAGTCATGTTTTTTTTTCTTCTGCATATATAACTTTGAGAGAAAGTAGAAGGTAGGAGAAAGCAGGGGAAGGTTCAGGCACTCGCCACAAAAATAACAAACATCAGTTCAAAGTCATTCACCACTCTCAATGTTAGAGTGGGTATTGGTCACCCGGATAGTCCCCTCTCACATAGCCTAGCAGCCGGGATGACACATGAACCAGCAACAGGGCAGTTTCTGCCACAGTCTGCCCAAGATGAAGTGGGTCTCTGCCACAAACCTTTCTGAAGTGAACAAAGTCTCTGCCACAGACCTTTTAAAGTTGAGCAAATGGATAGTCCAGGATTTGCCACAGGATTTCAAAGTCCCAAACTTCCAACCGTGCAGTAAAGAGCCTTTAAGCCAATCTGGCAGACTGCAGGGCTTGTGGTATAGTGGATCCCTCCTCAACAAAGTTACCAGGCCTCACCCAAGACGTCAGCACTTTGCCAGTCTCCTCCAGGGCAGGTCCTCCCCTGGTTTCCGTCGTTAAGACAGCTTCCTTCCCACCTGGACGGACAGCTTGGGATCTCCTCTCTGAATGTAGGCCCCAGACAGACTAGCGGGCCTACTAGATAGCGATGCAGCCTCGGGCCAACGTGGTCCCGAGACCAGAACCACACACAGCATACCCCGCGCCCAGAGGGCCTCGAAGCGAAGACCCCCAACAATGGCGTCTGCCCCTTAAGTATCCCCTCCCAGCAAGCACAGCAGGCCGACCACTCCCACTACACCGCTGCTGAGAAGGGTCACTCAATGCACCATGGTTTGCCCGTGTTCCAACAGGTGCCTGAGGTGGTATCGCCACCTACAGGCAATAAGGGAAATTACTATCAGGCAAACCACAGCCAGAACAGAGGCAAATCTCTATATAATTCAACAGTCTGAGCCTAACTACTGGCCCAGACATCCCTTTAAATTTGAGATAGCGTCCCAAACTTTTGGGTAGGACACTACATAACTCACCAGCGGACACACATGCGATCACATTGCTTCCCTTGGAAGAGAGTTCTTGTGACTGACAGTTGTTATAAAGAAGAGGGCGTGTTCAGCTGCACAAGTCAGGTTTATAAGGATGGTTGTACATAGTTGCGTTCTGACGTCATACCATTTGTAGTCCAGCCGTCTTTCCTAAACTCTTCTAACTGAAACTCTGTACTTCAGGTATGGCCATCAGCTTAGAAGTAGAGTGTGCACAAGCCTAAGCATTTCACCCACAGTACACTCAAGCCTCGTACACACGGCGAGAATCTCGTCGTAAAAAACACGTCGTTTTTTTCGACGAGATCCTTGGACAAGAAACTTGTCCCGGCCGAGTGTACACACGCTCATTTCAAAGAACCCGCGGTTCTTTGAATGGAGCGAACGCGGTGACGTAATTGAATACGACGAGCATGCGCTCGTCACATTCGATGCCGTCGCCGCCATCTTTGTACACCCTATCCTATGCCTAGGAAGCTACCGCGCATGCATCAAAGTCATTTCGAGCATGCGCGGGCTTCCCGGAGGACAGGTAAGTGTACACACACACAATTTTCTCATCGAGAAACAGGCTGACGAGAATCTCGACGAGAAAATAGAGAGCAGGTTCTCTATTTTCTCATCGAGATTCTAGTCGGTTTTCTTGACGAGAAACCATACACATGAACGAATTTCTCGGCAAGAAATCTCTGCCAGCAAGTTTCTTGCTGGTTCTTGCCGAGAAACTCGGTCGTGTGTATGAGGCTTAACTGTGATTGCTTTGCTTTCCAGACTAAAATGGTTTAATTTTATCAATGCATATTTTTTTCACACCAATAGTGGATTTATGAAACTTATTAAAAAGGTGAACTTATCCTTTCAAGGGGTTGTAAACTTACGTGTTTTTCCACCTTTAGGCCTCATACCCATGGACGTTTTAAAGAAATGGGCTTTAAAGCCAGTACAGACGCCAGCAAAAAAGCGGCGTCAAATATGTGATTTTATCCACGTTTTGCATTGAATTTAATGCACGTTAAGCCACGCTGGCATTCAGCCGCGTTTCTCTGTCTCTATTCAAAATCAATGTTTCCCTATGGGAGCCCCTTGATTTGAATAGAGGTCGCACCAGAAGTTGGATCAAGAGGATCCGACTTGCGGTCCGACTTGTGTGCCAAAAATCTTGAGGGGAACCCCGCGAAAAAAATCTGGTATAGATCTGGTATGGATCTTAAGGGGAACCCCCACCCCCAAACCCAAAAAAATGGCGTGTGGGCCCCCCCAAGATCCATACCAGACCCATATCTGAGCACGCAGCCCAGCAGGTCAGGAAAGGGGGGGTGAGCGAGCTCCTGGACCATACCAAGCCACATGCCCTCAAAAAGGGGGGGGTTGGTGCTTTAGGGTAATAAGCCCCCCGCCCACAGACCCCAACAACCAAGGTTGTCGGGAAGAGGCCTCATCAACATGGGGACAAGGTGCTTTGGGGTGGGGAACGCAGGGCCCCCCTGCCCCAATGCACCAACCCCCCCATGTTGAGGGCATGTGGCTTGGTATGGTCCAGGAGGGGGGATCTCCCTCCTCGGCGGCCTATTGGGAGTCTTCCCTTTTCGGGACAATCGGAAAACGGATCACACACCTGAAAATGTATTTGCTGTTGTAACACACGCTGTAATCCATGCACCCTGTGACTCGAAAGGGGCTGGATGCATAAATGCCACGGCGGCCATGGATAGATTCATGCTATGCAGGTCACCAATAAAAAAAAGAGCAAGTCGGCAAAGAATCCTCCAGCAAAAATGACTACACAAGCCAAGAAGTGAGAGATTAGGTAGACCATGTGATATTAGCATGTGACATCATCTACAACCCCGGACAGAGCCAGGAGGAGACACATTCCTCCTTTGTCTTGCATCAGACCAATCACAGAAATGTTGCTAAGACTCTGCAGCTGCCTGTGCCAGGGACACCATTATTAAAGCTAGAAGGGAGGCATACTTTTAACTGGGGACAAACATCATGCTATGATTAAGCATCTATATCAGGGATATGCAATTAGCGGACCTCCAGCTGTTGCAAAACTACAAGTCCCATCATGCCTCTGCCTCTGGGTGTCATGCTTGTGGTTGTCAGAGTCTTGCTATGCCTCATGGGAGTTGTAGTTCTGCAACAGCTTGAGGTCCGCTAATTGCTTATCCCTGATCTATATTGATGTGAAATGCGTTAGCCTGTCTGTACCTTCCATCACCACAGCATGATGTAACAGATTTTGGATTTTCTATACTGTTTTGTCGCGAATAAAAGGTGTTATTTGGAGTGCGGCTGTTTAGCTGTTTTCCTTAATTTTCTACATGATTGCAGAGCCTGCACCTGAAGTTATGAGTGGGGAGGGCGGCTTTTAGAGACACCAACACGCTTGGAGCGGAATCGCTACCTCAAACATCAGGGACAGTTTTTTCCCCAGTGACAGTGCCCTAAAATCAGAGATAATTTTTCCTGGGAGCAGCGCCCCAAAATTAGAGACTTTCCTCTGAAACCAGAGACATCTGGTCACCCTGCAATACAGTCTACTAGGGAATAAAAGAGGACACAGAAAATAAAAAAGAACATCAGGGTATAAGGGATGATACAGAAAGTAGAAGAAGTGACAATTAGGTATAAGTAAACAAAACACAATGAGGAAGAACTTGCAGTTCAATAGGGTATAAGGAAGGATAAATAAGATAGAGGCGTTTACAAGCCATTAGAAGGTCTGCTGGGAAAGGGATTTATAATAGAAGCTCTGATTGCAGAGCTATACTTCAAAATTGTCTCTGACACTGCAGCAGTGCCCGGATAATTGTCATGGGAGAAAGGTGATAGAGCTCTGAATACTAGGGTCTCTGGTATGGAAATTCACAAAGCACACACACCAGATATAACAGTAATAAAGAGGCAGTACAGTTTTCTGCAAGATACAAGATCCAGCTTCCAGAATGCTTTTCTCCATTCCCTGTTGTATGTCTCCATCTAGTGGTAAAAATAAAGAATACAGATCATTAAGGAAGCTGAATGTTACAACCTGGAAAATAAATGCTTAAAAAGGAACTTTACCCTAAACATAAAAATTGCAACAAAGGCACCTTTAGAAGTGTTTAGTAATGGCAAACAGATACATCTAGATAATTGCAGGTTGCTTATCCTATGTTTAAAGCGGAGCTCCGCCGGAAAAAAATAAATTAAAAGCCAGCAGCTACAGCTACAGCAGCTGCTGGCTTTTAATATATGGACACTTACCTGTCCTGGAGTCCAGCGACGTCCGCAGCAGAGGACGAGCGACCGCTCGTCGCTCTGCTGCTCCCTCCGCCATCCTCGCTGAGGGAACCAGGAAGTGAAGCCCTGCGGCTTCTTGCCCGGTTCCCTACGGCGCATGCGCGAGTCGCGCTGCGCCGTTCTGATTGGTGCTCCTGTGTTCTGGGAGCCGAGTGTCTCCCAGAACACCAAGGGAAGTCTGCGGGAAGTGACGTAACTCCCGCAGATTCCCGGAGAGAGGACTCCCGGATGTGGGTGAAAATACCTGTCTTAGACAGGTATCTTCACCCCCCTCCCCCCTGAAAGGTGTCAATTGTGACACCGGAGGGGGGGAGGAATCCGATCCGCAGAAGTGAAAAATTAGGGTGGAGCTCCACTTTAACTTATTTTTCTTTTCCTTCCTTCTTCTCATGATGGCTATTTTGACTAGGGTTGCGGTGACACCGTTTTTTTTTGGTAAAACAAAAGATCAAGTCTTCTGGACAGCAGCACTCCAATAAAAAGCCTTTATTATGTAAAATCTTCAAAAATCCAAATACAGCACAGCAAGTCACAAAATTCTGGTTAGAGCTGACTAGTTTCACACTTTCTTAGTGTTTAATCATATGATTAACTAGTCAGCTCTAACCAGAATTTTGTGACTTGCTGTGCTGTATTTGGACTTTTGAAGATTTTACATAATAAAGGCTTTTTATTGGAGTGCTGCTGTCCAGAAGACTTGATCTTTTGTTTTGCCTGAAATTACATTGCCTGCACCCTTGGCTGTTGGGAGGAGATAGTCACCTGGAAGACGTCTACACCTGAACGGTTTCTGTTTTTGTTTGACACCATTTTTTTTACCGGCGAGTACGGGTACCGATACTTTCAGTCAAGTGCTCGCAGAGACTGTATACCTTTGTGGTCTGATTTAGCCCATACAAAATAAATGGTCTCAAATCGCACTGCAAAGACTCGCATGCCATTTGAACAGGAATGCAGTGCAATCCTGTACAAATCACGTGCGGTTTCCCGCACCGCTCCTGCATGAACCCGGGCTGAAGTCCCTATGAAAAGCCTGGATTCACATAGAAGCAGTGGGGGAAACCACACGTGATTAAGCTCCCTTATGGAGATGAATGTGATTGAAAAAAAAAATCCATATTCTGCATATTCACAAGGAACACACTCGCCACATAATCACACAAAATAACCCCTCCTCCTACAGGAAAACACAACCACAGAGAGAAGTTAAAAGCTTCCCAACCACTACTGCTCTTCAGTATTACCAAAGATGAACCAAAAGGCAAGCAGAATCACCCATACCTAAAATAAAAACCTTAGGGCGGGTAAGTTACCATCCTGGAAGATAACTGGAAAAAGAGTTATCAGGTAATAACTCGTGTTTTCCCACATCATCCTCCAGGATGGTCACATGAGAGACTACAAAGACCCATATTTTGGGAGGGTACAAAACCAGAAAAACAAAACTGAAGGTCCATACTGCCAAGTCTGAAGTGTCAGAGCTAGACCACAAGGTGGCTCTGTGACCAGCGCAAAGATGGCAACAGTCCCCCAGAGTGAAGTCTGCTGAAATCCTGACTGGGCACACAGATCATACAGATTATAGGATATAGTAATATTAGACTAGATTTATCTTGCAACTAAAGTCTTAACTAATTGGAAACCACTGAAAGAATGGACAAAATTGACCATACAAGACTCTGTGTACCTCCAGCTACAACTACTCTTGTCCCTAGAAGCAACCTCTTTCTAGAATTTCAACATAGAGATAGCAGAGTTTCCTCCTAAAAAGGCAAGATGATTGATCAGGCCTAACACAGTTGACCATTACCTAGACCCTCTGGAATGCTAACCCACATACTGCTTTGCATCCAAACCCCAGTGCAGAGCATCAACCAATGTAGAACTGCAGTTTGGGTTCTTATACCCATCATGATAACTAAGGTGCATAGACAGTTGACCTACCTGCTCCACATATCCAAAATACACTCATACCTATAACTTTCCTCACATCTTAATGTTGGTATGGCAACTATACAAGTGTATACCTCAGCTCCCCAAACATCTGCAGGTAAATATGCTATTAAGCAGGAAAAAGCGACATAAACAATGTCCATGATTATTTTACCAAATACCAGGTGTCCCGCTCAATGTTTGAAGTCTGACTCTACTCCATCACCATAAGACGCTCTGTAATAATGTTGAGTGTTAAGTCATGAAGATCACCAGTTCAAAAGACAGCCTGCGCCCATAACAGAAAATTTATATTGATATGCTACATCGTGTTCTGTTATGCGGGCTGTGTAAAAGATATATATTGACTTATTTCCATATAAATGTATGTAGCGGGGTCTCCTTTAAGGCCCCGGAACTACGTTACCCAGAATCCCGTTTGGCACCCAGAGTGCAGTTAGCCACCGCAGAGACTCATGGGAGGGATTATTTAAGGAGGAGGCGAGGCGGAGCTCGGCCTCTTTGGGACACCGCGCTGCAAGCAAGAGTTTCTTCCTGTGCGGATCTGCTGCAGTGCGAGGCCTGAAGCCTGGGCCTTGCGCAACTTCCAGAGAGCCTTCCACCCCACTGCGGAGCCTGGGTAGCACCTGACCTGTCGAGTGAGGACATCAGTTGGATCGGGGACCCGATCGTTGCAGACGCTGTGTGCGGATACACAGCAGGTGGAAGTCCCGGACTGGGATCGTGTCCGGAGTGGTGAGCGGGCACCTGCCCAAACCAATAGACTGTGCCGTGTTCAGGCCTATAGACTGCATAGGTCCACAGTTTGTTTATCTGCTATTCCCTGGGGGGACCGGTAGCAGGACAGAGTTAAAGTGTCCCCCCAGTATAGTGTTCCAAGTTATTGGCTGTTGTGGATTACAAATACTTTTCATCAAGTGCACCACCGAAAGCTGGCATGCGAAGAAATCCCTAAAAGGAGGTGACTGAGATTTATTCCATGTCAGGCCTGACCGGGGTGGGGAGTTAAGATATTGTTTAGTGCGCCATAGGGCACGCATACCATAATCGCTACGCGTGGTGGAGTACCGCGCAGCGCCATTATAGTGTGCATAATTGATTTCTGCAGGGCTCTGTAAGCCAGTTGCATGTGTTATGTTCTACCTATGCTATTTACTATAAGAGTAAAGCTGTTATATCTGATCTCTCGCCTCAGTGTGTTGTCTTACTGTTTAGAGATTATTTCATGCAATACAATTGAATGTGGTACAAATATAACCCTAGACTAACTGTGCCAGAGTGGGTCGAGTAAGATTGCCGGGGGTTGGCGGTGCTGTATACAGGGCCCGAAATCAAACCAGCGGCTCTCTTAACTGGGGGTAGCGCTACACGTGGGGGCTAGTCCGGGATCCTGTTGCAGCAAGTAACGCACCAAAAATACCAGCATGGACCCACTAGAAGTAGGACAGTGGTGTAAAACGGTCGGCACAGATCCAGCTGAGGTAGTAGTCATAGAACTCCCAGGGATCTGGCAAGAAGAAGCGGTGAAGCAGCTAGTGATGTCACTGTCACCGTATCAGAAAGCATGGGTGGTGGATGTCAGGACGAATTCCTCACTGACCCACGCATTAGTGGAATGGAAGGACGGAGTCCCAGAACATTTCAAGAATCAGAGTGTAGAAGCTATAGATGATCAGACTTATAGCCTGATACACGCGCTGCCGCTCAAGACAGGAGGACGGTCTCAGACACCGAAACTGTCTCCATCACCCACCCCGAAAGCAGAAAAACAGGTGAAAAGGGAAAGTCCCGGGTCGCCATCTACCACTCTCGGCGCAGAGTTGTGCGCGATCCTGGGGGAACTTGTGGCACAGTGCAAGAAAGATCCTACAGATTACCAGATGTCAGGATACAGAAAACTTAGAATATTCTCAGGAAGGAAACCTGTACCCTCGGGTGAAGAGGGGTTCGAAGAGTGGTTAGACGGTGCCACTCAGGCCCTAGAAGAATGGGAAGTCCCAGACCACAGAAAGAAGCAGAGAATTGCTGAGACCTTGAAGGGGCCTGCTCTAGAGGCCATACGCAACCCCAAGATGAGTAAGACAGACTGTAATGCTCAGGACTATCTGGACATTCTGCAGAATGTGTTCGGTGGAACAGAGAAAATCACTGAGCTCTCTTATCAGCTGGAGCACTGCAACCAGAAGACGGGGGAGAAGCTGTCAGAGTTCATGAGGTGCCTGGATAAGATCCTGCATAAGATGATTCTTAAGAAGGGGATTGACCCATGGAAGGTGGATGAGGCCCGTGTTCAACAGGTGATGAGAGGATCTCAGCCCCTGGACCCCATCGCATTGGCGCTACGCACAAGACAGGACGGGAAGAGCCTGGAGTACCCTGACTTGATCCGAGTGGTCAGAGAGGAAGAAGCTATGCTGGAGGAGAAGAAGAGGAGCCTACCAGTTGAGTCGGTGAATCCTCCTTCAGTGATGGTCAGGATGGCCATGACCCTGGAAAGAGACTCAGAGGTGGATACCTTGAAGTCACAGATGTCCCAAGTGTTGGGGATGCTGACCTCCCTGATGGAAAAGAAGTCAAGGGAACCAGAGAGGGAAAGTCAGAGGAAGGAGCTGTTTCCCAACACCTCAGCGCCAGCATCCCTGGAAGATTGCGGGGATGTGATTTGCTTCAATTGTGGAGGAGCTGGCCATTTCGCCAAAGTGTGTGCCAGCCCAAAGAAAAAAAGATGAATAACCGCAAGCCGCCGGAAAACTTCAGCGGGCCCCGGTGAAGGAGTCAACCGGGTGCCCATCATCTCCAGTGAGCTCCAAACTGAATGAGAAGCACATGAAAAGAGTGGAGAAGACCCCTCAGAAGAAATGCAAGGTTCCTCAGAAGGAACACACCCCAAAGAAAGAGAGTAGTGTCCCTCAGCGGGTAGTTACACCCATTAAAAGGAGGGAGATCAATGCATACCAGGCCCAAGAGAGACTTAAGTCCAAAGAGAAATGTAAGAAAGAAAGTCAAAAGGGAAAATGTAAAGATCAAAAGAAAGAGACCCCCTTGAAGCGATATCCAGAGAAGCTGGTGGGTTCCTCCCGGATACTACCAGTTCAAGTGGAGGGAGTCTACACAAGAGCCATATTGGATACTGGGGCGCAAGTGACCCTGTTGTACCGGGACTTTTATGACAAGCATTTAAGTCACCTACCCATCCAGAAGATTGAAGAGTTGGAGATATGGGGAATTGGGACAGAGAGTTTCCCTTATGATGGCTATCTGCCTACAAAACTGACTTTTGACCCGTCCATAGCCGGAAAGGCTGAAGTGTTTGACACCTTAGCTGTGGTTAGGGATGGGCCCGGTGCTCGATTCGAACCCATGTTCGAATCGAGCATCGGGCGTTCGCTCGCTCGTCGAGCCCAGAACTATTTGGGCCGTTCGCATCACATTCGTGTGATGCGAGCGGCCCCGCAATGCATTGCGGCCGGCGCGGCCGGCGCAGTGCATTGCTGGCTGATGATTGGCCAAGCATGCACTGTGACCCCGCATGCTTGGCCAATCACAGCGCCCGAAACTCGGAGAGCAATAATTGGCTACAGGCAGGACGCCTGTAGCCAATTACAGCTCAGGGGCTTTAGTACACGCCCCACCATTTAAAAGGCCGCCACGCCATCGGCCCCGGTCACATGAGTTCCGGCTTTAGGAGAGATTAGTCTGCTGATTCTGTCTTTGCTTGATACTGAAAGATTTGCTCTTCTTTGCTAAACCATTGGCTATTTCTTTGCTAAACCATTGCTACCTAAGTCATTGATCGTTCATTGCTGCTGATTGCACAGTTAGTGTGTTATTAGCTGCTGCTGGGGATTAGTCTGGTGCGTGCTTACTGTTAGTACAGTATTGCAGTAGTACCAGCCGCAGTGCTGTTAGCACAGCATTGCACCCCAACAGCACCCATAGGACTTCTAGTGTGTTAGTGGCAGCAAACAGAGCTCCTATATTTTCTTCTCAGCAGCACCCATAGGACTTCTAGTGTGTTAGTGGCATCACACAGAGCTCCTATATTTTCTTCTCAGCAGCACCCATAGGACTTCTAGTGTGTTAGTGGCAGCAAACAGAGCTCCTATATTTTCTTCTCAGCAGCACCCATAGGACTTCTAGTGTGTTAGTGGCAGCAAACAGAGCTCCTATATTTTCTTCTCAGCAGCACCCATAGGACTTCTAGTGTGTTAGTGGCAGCAAACAGAGCTCCTATATTTTCTTCTCAGCAGCACCCATAGGACTTCTAGTGTGTTAGTGGCATCACACAGAGCTCCTATATTTTCTTCTCAGCAGCACCCATAGGACTTCTAGTGTGTTAGTGGCAGCAAACAGAGCTCCTATATTTTCTTCTCAGCAGCACCCATAGGACTTCTAGTGTGTTAGTGGCAGCAAACAGAGCTCCTATATTTTCTTCTCAGCAGCACCCATAGGACTTCTAGTGTGTTAGTGGCAGCAAACAGAGCTCCTATATTTTCTTCTCAGCAGCACCCATAGGACTTCTAGTGTGTTAGTGGCATCACACAGAGCTCCTATATTTTCTTCTCAGCAGCACCCATAGGACTTCTAGTGTGTTAGTGGCAGCAAACAGAGCTCCTATATTTTCTGCTCAGCAGCACCCATAGGACTTCTAGTGTGTTAGTGGCATCACACAGAGCTCCTATATTTTCTTCTCAGCAGCACCCATAGGACTTCTAGTGTGTTAGTGGCAGCAAACAGAGCTCCTATATTTTCTTCTCAGCAGCACCCATAGGACTTCTAGTGTGTTAGTGGCATCACACAGAGCTCCTATATTTTCTTCTCAGCAGCACCCATAGGACTTCTAGTGTGTTAGTGGCAGCAAACAGAGCTCCTATATTTTCTTCTCAGCAGCACCCATAGGACTTCTAGTGTGTTAGTGGCAGCAAACAGAGCTCCTATATTTTCTTCTCAGCAGCACCCATAGGACTTCTAGGGTGTTAGTGGCATCACACAGAGCTCCTATATTTTCTTCTCAGCAGCACCCATAGGACTTCTAGTGTGTTAGTGGCAGCAAACAGAGCTCCTATATTTTCTTCTCAGCAGCACCCATAGGACTTCTAGTGTGTTAGTGGCATCACACAGAGCTCCTATATTTTCTTCTCAGCAGCACCCATAGGACTTCTAGTGTGTTAGTGGCAGCAAACAGAGCTCCTATATTTTCTTCTCAGCAGCACCCATAGGACTTCTAGTGTGTTAGTGGCAGCAAACAGAGCTCCTATATTTTCTTCTCAGCAGCACCCATAGGACTTCTAGTGTGTTAGTGGCATCACACAGAGCTCCTATATTTTCTTCTCAGCAGCACCCATAGGACTTCTAGTGTGTTAGTGGCAGCAAACAGAGCTCCTATATTTTCTTCTCAGCAGCACCCATAGGACTTCTAGTGTGTTAGTGGCATCACACAGAGCTCCTATATTTTCTTCTCAGCAGCACCCATAGGACTTCTAGTGTGTTAGTGGCAGCAAACAGAGCTCCTATATTTTCTTCTCAGCAGCACCCATAGGACTTCTAGTGTGTTAGTGGCATCACACAGAGCTCCTATATTTTCTTCTCAGCAGCACCCATAGGACTTCTAGTGTGTTAGTGGCAGCAAACAGAGCTCCTATATTTTCTTCTCAGCAGCACCCATAGGACTTCTAGTGTGTTAGTGGCAGCAAACAGAGCTCCTATATTTTCTTCTCAGCAGCACCCATAGGACTTCTAGTGTGTTAGTGGCAGCAAACAGAGCTCCTATATTTTCTTCTCAGCAGCACCCATAGGACTTCTAGTGTGTTAGTGGCATCACACAGAGCTCCTATATTTTCTTCTCAGCAGCACCCATAGGACTTCTAGTGTGTTAGTGGCAGCAAACAGAGCTCCTATATTTTCTGCTCAGCAGCACCCATAGGACTTCTAGTGTGTTAGTGGCATCACACAGAGCTCCTATATTTTCTTCTCAGCAGCACCCATAGGACTTCTAGTGTGTTAGTGGCAGCAAACAGAGCTCCTATATTTTCTTCTCAGCAGCACCCATAGGACTTCTAGTGTGTTAGTGGCATCACACAGAGCTCCTATATTTTCTTCTCAGCAGCACCCATAGGACTTCTAGTGTGTTAGTGGCAGCAAACAGAGCTCCTATATTTTCTTCTCAGCAGCACCCATAGGACTTCTAGTGTGTTAGTGGCAGCAAACAGAGCTCCTATATTTTCTTCTCAGCAGCACCCATAGGACTTCTAGTGTGTTAGTGGCATCACACAGAGCTCCTATATTTTCTTCTCAGCAGCACCCATAGGACTTCTAGTGTGTTAGTGGCAGCAAACAGAGCTCCTATATTTTCTTCTCAGCAGCACCCATAGGACTTCTAGTGTGTTAGTGGCATCACACAGAGCTCCTATATTTTCTTCTCAGCAGCACCCATAGGACTTCTAGTGTGTTAGTGGCAGCAAACAGAGCTCCTATATTTTCTTCTCAGCAGCACCCATAGGACTTCTAGTGTGTTAGTGGCAGCAAACAGAGCTCCTATATTTTCTTCTCAGCAGCACCCATAGGACTTCTAGTGTGTTAGTGGCATCACACAGAGCTCCTATATTTTCTTCTCAGCAGCACCCATAGGACTTCTAGTGTGTTAGTGGCAGCAAACAGAGCTCCTATATTTTCTTCTCAGCAGCACCCATAGGACTTCTAGTGTGTTAGTGGCATCACATAGAGCTCCTATATTTTCTTCTCAGCAGCACCCATAGGACTTCTAGTGTGTTAGTGGCAGCAAACAGAGCTCCTATATTTTCTTCTCAGCAGCACCCATAGGACTTCTAGTGTGTTAGTGGCAGCAAACAGAGCTCCTATATTTTCTTCTCAGCAGCACCCATAGGACTTCTAGTGTGTTAGTGGCATCACACAGAGCTCCTATATTTTCTTCTCAGCAGCACCCATAGGACTTCTAGTGTGTTAGTGGCAGCAAACAGAGCTCCTATATTTTCTTCTCAGCAGCACCCATAGGACTTCTAGTGTGTTAGTGGCAGCAAACAGAGCTCCTATATTTTCTTCTCAGCAGCACCCATAGGACTTCTAGTGTGTTAGTGGCAGCAAACAGAGCTCCTATATTTTCTTCTCAGCAGCACCCATAGGACTTCTAGTGTGTTAGTGGCAGCAAACAGAGCTCCTATATTTTCTTCTCAGCAGCACCCATAGGACTTCTAGTGTGTTAGTGGCAGCAAACAGAGCTCCTATATTTTCTTCTCAGCAGCACCCATAGGACTTCTAGTGTGTTAGTGGCAGCAAACAGAGCTCCTATATTTTCTTCTCAGCAGCACCCATAGGACTTCTAGTGTGTTAGTGGCATCACACAGAGCTCCTATATTTTCTTCTCAGCAGCACCCATAGGACTTCTAGTGTGTTAGTGGCATCACACAGAGCTCCTATATTTTCTTCTCAGCAGCACCCATAGGACTTCTAGTGTGTTAGTGGCAGCAAACAGAGCTCCTATATTTTCTTGTCAGCAGCACACATAGTACCTATAGTGTGTTAGTGTCAGCACCCATAGGACCTACAGTGTGTTGTGAGCACACATAGGAGTTCTATTTTTTATACTATATACACTACCGACTACAATGGCTGGAAGACCGCCAAGGAGAGGCAGAGCGTGCCGAGGCAAGAACACAGGGCAGGCAGGCTCTGTTTCTAGAGACAACAGTGCTGGCCGTGGACGTGGTCGTGCATCGTCATCAGCGCGTGGCCATGGGACACGCTTGTCTTTGTTTTCGGCAGCTGGACATGTGGAGCCGCATCATGCCGAAGGCTTGGTAGAATGGATGACCAAGCCCTCCTCATCCTCCTCATCCTCTCTCACCCAGGCTCAGGGTACTGGCAGAGCAGCTGCCAACGCGTACTCAATGGCATCATCAGCCACCCCTTCCCTAGACCCACCATGTCCTCCTGAGGAGTCCCCCGAACTGTTTGAGCACAGTGTTGGGTACATGCTCCAGGAGGATGCCCAACGATTCGAAGGCTCGGATGATGATACCCAGCTTGAGGAAGTCAGTAGTGTGCGCGCAGAGAAAGGGGATGCTGAAGGACAGCAATCTGGCAGTAGTGTTCCACCAGCTGCAGCTTACTGCCAGGTTTGCTCTAGTGGTGAAGAGGGAGGGGATGATGAGGTCACTGACTCCACGTGGGTGCCTGAAGGGAGAGAGGAGGAGGAGGAGGAGGATGCAGCGTCACATGTCCAACGAGGCAGGATGCCCCCTGGAGGCCAGCTAGAGGCCAGCACAGCAACTGTACCACACCGCAGAGCTCCGCCTGTGCAGGGCGCTGCCTCTGCACGTTATCACAAAAGTTCTTTGGTGTGGGCCTTTTTTGAGACGAGTGCATCAGATCGCACCACTGCTATTTGCAATATTTGTCTCAAGCGTATCTCGCGTGGCCAAAACATCAGCCGCTTGGGCACCACAAGCATGAGCAGACATATGTCGACCTGCCATGCAGCTCGTTGGCAAGCACACATAAAAGACCCACACCAAAGAACAAAGCGGGCCTCTCCTTGCTCCTCATCAGCTGGGATCTCCATCCCCACTATATCTTCAGTCCTCTCTGAAAGCTGCTCTGAGAGGACTGAAGGTGTAGAATTAGGTGTGTCACAACCAAGTACTTGCAGTACACCGACGTCCGATTGTAGCAGGCAAATTTCCCTGCCCCAGCTGCTGGACCGTCGAAAGAAGTATACTCCCAGCCATCCACATGCCCAGCGGTTGAATGCTAGCTTGGCTAAATTGCTAGCACTTCAACTGCTGCCTTTTCAGTTGATAGACTCGGCCCCCTTCCGTGAGTTTGTTCAATGTGCGGTTCCTCAGTGGCAGGTTCCCAAACGCCACTTTTTCTCACGGAAGGCAATTCCGTCTCTCTACTGGCATGTGGAAGGCAATGTCCATGCCTCGCTGGACAGGGCGGTCAGCGGTAAGGTGCATATTACCGCTGACTCATGGTCCAGCAGGCATGGACAGGGACGTTATCTTTCTTTCACGGCCCATTGGGTCACTCTATTGGTAGCTGGGAGGGATGCAGGACAAGGTGCAGTAGTGTTGGAGGTTGTTCCGCCACCACGCCTCCAAAATGCTACTACTGGTTGTGACACACCTCTCTCCTCCACCCCCTCCTCTTCTTCTTCCTCCATGTCCTCTTCGAGTGCTCTGTCCTCGGAACCAGCGGTGCTCCGTAGGCGTACAAGGGGCTACGCGAGTACGCAGGCAAAAAGATGCCATGCCGTGCTTGCGCTGGTGTGTTTGGGGGACAGGAGCCACACTGGGCCAGAGGTTCTGGCAGCTCTGCAGGGGCAGGCCGAGAGGTGGTTGACGCCACGCCAGCTTAAGCCAGGAATGGTCGTTTCTGATAATGGCACCAACCTCCTCTCCGCCCTGCGACAGGGGCAGCTCACCCATGTGCCCTGTATGGCTCACGTCCTCAACCTGGTGGTGCAGCGGTTCTTGGGCAGGTTCCCAGGCTTACAGGATGTCCTGAGGCAGGCCAGGAAAGTCTGTGTGCATTTCCGCCGATCTTATAATGCCAGTGCTCGGCTGACTGAGCTGCAAAAGGAGCTGAACCTGCCCAAGAACCGCCTAATATGTGACATGCCCACCAGGTGGAACTCAACGTTGGCCATGCTGCAGCGACTGCACACGCAGCAGAGGGCCATCAATGAGTACCTTTGCGACTACGGCACCAGGACAGGGTCAGGGGAGCGTGGCTTTTTTTCCCCACGCCAGTGGAGCATGATCAGGGATGCATGCACTGTCCTCTCACCATTTGAGGAGGCCACGAGGATGGTGAGCAGTGACAGTGCATGCATCAGTGACACTGTACCTCTTGTCCACCTGTTGGAGCATACGCTGCGTGGGATAATGGACAGGGCACTTGAGGCAGAACAGAGGCAGGAAGAGGAGGACTTCCTTGTCTCTCAAGGCCCCCTTTATCCAGACAATGTTCCTTCTGTCCCACCCATCACACAGGAAGAGGAGGAGGAGGAGGAGGAGGAGGAGGATTGTGTGAGCATGGAGGTGGAGCCTGGCACTCAGCATCAGCAGCAGCAGTCTTTTAGGGATGATGTACAGTCCCAACAAACCAGTGGACTTGTACGTGGCTGGGAGGAGGTGGCTGGCGATCATGTCATCCTCAGTGACCCAGAAGACTCCGGACCGAATGCCTCAGCTAACCTACGCTGCATGGCCTCCCTGATCCTGCAAAGCCTGCGGAAGGATCCTCGTGTTCTTCGGATCAAGGAGAGTGACCATTACTGGCTGGCCACTCTCCTTGATCCACGGTACAAGGGTAAGGTTGCGGACCTTATCTTGCCGTCGCAGAGGGAGCAGAGGATGAGACATCTCAGGGAGGCCTTGCAGAAAGGTCTGTGCAACGCGTTCCCAGAAACTGGGAGGTTACAAACTCCTGGTCCTGGACGACGAGTTGCTGAGGCTTCGGTCAGTAGCAGAAGGAGCGGTGGGGAAGGTGGACGTCTGACCGATGCGTTCAGACAATTTTTTAGTCCGCAGCCCCAAGGTATGATCGGTTCCAGCAACCATCGCCAGCGTCTGATATACATGGTGCAGGAATACCTAGGGGCAAGGTCAGACTTGGACACCTTTCCCACCGAAAATCCTCTGGCTTACTGGGTCCTGAGGATGGATCACTGTCCAGAGCTTGCACAGTATGCAATTGAGCTACTGGCCTGTCCTGCATCCAGCGTTCTTTCCGAACGCACATTCAGTGCTGCTGGAGGATTTGTCACCGATCATAGGGTGCGCCTGTCCACCGACTCGGTTGATCGACTGACCTTCATAAAAATGAATCAGTCTTGGATCACCACCAGCTACCAGACACCTGAAGCGGATATAACGGAATAATTTATAATGTCACATCCCTTCAAGACTGCCTATGCTGATGCTGAGTGACTGTCCTGTTATGTTCACTGACTATCCTCTTCCTCCTCCTCAATGATCCATGCCACCACACCAGTGCCTAAGGCACCATTTTTCAGCCCCTGTATAACAGGGGCGTGTAATTACAATTTTTTAAAAAGATGCTTCGCAACAGGTGTGACTGCTGTGCTCAGAGTACAGTATCTGTGAGGGGTTGCAGTGTTGTGGCACCAGCACCAGTGCCTAAGGCACAATTTTTCAGCCCCTGTTGGGGCGTGTAATTACAATTTTTAGGCAATGCTTTGCAACAGGTCTCATTGCTGTGCTCAGAGTACAGTATCTGTGAGGGGTTGCAGTGTTGTGGCACCAGCACCAGTGCCTAAGGCACAATTTTTCAGCCCCTGTATAACAGGGGCGTGTAATTACAATTTTTTAAAAAGATGCTTCGCAACAGGTGTGACTGCTGTGCTCCAAGTACAGTATCTGTGAGGGGTTGCAGCGTTGTGGCACCAGCACCAATGCCTAAGGCACAATTTTTCAGCCCCTGTTTAACAGGGGCGTGTAATTACAAATCTTGATCTAATAGTTCACAGCAGGGCCCATTCCTGCGCCCACCAAGAGTAACTATGAGGGCCTACAGTCTTGTGGCAACACCGTCCACCACCACCACCACCACCAAAGGCCCAATTTTTCTGCCCTGTTCAACAGGTGCATGCAATTACAAATCTTGATCTAATAACTCACAGCAGGGCCCATTCCTGCACCCACCAAGAGTAAATGTGAGGGCTTACAGTCTTGTGGCAACACCGTCCACCACCACCACCACCACCACCAAAGGCCCAATTTTTCTGCCCGGTTCAACAGGTGCATGCAAGTACAAATCTTGATCTATTAACTCACAGCAGGGCCCATTCCTGTGCCCACCAGTCTTGTGGCTACACCAACATCTAATAGGGCAAATTTCTGCAGAGTATATACGGCAGGCCCCTACTTTCAAACATCCAACTTACAAACGACTCCTACTTGCAAACGGCAAGAGAAAACAGGAAGTGAGAGGAAATCTACCCCTAGGAAGGAAAATTCTATCCTGTTAGATTTAATTTGGGAAAAAGGTATCTCCTCTCTACTGATGCTTTATCACCAATCCTTGTTTCAATTAAAACCCCACTTTTCCAAAAACATTTGTCATTGGGACGGAAAGTGAGGTGACATGTTCTGAACAGATGTGCAAAGACAGCAAATGTTACAGGGGTGATAACCCCTCCCTATGTTCTCCAAAAAGCTTAAAAATTGTTTTTTTTGGGATGTAGCTACACTTCATAATGTACCTGTTCAGATTCTACTTAAGAACAAACCTACAGTCCATGTCTTGTTTGCACCACCTATATACTGCTGTTCAGAGTATATAGGGTTGTAGGTATAGGGTTTTATTTTGGGTGCGGGGTCCCCCTTAGTATCCATACAAGACCCAAAGGGGCTGGGGTGGGGGGGGGGGCTGATGGGGTAGCCATGCCATTTTTCTCAAGGATTTTCAGCCATATGGCGGCCAGGACAAGACATGACATTGAAGCCGCAAGTGGTTTTAAATGGCTTCTTTTTTTCCTTTACAAATGTCATTTTGTGCAAGGACAGTTCTAAACACGGGAAACACATGCCACTTCACAGGCATACTTTAGACACCCCCCAGGTACCGTATTTAAAGGAAAATTTCACTTTTTTTTTTTTCACTTTATGCATCATTAAAATGACTGCTCCCGAAAAAACTTTAGTTTTTAAAATTTCTTTTTGCATTGATATATGTCCCCTGGGGCAGGACCCGGGTCCCCAAACCTGTTTTATAACATTAACATGCATATTGGCCGTTGTAATTAGCAATTTTGATTTCGAACGTTCGCGTCCATTATAACGAATAGGGTTCGAAAATTCGCGCGAACTTTCGGTCTGTTCGAAGGTTCTGGTGCGAACCGAACCCGGGGGTGTTCGGCTCATCCCTAGCTGTGGTGTGCCCCCGACCGCCTGGAGCTAACAAGAGTTCCCTGATAATAGGGACGAACACGGATCTGGTCCGGAGACTCTTGGCCCGTCTGACAAGAAGGAAAGACCTCACAGTCAACAAGATCCACCCAATGTTGAAGACAGCCTACCAACGGCTGATCTTGGAACAGAAGGCCCCGGAAGAGGGGGTAGGGAAGGTCTGGAGGTTAGGGAGAAGGGGAATAGTGCTGCAGCCCGGTGAAGTAACCTGCTTGAAAGCCACAGTGAAACTCACTTGGGAGCAGCCGGGCCCTTTTGTCATGTTGGAACCCGACCCAAGGGAAGAACATTCGGGCTTAGAAGTAGTCCCAGAAGTGGTCCCGGTGCGGGCCCTGAAGAAGGCTAACTGTAAGGTACCTGTGAGTGTCAGAAATATCACAGATGGTCCCATGGAGATCCCAGCCAGGCTGTTGCTGGGCAGGGTGAGCCCAGCTACCCCAGTTGCTTCGTCAGATGTGGAGAAGACAGATGGAGAGAGTACTGTGTGGGAGAAACTTTCCATGGAGAATCCAAATCTGCCCAGGGCTTGGAAAGAGAGAGCCAAGGCCCAGTTGACCAGGTGGGAGAGGATCTTTTCTCAAGATGAATTCGATGTGGGGTGTGCTAGGAGTGCCACCCATCAAATCCGCCTCCAGGAAGACAAGCCCTTCAGGGAGAGGGTAAGGCGGGTTCCGTTAGCAGACCTCGAAGACTTGAGGGAGCAGCTCGCCGAGCTCAAGCAAACAGGGGTGATTCGAGAATCTAGAAGTCCCTATGCCTCCCCTATAGTGGTGGTCCGGAAGAAGAATGGGTTGCTGAGGCTGTGCATAGACTTGTGCATAGACTATAGGACCCTCAACAGGAGAACCATACTGGATCAATATACCACTCCCAGGATAGAGGATGCCCTACAGAGCTTGTCTGGAGCCAAGTGGTTCAGTGTTATGGACCTCAAGAGCGGGTACTATCAGATCCCGATGCATCCATAAGACAAAGAGAAGACGGCTTTCATAACCCCGGTAGGGTTCTTTGAATTCAGCTCCAGCCACCTTCCAACGTCTCATGGAGAAGACCATGGGACATATGAACCTCATCGAAGTCCTTGTATACTTGGATGACATCATTGTCTTCGGAAGAACCTTGGAAGAGCATGAAGAGAGGCTGGAGAAAGTTTTGAAGAGACTGAGTGAGGAAGGACTCAAGCTCTCACCTGAAAAATGGCAATTCTATCAGTCATCAGTTAACTATCTGGGGCACATAGTGTCTGAAGATGGGGTAGCCACAGACCCCGAAAAATTGTAAGCAGTTACCTCCTGGCCCAGGCCCACCACTGTGACAGAGCTCAGATCCTTTCTGGGGTTCTCTTCCTATTACAGGAGGTTTGTGGAGGGGTTTGCTCGCATAGCCAGGCCTCTGAATGAGCTACTAAAGACGGATGGGGAAGAGGATGACACAGGCCCCAGAAAACCAGGGGAGTCAGTCAAGGACCAGTGGAACGAGAAGTGTGAGAATGCCTTCCAGATGTTGAAGAAGACATTGACCACTGCCCCTGTCCTGGCCTACGCAGACCCTAAGAAGCCTTATGAACTTCATGTAGATGCCAGTCATGATGGTTTGGGGGGAGTGCTGTACCAGGAGCATGAAGAGCAACTGAGGCCCGTTGGGTACGCGAGCAGAAACCTGACTCCCTCCGAAAAGAACTACCCCACCCATAAGTTGGAGTTCCTGGCCCTTAAGTGGGCGGTAGTTGACAAACTCAGAGACTATTTGTATGGGGTGGAATTCACAGTGAAAACAGACAACAACCCCCTCACCTATCTCTTCACCACAGCAATGTTGGATGCCACAGGACATAGGTGGCTGGCGGCGCTGTCTGCCTTCGATTTCGGCCTGAAATACAGACCTGGGGCTGGAAACCGAGATGCGGACGCTTTGTCTACAAGATCTCACATCCCCACTTGCAGTACAGAAGACTGGGCCCAAGTGGCTGAACTCCAAGCCAGTGGCGGCTCAAGGGCAGAAGAGATAGGGGTCACCATAGTAGGATTTCCCAAGCAATACTGTGGAGTAACCCAACTGGGGGAAGATAACTTGCCAAAACTGTCCAAGAAGGAGCTGAGATCCGACCAATTGGAAGACCCTATGGGGAGATTGGTCCTAGAGGCCCTGGAGAATCAGGACCCGAATAGACTCTTACGTCACCCTTCAAAGGAAGCTCGCCTGTTGAGGAAAGAGTGGGGCAAGTTACAGGTGCATCAGGGAGTGGTCTACCGAAGGGGCCCCTCTGATGACCTAGAAGACAAATGGCAGTTGTTCTTGCCTGAGAAGCACCGAGAGACAGTCCTGGTTGCTCTGCACGACAACCATGGTCACCTAGGGGCGGAAAGGACTTTCCAACTCGTTAGGGACCGTTTCTATTGGCCCTGCATGAGGGCTGAAGTTGAAGAATACTGCCACTCATGTGCACAATGCATCCAGAGAAAGACTTTACCTCATCAAGCTGCCCCAATGGGCCATCTGCAAAGTCAAAGCCCACTTGATCTGGTATGCATTGATTTTCTCTGCCTCGAACCAGACCTGAGTGGACTAGGAAATGTTCTGGTAGTAACCGACCATTTCCCCCGGTATGCCCAGGCCTTTCCAACCAAGGACCAGAAGGCTTCCACCGTGGCAAAAGTACTGATGGAGAAATACTTTGTACATTATGGGCTACCACAACGGCTCCATTCAGATCAGGGAAGGGATTTTGAAAGTCGATTGATCCGAAAACTCCTGGATTCTTTGGGGATCAAGAAGACAAGAACTACCCCCTTTGTTTATTTATATTTTATATTTCTTATTTTTTATATTTTTTATCTTTTACTTTAATTTACAATCTCAATTTCATCCTAATTGTATTTCATTTTATTTATTCATTTTATTCATTCCATTTCATACATATCTATTTTTTACAACTTTTTCACATGACATTTTTTCATCACACATTTTTCCCTTTTCCCTAGATTTCCCTTCCCTTGGGGTCTTTTTCACCAGCTTTCCTTTTACACCACTACTATGACTCTGTTGGGGTGCACGCCCTGTGGTCCGGCTGCCGCCCACCCCGCCTCCTCAGCTCCCATCCGTGGCATTCCTTGTTTGGCTCATCGTCATCACGGCCGCGCGGCTATTGCTCAGACATACATGTAAGTTAGTGGGTTGAGTGTTTGTGTGATGGATGGGGGACCATCACTTCTTATACTTACCCACATTTCTTAAGGACCGAACAATAACTCTTACCCTCTTCACTCGCAGATACTGACTAAGGTCTTGTTCCTGATGAGGGGCTTTAAGGCCCTGAAACGCGTAGAACTCACATCAACTGACTAGTCTACCTTTTACTCTATGTAACACGGACATTCTATTCAATCCATTCAAATTCTTCTGACAGCCATTTGATTTTTTCCCAAAAAAAAATGTTTGATTGCTAAATTATGTTGAACATTCCCTGTAAATGTGACCCTTGAACTCTTTTTACCTTATAAACTCCTTGTTGGAATGATTTTATCATGCTCTTTTTGGTCTGACCCAATGTTCATATGTATCTTTACGTATAGCAAAATGCATACAGTTTTGAAATGACATGTATATGTACACGCAGAAACAGTCATTCTGACCAATTAAAGTTATTTTGTATTGTATATTTATATTTGCTTTCATGTGTCTCACAAAAGTCCCACTCTCTGTTCTTTATCAATCACCTAACTCAGGGATGGAGGAGGGGATTGAATGGCCCCATCTATCCTCATTAAAAGTCCCACTAATTTGCCACTTCTTTTTTCAAAGAACTACCCCCTATCATCCACAAGGTGATGCTCAGCCGGAGAGGTTCAATCGAACTCTGCTCAACATGCTGGGGACACTAAGTAGTGAAAAGAAGCAGCATTGGAGCAACCACATAGCGGCAGTCGTGCATGCATACAACAGCACCACCAGTGATGCTACAGGGTACTCACCCTATCGACTTATGTTCGGGAGAGAAGCAAGACTGCCCGTAGATCTGGCCTTTGGCACTTCCATAGACCATTGTTTTGCTGCTTCCCACAAGGGATATGTCGATAGGCTCAGATGCAATTTGAAATTGGCCTATGAACAGGCCCAGGCGGCCTCAGAGCAAAGAGGGGCCCGCAACAAGAAAAAATTTTACTTAAAAGTTAGGATCCAAGATCTACAACCTGGAGACAGAGTGTTGTTGTGGAATTTGGGGATCCCTAGAAAACACAAGCTTGCAGACAGATGGAGACCTGAACCTTATGTAGTTTGCAAAAGACTGCCGGGCCTACCCGTTTACAGACTTAAACCAGAAGGGAAGGTGGGGCCCTTGAAGACCTGGCACCGGAACCACCTACTCCCACTGGCTGAGGGAGTCCGGATCCCCCCTGTGATGAATTCCCCTGAGCCAACTTCCAGTCTGGATACCCCCCGACCAAACACTCGGTCTCAGACCCCCCGGATCGGGGATACAGAGACCTCGGGAATAAGTGACGATGAGGGAGAAGAACTTGGTTGGCTTTGGCCTTCCCAGGCTCCAGAAACTTCTGCTATTGATCTTCCACCGGAAGAAGATGCTGAGGATCAGACACTGAATGCAGAAGCCACTGAGTTCATCCCGTCCAGTCCTTGGTCAGATGCTTGGGAGAGTGTCTGTGACTTACCCTCAGAGGAAGATCCAAGGGATTCCATGTATCTCCCTGCTCCGGAGTCCAGTGTTCCTGAAACAGAGGAGATTCCTAAGTTGATTCCGGAGGAGGAGCCTGTTTCAACAGAAAGCCCAAGAGGACAGAGGAAGCGAAGAGCCATAAAGCCTCCGAGGAGATTAACCTACCCACAGATGGGGAGGAGTGCGGAAGACACTGTAATTACTGCCAGAAGGAGTATGGAAGATCCTGATCCTCCCACTGTTCATTTGGTGGGAGGCAACCCCAACTCACTCTCTGGCACAGTTAGGTAGGACACTAATGATAGTGTGACCTGTGGGCAGGGAAGTTCACTACCTCGTTTTTGGTGGGAATTTCCTCTGCCAACATCATACGAAACCTTGATTGATGTTGTACGTTCTGTGATGTAAGTTTATGTTATCTTTGGGGACCAAAGAGTTTAAGTGGGGGGAGTGTGTAGCGGAGTCTCCTTTAAGGCCCCGGAACTACGTTACCCAGAACCCCGTTCGGCACCCAGAGTGCAGTTAGCCACCGCAGAGACTCATGGGAGAGATTATTTAAGGAGGAGGCGAGGCGGAGCTCGGCCTCTTTGGGACACCGCGCTGCAAGCAAGAGTTTCTTCCTGTGCGGATCTGCTGCAGTGCAAGGCCTGAAGCCTGGGCCTTGCACAACTTCCAGAGAGCCTTCCACCCCACTGCGGAGCCTGGGTAGCACCTGATCTGTCGAGTGAGGACATCAGTTGGATCGGGGACCCGATCGTTGCAGACGCTGTGTGCGGATACACAGCAGGTGGAAGTCCCGGACTGGGATCGCGTCCAGAGTGGTGAGCGGGCACCTGCCCAAACCAATAGACTGTGCCGTGTTCAGGCCTATAGACTGCATAGGCCCACAGTTTGTTTATCTGCTGTTCCCCAAGGGGACCGGTAGCAGGACAGAGTTGAAGTGTCCCCCCAGTATAGTGTTCCAAGTTATTGGCTGTTGTGGATTACAAATACTTTTCATCAAGTGCACCACCGAAAGCTGGCATGCGAAGAAATCCCTAAAAGGAGGTGACTGAGATTTATTCCATGTCAGGCCTGACCAGGGTGGGGAGTTAAGATATTGTTTAGTGCGCCATAGGGCGCGCATACCATAATGGCTACGCGTGGTGGAGTACCGTGCAGCGCCATTATAGTGTGCTGAATTGATTTCTGCAAGGCTCTGCAAGCCAGTTGCATGTGTTATGTTCTACCTATGCTATTTACTATAAGAGTAAAGCTGTTATATCTGATCTCTCGCCTCAGTGTTGTTGTGGAGATTTTTATGGAGATGTATTTAATATGTATTGTCATAGTGTCACCCAGTGTTAGTACTTCCGCAACCCGCTCTAAAAGAGCTGATTGGGGTAGTCTGAGGCTGGTTGAATCCCGTCTGATAGGGGAAAACGTCTTGAGGTTGGAGTGTGATGTTTGCAGGGGGCGGATATGTCCACCAACGGGGGCCCTCTGTGCATTAGCATGGACGATCGTTAAGGAGGGGATATGCTCGCTCTGCAATGACATCATTGGTTATAGGCGGATGGGCGCTCTTGTCTCTGCTATGTCTGATCAACATTGGTTGGAATTCGTAGCGTGCGTCTGCAGATAGCCTCCCTCCCCCATTCAGTAACAGTATAATCTTAATATGCGTTATTCTATGGAATAGCGCAGAATAAGAATTCCTATCAACGGTAACTTTAGCCATCCTACGTTTATTGTATTCATGTATGACATCTCCTGTTGGAAGGAATGTCAAAGTATTGTCATTTTCCTGTGAGGAGGGAACATCCTATGAGGTTCCCGCCCATGGGGAGGGGATTGGTTGCTGCAGCCAATCACCTCCTATCTTGAGATCTTTTGAGTTTAATAAAAGCCTATGAGTAGGCGTCGGCTTGACAGTCTTTGCTGGAATGGCCTGATAAGAAGATAAGCTTTTGTGGTGCTGCCTTTCTTGGATGAATGATGGGACGAATGAACGGTGAGTGGATCTTTAGCAAACTTAACTTAACAATAGCATTACTTCAAAAAGATGAATCTAAAGTGTGTGTTTAGATAGCACAGGAATTATAGGCTGTGTGCTCTGTAAACAGCAGCCTAAAATTCCACAACAGTAATGGCAACTCCGCCGGGACCAATTGCGGCCTCTTTGAGCATCAGATCAGCAGAGGGGGGAGAGTGGACCTGCAATGTGATGTGTAAAGAGGCTGTACTTTGAAACGAACAAAAAAAAATAAAAAATAAATTTGTCTTTTTGAAATAATGTTTTAAGTTTGCAGCGTGTGTGTATGTCTGTGAATCCGATCGGATGCCTGTGAATTTGTTTGTGTATGCCTGTGTGTGATTGTTTGTGCGATGTATTGAGAAGTCTGATGCCAGCCATGGCTGCTGCATTGTCCTGGTCTTTGTGAGCCATGAGGTTTAGCGGGGGAGGGGCTGCCAGCATCTCAGGTACAAGGGTGAAAGTTGGTGACTTTCTGTAAATGGCATGTTTTGTAGTGGGAGGGCCCTGAGAGATGATCTGATGGAAACTGTGGGCTGTAAGAGTGTAACTAAGCGAGAAATATAGACTGTATATTGTGTATGAAATGAAGGTATAGATGTGGTATTTAGTGCACTGAACAGTTTGTAAAGTAGATTGCTTGGCTGTCATGTGCTTGAATGGGGGAAGGGCTTTGTGTTGCTGGGCTATGCCCTAAGGGAAGGACAATGGTGCTGGAAGGGAAACGCCCTGAGGGAAAGAAACTCTGAGCAGATGTACAAGCAACAATATACTGTATGTGTGTGGTGTTTGTGATTTCTATGAAAAATAGAAATGAATAGATTGTGATTTTTGCCTTTATAGGGGACAAAGACACATGTCCCCATAAGTGTAAAAATATTAAGTGTTTGGTTTTTGAGTTGAAAGTTCCTGCCAAGTGGCCAGGCTGAGGCCACTGTGTGTGTGAACTTTAGGTAGAGAAGTGGTGAATATCTCAGAGTATATGAACTTAGAGAAATGAATATGTTTTTAATATTGTCATGTAACTCACATTTATTGAATGTGCTGTTTAGTTGGCCAAAGGGAGGCTAAGTTTGTAAGTGTACATGTGGTCCTTGTAGAGTGTAGCTGACACCTTTTTCAGTAGATTTTGATGATAATTTAGAAAAGTTTCAATGGTGTAGTCAGTCTTTGGGGAGAGAAACATTTTTGATTTTCTTTTAAAGAGATGCTGGTTTTGGCGGGAAAAATTGCATGCGTCAATGGCGCAATTTTTGTTGTCCATGAGGTGCTGTGGTGGGTCATCCACCATTTTGTAGTCCTGGCTTGTCGGCCATTTTGAGAGACGTTTACAGTTTGAGATAGGAAGTTCCAGTTTAGCAAACACTACTCCTGAATATGCTGTATTGGCATTTGTTGATTGGCGCAGTTTTGTCCTGTTTTGTGCGCTTGCAGTTTGACCTGTGCACTGCTGGGGAGAGTGCTGGGACGCCAGAGTGACATACTGAGGATGGTTTTGTCTCTGGTTTAAATTGTTTTTCTAAGCATCGCCTTTTGAGTTGAGTGGTATCTTAAAATAGCGCGGTCTTACCCTGAGGGGCCACGACGCGCTTGCGGACACACGCACATGCTGGGGCCTAGTTATGGATAGGATCTGGCTGACCTACCAGCAGTTGGAGTGTGGGAGGAGGCCAACGCAGACACAGGGAGGACATGCAAACTCCATGCAGATGGTGTTAGGAGGGGGGATTTCTCTGTTTTCATTTAAGTAGATGTGAGCTATTGCAGGGTCGGCTGGCTTTGCAGTATATGAAAAACTTCACTTTACACTGAATTTTGATGGATTGTAAGACTAACAGAGTTTTTGTACAGTGATGTGTTTTTATGTTTAAATATTTCCTTCCCAGAAGGCAATTCATATGTTTTGAAGCTTGTATTGTATAGCCTGTAGAGGAGGAGTGGGGGTTTTGGTCGAAGCCCCTAGAGCCATCTTTTTGCAGGAGTTTTGTATTTGAGTCAACTTGTGGTTTTGCTTGCAGGGGATGTTTGGGTCAGGACCCTCCCATTTGCAAAGGGGGGTTTTATTCCATCGTTTTCTTGACAAGGTTTTAAATTGTTGAAATATATAATGTGTAGCCATGGATTTTTTGGAGTCTTGATAGACAAGGCGATTAAGGCCTCCCCTCCCCCTCCCTCTTCCTGAACAATTGATATGTAAATAAACCAGTTTGGTTTTTTTAAGTAGCTGAGCATAACCAGAAGCTTCTTTTCAGCATTTATATATCAGCAGAAAGTTAGTGGGAGGAGCTTGGGGTTTTTAAAGGTGAGCGATGAGATTTGTGCTTAGAAGGAAAATGGAAAGCATTTTGGCGTTTAAAAGTCTTTTATATTTTGTTCCAGTTTTGTGAAGTTTGTACTGTAATACAGTTTTGGGTAGAGAGCAAACAGGGGGTAGCACCATTATTGTAACATCTAGATACAGAGAGAAGCCACATTGTTCTGCAGGTGGTAAACTGGCGTAATTGTTCGGTGAGGTTTAGTCTGACAACGCAGCGTATGGGTGTATAGCGGAAAACGCTTGTGTATGCATACACTGTGAGGGGTAGAGGCCTAATTCGGGGGTTGATCTGTGGTTGTTGCTGTAGTTCCAAAAGTGTTGGGACAACAAGCCATAGAGTTGACACCTCGGTTAGGGTTTCTAGTTGGAGGACTTGACCATATAGTGGTTGTAGTTCTGCAATTCACCGTATAAGAAGACACCGGGCGGTGATCTCCGAAATGGGTGCAACGGTTTAACCTGGACGCAGGTTTAAGACGATAAGCCGATTCGAATCGCCATGGACACAAGGAGGTCTGTGCAAAGGGAAGGAATGGAGGCTTCCCATAGTCAGACGGTCACACAGTGCACAAAGCCTAGTTTTGGGGCAAAGGCCTTTGAACCCCAAAAAGATTAACATAGGTGGTCCAAGGATACTATTTTGGGTATCCCTCTGGAATGGATGTAGTTGAGCTGCGGCTTCAGAAATCTGTAATGATGAGGAATGGTGGCTCATGCCCGTTTGTTTGAACCTTGTATGGCTGGTACATGGAAGGTTCTCGAGCTGCTCTCATGGTTGTCCCATTGTATTTTTTTCCTATTGCTGAAAGAGTGAAGGTAGAATCCTGGCTGTTTTTGTTTTTTTTCATTTGTGGTTTTGGAAACTGGGAAGTATTTCCCCCACGTTTGTATCGGAATGTTTGTATGTAGTAATGTGAATATGTTCGAACTTACCGCGGCGATCCTTCAATGCGTCGCGGCTGTTGTATTTTTGTAGGAACGGGAAAAGTAAGGGTTACAGAGGGTTTTGTTTGAATCAGTTTTGAAAGAATGTCATTGACAATTTACCAATGTACAGGAATGCCATTATTGTTTTACCATTCTTTGCAGGTTAAATATGAAGGATAGAGTAATGATTTTGCTTATAAGTATTTTTCAGGTCCAAGGAGTTTGTACACAGAGAACAGGTGTATGTAGACAGCTGTACATATGGATAAATATGAGTCTAAGGCGGTAAAAGTATCATAGGCTATTTCATTGTTTCTTTTTTCCTGCACCACACATTTCTTCCTTCAGTCTGTAATGAGGAAGAAAAGGGGGGAGAATGATAAATGTAAGAGTGACAGTTTTTATTTTTGTCAAACTAATAATAACCTCCTGTAATTCTAACCAAGTTTGTGCCAAGACTGTCTTTCTTTAATAGAATTTGAATCGGCAAGCAGCAGTCTGGTGAAGTAGGTTCCCATCCCAGAGGCTAAGAACCTTGTCAATGGTTTCAGGTATTGTAAGCCACGCACAGGTTATGCAGTGACCACAGTCCCGATGTCTGGGTTATTGTCATATGAGGGTTGTTTGGAGGTCAATCAAAATCAGGGTCGTACTTTCCTCATTAGCTGTCACTTATATTCTCGGCTGATGGGGTGGGTGCGATCACTGTAACATGAACTTCAAAATGTCCACCAAAAGGTTTTCACGAGTCCCTCCTGGACCCTGACTTAATAATCAGTTTACATTCTTTCCAACCAGGTGACTGGGTCGTTGTAAAGAAGCTTGAGGGATGAGACCACGCCAGCCACTGCAAGAAGCGGCTCAACCACACCAAAGAATGAGGAGTATCTTTGTTTATTTATATTTTTGTTGTTTAGTAAATTTTAGCGAGGGTAACGGTGAAAAGCATCCCAAGTTATTATTTAAAGCGTATGTCCTGACTAGCTCAGAAAGTGAACAGGACCGATGGTCTGTTCTGAGTCTTCACCGAGTTTTAGTCCCCAGCGATGACAGCGGTACATGACATTTATGATGTTATTATGGGTATGAGGAGTTTTGACAAACTAGTGAAGACTCCAGACAGACACTTGTCAATGGAATCTAACGATGTATTTTTAGAGGGTAAAATTGGTTTTAGTTTTAATGGCTCTGTCTCTTGTCGGTTTGGGTATCTAGGCAGCCCACAAGTGTGTTTGAACTTTAGTTTGGTGTTTATGTGGATCTGCAGCTTATAAAGGTAATTCCCCCAAAGCAAGAGGTTCATGCGCGATGGTGAAGCTGTCCCAACATTTTAGGTCGCGGCCGATCGCGAGGATCTGATGGCGCAGGAAATTAAGAATGGCAGGGACAGCTAGTAGGGATTTGTTCACCAATCCCGACCAGGTCTGGGCATGGGGTCCTGCATGTACAAGGTGGGGGGGGCTCGGGCTTGGGATACAATTGAACAATTCTCATCCGTTAAGGATAGGGTTCTTCATGTAATTGTTGAAGCCAGAGCTGTAGCTAAGTGAAGGTTGGGAGTCCTTTTTTAAGGGTCTGGGAATCTTTGGGGATCTAATTTTTTATTTTACAGCGGATCGTGGTTAAAGAAAGTGGGAATATATATACTCATGTAGTTTTATTTCTATTCTTTCTATGTCGTGACGAGAGGCTCCTGTTGCCTGATTTGACGCGTGACCAGAGTTTCCTTGATGAGACGCCCCGAAGCCGGACCCACATACAAGACAGAGAATCACAGACGGATCGGCGATTACTACAGCTCACCATGTCGTGTCCTCCTTTATAAGTCATGCCCCTGAAGAGTAGAGTCTACATGTCAAGCCGTGTTTTCCTTTTTATGGACTAAGAACTGATTCATTTCCAGGTGTAAGAAGCAGATCAACTCTCATCGAGGGACACATAGGGTGCATATGACAAAAAAAGGGAGGACTGTTGTGGAGATTTTTATGGAGATGTATTTAATATGTATTGTCATAGTGTCACCCAGTGTTAGTACTTCCGCAACCCGCTCTAAAAGAGCTGATTGGGGTAGTCTGAGGCTGGTTGAATCCCGTCTGATAGGGGAAAACGTCTTGAGGTTGGAGTGTGATGTTTGCAGGGGGCGGATATGTCCACCAACGGGGGCCCTCTGTGCATTAGCATGGACGATCGTTAAGGAGGGGATATCCTCGCTCTGCAATGACATCATTGGTTATAGGCGGATGGGCGCTCTTGTCTCTGCTATGTCTGATCAACATTGGTTGGAATTCGTAGCGTGCGTCTGCAGATAGCCTCCCTCCCCCATTCAATAACAGTATAATCTTAATATGCGTTATTCTATGGAATAGTGCAGAATAAGAATTCCTATCAACGGTAACTTTAGCCATCCTACGTTTATTGTATTCATGTATGACATCTCCTGTTGGAAGGAATGTCAAAGTATTGTCATTTTCCTGTGAGGAGGGAACATCCTATGAGGTTCCCGCCCATGGGGAGGGGATTGGTTGCTGCAGCCAATCACCTCCTGTCTTGAGATCTTTTGAGTTTAATAAAAGCCTATGAGTAGGCGTCGGCTTGACAGTCTTTGCTGGAATGGCCTGATAAGAAGATAAGCTTTTGTGGTGCTGCCTTTCTTGGATGAATGATGGGACGAATGAACGGTGAGTGGATCTTTAGCAAACTTAACTTAACAATAGCATTACTTCAAAAAGATGAATCTAAAGTGTGTGTTTAGATAGCACAGGAATTATAGGCTGTGTGCTCTGTAAACAGCAGCCTAAAATTCCACAACAGTGTGTTGTCTTACTGTTTAGAGATTATTTCATGCAATACAATTGAATGTGGTACAAATATAACCCTAGACTAACTGTGCCAGAGTGGGTCGAGTAAGATTTCCGGGGGTTGGCGGTGCTGTATACAGGGCCCGAAATCAAACCAGCGGCTCTCTTAACTGGGGGTAGCGCTACATGTAATACATTAGAATAAGGGTCTGGTGATAGAGAGTCACGATACCACCTCTACTGGCCTGCAATATTTGTATCAAGGGAATGGCTTGTCTGCCTCTACAGATCCCTGGCCTATTACCCTAGTCACACCACCATTCATGCAAGAGGTTAATACCATAGTATACAACCCAGACACTTCAAAGGAGAAGAGTAACCACACTAAACTAGATAAAAGGCCTAGTGTTTAAAATCTATATAGCTTCATTTCTAGCACTATACCATGAAAATTATCTTTACTGTAAGAAAAACTACATAAACATGATGAGGAAAACTCATTAAAGGTTCAGAACATGAGTTACGGTATATGCTTTACTACGGTAGGAGATATACTGTATAACATTTCAAATGGTAGATGACTGGAACCATGTGTAATAACCTTACCAGTCAGTCCCAAGAAGTGCAATTGGTATGCCTGAATGTGAAATATATGATTGCCTGCTGCCTGAAGGTTCAACAGCCAGAACCCATGTGCCATCCATATGCAAAAACATTACAAATCACAGGGAAACAGAAAAAAATATATATATACACATACATACTCAGTACAAATAGACCCCTACTGCAGTCATGGTGTATTCATTTATGAAATACCCAACACCGACACATTTTCAAACGGGCCAATACCACAAAGTCCAATCTGACTATAATAACAGTGATATATGTATAACAAAGTGATACCCTATGTCCTGCCCTAAATTAACACATAGTTAAAAGTATTTTGTACAGTACACAAGTCCAAAGTTGAGGTGCATTCATATAAGGACAACTAATTATGCAGAACCTGCCACAAGGCCTGTAACTAAAATTGCATGCATAGGGAACAGGTTGTGAATTTCATATATCAGATGTGAGACACTTTATAAAGATACCCTTGGCAGCAGTCACGGCTGGTGGTATATTTTGTTTGGGGAAGGGGGCGGCAGACAGTGTACAGCCTCTCACCCCTCCCCGGTTGGGGTCGGTCTATCACCCGCAACACTTCCCCCGGGCAGCGCCTCCCCTGTGTTTCCTTCTCTGCATCACGTCGTTGTCCTTGCCTCTCCTCCTCTGCACCACGTCAGTGACCTCGCCGTGCTTCTCCTCCCTCCTTCTCCCTCCGCCAATAGGGTAGCTTCTCCTTTTGGCCAATCAAAACATGTCTCTTCCTTATTGGCTGGGAGGCAGAATCAGTGTTACAATAGCGGATATTCATTCGCTATTGTCACACAACTGGGTGGGCTTCGGGTGCAGTGCTCTGCATCCCGAGCCCACCCTTTTTTAAAGCCAATTAGAGCCTCTGTTTTGTTTTTAAGTTTATTTTATTCAATTGTTATTGTAGCGGCCTCCTCACTCCCCTCTTTGCATCAGCTCGTCTTTCTCTCGTCTAGAGGTCTCCGAGCGGAGGGGGGGGGGGTTTCCTTCCAGGCGGTCTCCGATGGGAGGCTTACCTGTCACTGGCAATCTGCTGTACCCGGTCTTCAAGTGAGTATCTCCCCTCGGTCCATTACGCCTTCCGGATTCGGGTACCCAATCCCTGGGTTCCCTAGGACCTCCTTCCCTCGCGGAACTCAGTGTTGGGCACTGAGCTCCAGACCTCCATCCGAGTACCTCACCCCAGGCTAAAGGTGCCTGGGATGGAACACGACCTCCGGACATTCTCTAGGCCTAGGCCGCCTAGAGGACCGACATGAACCACCGCCCTCAGGCTGAAGGTGCCTGGAACTCGACCCCGGGACAAAGATGGCCGGCCCCTTTATACCCTCTCCCAGCAAGCACGGCGGGTTCCCCGCCCCACCATACCGCTGCCGAGGGAGGACAAAAGGAGGCACGGCATACAGCAATGGTTCAACCCCAGCCCAGGGCGACAGCGCCACCTGCTGGGCCGCAAGGAACTGCACACTGCTGGTGTCTCTGCCAGTTTTAACCACTTAACGACCGCTCACTGTATATATACGTCGGCAGAATGGCACCGACAGGCACAATCACGTAGAGCATACGTGATTGCCTTTGTACAGTTGGGGGGTCCGATCGGACCCCCCTCCTATACAGTGAGCGGTGGCTAAGTGTCCGGGAGCGTTCCGGGATGAGGGGGCAGCCATTCGTTTCTGGCCACCCCCTCGCGATCGCTCCCGGCGAATGGAAATGCCCCCTCTGTCTGTGTCAGACAGAGGGAGCAGGAGGAAGTGATGTCATCTCTGGTGCGGCGCTCACATATACCGAGCGCCGTACAAGAGAAGATATCAGGTTAGTGCACACAACACTACACTGACACCAGGACACATAGGGACATAAATCGCCCCCCCAGGCCCCCCAGATCACCCCAGATCACCCCCCAGATCACCCCCCCCAGCCCCCAGTCACAGTGTCACTGATTGCAGTGACCATTTATTTAGTGATCACTGCAATCAGTGACATTTGTGACTGTAAAAGTGTCACCAAAGTTTAGTCTTAGGTCCAGTGTAGCCCCCTAACCCCCCTAATAAAGGTTTAACCCCCTGATCACCCCCCAGATAACCCTTTCACCGCCTATCACCACTGTCGCTTAGCGATCATTTTTCTGATCGCTGTCTTAGCGTCAGTGATGCCGATCGGCAGCCAGTAATTTTTTTTAGGTTCGCCGCAGGTTTTTATAGCGTCAGGTACCCCAATATATTATCTAATAAAGGTTTAACCCCCTTGATCGCCCCCCAAGTAACCCTTTCACCCCCTATCACCACTGTCACTAAGCGATCGTTTTTCTAAACGCTGTCTTAGTGTCTGTGATGCAGATCGGTAGCCGGTAATTTTTTTTAGGTTCGCCGCAGGTTTTTATAGCGTCAGGTACCCCAATATATTATCTAATAAAGGTTTAACCCCCTTGATCGCCCCCCAGGTAACCCTTTCACCCCCTATCACCACTGTCGCTAAGTAATTGTTTTTCTAAACGCTGTCTTAGTTTCGGTGATGCAGATCGTAGCCAGTAATTTTTTTTAGGTTCGCCGCAGGTTTTTATAGCGTCAGGTACCCCAATATATTATCTAATAAAGGTTTAACCCCCTTGATCGCCCCCCAGGTAACCCTTTCACCCCCTATCACCACTGTCACTAAGCGATCGTTTTTCTAAACGCTGTCTTAGTGTCTGTGATGCAGATCGGTAGCCGGTAATTTTTTTTAGGTTCGCCGCAGGTTTTTATAGCGTCAGGTACCCCAATATATTATCTAATAAAGGTTTAACCCCCTTGATCACCCCCCAGGTAACCCTTTCACCCCCTATCACCACTGTCGCTAAGCAATTGTTTTTCTAAACGCTGTCTTAGTGTCGGTGATGCAGATCGTAGCCAGTAATTTTTTTTAGGTTCGCCGCAGGTTTTTATAGCGTCAGGTACCCCAATATATTATCTAATAAAGGTTTAACCCCCTTGATCGCCCCCCAGGTAACCCTTTAACCCCCTATCACCACTGTCACTAAGCGATCGTTTTTCTAAACGCTGTCTTAGTGTCTGTGATGCAGATCGGTAGCCGGTAATTTTTTTTAGGTTCGCCGCAGGTTTTTATAGCGTCAGGTACCCCAATATATTATCTAATAAAGGTTTAACCCCCTTGATCGCCCCCCAGGTAACCCTTTCACCCCCTATCACCACTGTCGCTAAGCAATTGTTTTTCTAAACGCTGTCTTAGTGTCGGTGATGCAGATCGTAGCCAGTAATTTTTTTTAGGTTCGCCGCATGTTTTTATAGCGTCAGGTACCCCAATATATTATCTAATAAAGGTTTAACCCCCTTGATCGCCCCCCAGGTAACCCTTTCACCCCCATCACCACTGTCGCTAAGCAATCGTTTTTCTAAACGCTGTCTTAGTGTCGGTGATGCAGATCGGTAGCTGGTAATTTTTTTTAGGTTCGCCGCAGGTTTTTATAGCGTCAGGTACCCCCATATATTATCTAATAAAGGTTTTAACCCCCTGATTGCCCCTAGTTAACCCTTTCACCAGTGATCACCATATAAGTGTTACGGGTGACGCTGGTTAGTTAGTTTGCTTTTTATAGTGTCAGGGCACCCGCCGTGTATATAACTCAATAAAGGTTTAACCCCCTGATCGCCCGGCGGGTGATATCAATTAGGTTTTAGCGTCAGAGAGGGTCTGAGTCACACCCCAGGCAGCGTCAGGTTAGTGCCAGTAACGCTAACACCCACGCGTGAAGCATACACCCCCCTTAGTGGTATAGTATCTGAACAGATCAATATCTGATCTGATCAGATCTATACTAGCGTCCCCAGCAGTTTAGGGTTCCCAAAAACGCAGTGTTAGCGGGATCAGCCCAGATACCTGCTGGCACCTGCGTTTTGCCCCTCCGTCCAGCCCAGGCCACCCAAGTGCAGTATCGATCGATCACTGTCACTTACAAAACAAAAACACACATAACTGCAGCATTCGCAGAGACAGGCCTGATCCCTGCGACTCCAGTGCTGTAGGAGGTGATTTCACCACCACAGTTAAAAAAAAAAAGCAAATATGCCGAAGCATTGGGGCAGCAGGGGCGGAGGAGCGATTTTGCTCCTAATGCCGCGTACATACGGTCGAAATTCCGACGGAGGCTTGCCCGTGGAAAAGTCCGACCATGTGTGTGCGGCATAACTTTTTTGCGGGAGGATGCCCCCATGCTTCGGCATATATAAATGGTGCGTGTATGCCCATCATTGGAAGTGGGTGGATGAAGGGCGGTATTCTAATGGTGGGCATACCCACCGATCAATCTCTTTTTTCGTTCAGCCAACTGGCTGCATGAAATAAAAAGATTACAATACATGTCCAACAAGGACCAGCAACGTACTGATATGTTGCTGGACTTTGAATGTTTATACCAGAATGATGCCTGCGGGTTTAGGTATCATCCTAGTATCATTCTTTTCAGCCTGCGGCCGGCTTTCATGTAAAAGCAATCCTAGCGGCTAATTAGCCTCTGGACTGCTTTTACAAGCAGTGGGAGGGAATGCCCCCCCCGGATATAAAAAGCGCCATTGGGAAATTGGGAAAGCATTTTATCACACCGATCTTGGTGTGGTCAGATGCTTTGAGGGCAGAGGAAAAATCTAGGGTCTAGAAGACCCCAGTTTTTTCAAAAAATGAGTACCTGTCACTACCTATTGCTATCATAGGGGATATTTACATTCCCTGAGATAACAATAAAAATGATAAAAAAAAAAAATACTTGGAAGGAACAATTTAAAAATAAAATAAAAAAGCAAAATTAATAATAAAAAAAAAAGAAAAAAAAAAAAAAGCACCCCTGTCCTGCCCTGTTCTTGCCCAATGGCGAACGCAAGCGTCGGTCTGGCGTCATATGTAAACAGCAATTGCACCATGCATGTGAGGTATCACCGCGAAGGTCAGATCGAGGGCAATCATTTTAGCAGTAGACCTCCTCTGTAAATCTACTGGGGTAACCTGTAAAGGCTTTTAAAGGCTTTTAAAAATGTATGTAGTTTGTCGCCAATGCGCGTTTGTGCAAAATTTTAAAGCATGTCGTGCTTGGTATCTATGTACTCGGCCTAAGATCATCTTTTTTATTTTATCAAACATTTGGGCAATATAGTGTGTTTTAGTGCATTAAAATTAAAAAAAGTGTATTTTTTAACCCAAAAAATGCGTTTGAAAAATCGCTGCGCAAATACTGTGTAGAAAAAAAAAATGCAACACCCACCATTTTAATCTGTAGGGCCTTTGCTTTAAAAATATATATAATGTTTGGGGGTTCAACATAATTTTCTTGCAAAAAAAAAAATGTTTTCATGTAAACAAAAAGTGTCAAAAAGGGCTTTGTCTTCAAGTGGTTAGAAGAGTGGATGTAAGCTTCCTAATGTTGTGTATAAAATGCCAGAACAGTTCAAAACCCCCCCAAATGACCCCATTTTGGAAAGTAGACACCCCAAGCTATATACTGAGAGGCATGTCGAGTCCATGGAATATTTTATATGTTGACACAAGTTGCGGAAAAACGACAATTTTTTTTTTGCACAAAGTTGTCACTAAATGATATATTGCTCAAACATGCCATGGGCATATGTGGAATTACACCCCAAAATACATTCTGTTGCTTCTCCTGAGTACGGGGATACCACATGTGTGAGACTTTTTGGGAGCCTAGCCACGTACGGGACCCCAAAAACCAAGCACCGCCTTCAGGCTTTCTAAGGGTGTAAATTTTTGATTTCACTTCTCACTGCCTATCACAGTTTCGGAGGCCATGGAATGCCCAGATAGCACAAAACCCCCCCAAATGACCCCATTTTGGAAAGTAGACACCCCAAGCTATTTGCTGAGAGGTATTGTGAGTATTTTGCAGATCTCGCTTTTTGTCACAAAGTTTTGAAAATTAAAAAAAAAAAATATATATATATATATTTTCTTTCTTCATTTTCAAAAACAAATGAGAGCTGTAAAATACTCGCCATTCCTCTCAGCAAATAGCTTGGGGTGTCTATATTCCAAAATGGGGTCATTTGGGGGGGTTTTGTGCGATTTTGGCATTTTATGGCCTTCGAAACTGTGATAGGTAGTGAGGAGTGAAATCAAAAATTTGTGCCTAGAAATCCTGAAGGCGGTGCTTGGTTTTCGGGGTCCCGTACGCGGCTAGGCTCCTAAAAAGTCCCACACATGTGGTATCCCCGTACTCAGGAGAAGCAGAAAAATGTATTTTGGGGTGTAATTCCACATATAACCATGGCATGTGTGAGCAATATATCATTTAGTGACAACTTTTTGTAATTTTTTTTTTTTTTTTGTCATTATTCAATCACTTGGGACAAAAAAAAAATATATTCAATGGGCTCAACAGGCCTCTCAGCAATTTCCTTGGGGTGTCTACTTTCTAAAATGGGGTCATTTGGGGGGGTTTTGTGCTATTTTGGCATTTTATGGCCTTCGAAACTGTGATAGGTAGTGAGGAGTGAAATCAAAAATTTGCGCCCTTAGAAATCCTGAAGGTGGTGCTTGGTTTCCGGGGTCCCGTACGCGGCTAGGCTCCCAAAAAGTCCCACACATGTGGTATCCCCGTACTCAGGAGAAGCAGCAGAATGTATTTTGGGGTGAAATTCCACATATAACCATGGCATGTGTGAGCAATATATCATTTAGTGACAACTTTTTGTAATTTTTATTTATTTTTATTTTTTTAGTCATTATTCAATCACTTGGGACAAAAAATAAAAAATTCAATGGGCTCAACATGCCTCTCAGCAATTTCCTTGGGGTGTCTACTTTCCAAAATGGGGTCATTTGAGGGGGTTTTGTACTGCCCTGTCATTTTAGCACCTCAAGAAATGAGATAGGCAGTCATAAATTTAAAGCTGTGTAAATTTCAGAAAATGTACCCTAGTTTGTAAACTCTATAACTTTTGCGCAAACCAATAAATATAGGCTTATTGACATTTTTTTTACTAAAAACATGTGGCTGAATACATTTTGGCCTAAATGTATGACTACAATTGAGTTTATTCGATTTTTCTTATAACAAAAAGTAGAAAATATAATTTTTTTTCAAAATTTTTGGTCTTTTTCCGTTTATATCGCAAAAAATAAAAATCGCAGAGGCAATCAAATACCATTAAAAGAAAGCTCTATTTGTGGGAAGAAAAGGACGCAAATTTCGTTTGGGTACAACATTGCATGTCCGCACAATTTACAGTTAAAGCAGCGCAGTGCTAAATTCTGAATTCACCTCTGGTCCTCTAGCTACCAAATGGTCCGGGGCTTAAGTGGTTAAATAGAGAGAAAAGTGTATACCCGCTACACTCTCCCCCTGGTGGTTTGACACTGGTCCCCAGTGTCTGGAGCAAAC